>JAZGTN010000276.1:0-538626 GCA_037783415.1 Leptasterias polaris | reverse complement strand
ACAATTGTGCACGTACTATACTCATACCCACAAAACACTCAAATGGTGGAAACGTGTATTTATCAAAATCCTAGACATATGTTTGCTTAATGCTAATGTCGTATACAACAGCATGCATACAAACAAGAGCTTGTCTACTTTGGATTTTCGGGTCAAGGTGATAGAGGCACTTATTTCAAGCTTGGAGTACAACCCAGTTGACCATGCCAGTCAAGTGTCAAGTGCTTCAAACGCCCTTTCAACTCAGCACTTTCCTGGTCCGAATGTTGGCGGAAAGAAACGCGACTGTGTTGTATGCAGTTCGACCTCTAATAGGAAACAAACTCGCATGATATGCAAGCAATGTGCCAAGCCAATGTGTGTTATACCATGCTTTGAGAATTTCCACACCAAGCGATAAATTAGGTCAACAATTAAACAATAAAGCAAATTATGTAAACAATGTGTAAAGCTGTTATACCATGATTGGAGAATTTCCACACCAACCGATTAATTTTCAATACTTTCGGAACACCCCCCACCCCCCCCCCCCCCCCCCCCCCCCCCCCCCCGCTACAATGTTGAATCCCACAAGCGCATGCCAGTCAACAATCAACATTGAGGCGGGGGGGGATGGTGCTTCGAAAGTACAAGTATAGCACTTTGGCAATATTTAATGTTATTTAATGTGAGTTCCTTCTTTGTCATTAAATGTGGTAACACATAATAGTTTGGATTAAAACCTTCTGTTTATTTTAGGTTTCAGAAACCAATTTTCAAATAATCAAAATGGCCGACTTAAGCAACTGATCCACCATTTTTTTATTTGGTCTCATTGGGTTCCTTCATCCTGAAAACATGGCAATATTTTATGTTATCTGTGAAGCTCGTAGACGGAGATACGGGCAAAAACCAAATTGATTGGCGGCCATTTTGAAATTCAAAATGGCCGCCTTAACCAACTGATCCAATAATTTAAATTTGGGTCTTGTTGGGTTCCTTGACCCTGAAAACATTCAAGTTTCCAACATTGAGGCGGGGGGGGGGAGGATGGTGCTTCGAAAGTACAAGTATAGCACTTTGGCAATATTTAATGTTATTTAATGTTAGTTCCTTCTTTACATATGAGTTCATGGTTGGTGTTAATTTGTACAGCTCATTTTCATTTCCAGGCGGGGAGGGGGGGGGGGGGGGAGGATGGTGCTTCGAAAATACAAGTATAGCACTTTGGCAATATTTAATGTTAGTTCCTTCTGTACATATTGGTTCATGATAGGTGTAAATTTGATTTTAGGAGTAATTTTGTTCCAGTTCATATTGTGCTTAATCAAACTTCTCTTGTTTATTTTAGGCAATATTGAATGTTGAATACCGTTGAATCCTATGAGCGCTAATCCAAGTTTCCTACATTGAGGCGGGTGGGAGGGGGGGGGGGGGGGTAGGATGGTGCTTCGAAAGTACAAGTATAGCACTTTGGCAATATTTAATGTTATTCAATGTGAGTTCCTTCTTTGTCATTAAATATGTGGTAACAAATACTAGTTTGGATTTTAGCAGTAATTTTGTTCCAAGTCATATTGTGCGTATTCAAAACTCTCTTGTTTATATTGAATGTGGAATCCTATGAGCGGGTTGGGGGGGTGCTTCAAAAGAAAATTATTAAAACCTTCTGTTTATTTTAGGTATCAGAAACAAATTTGCAAAAAATCTAAATAGCCGCCTTAACCAAATGATCCACTATTTTTTTATTTGGTCTCATTGGGTACCTTCGTCCTGAAAACATGGGTATAGACAGTATCTGTGAGGCTCAACAAAAGTTTCCAACATTGTGGCGGGTTGGGGGAGGATGGTGCTTCGAAAGTAAATTATTAAAACCTTCTGTTTATTTAACGTTTCAGAAACCAATTTTCCTAGCAAAATAATTTTCATGCAGATTGGTATGAACAGCAACTTTACAAATGTTAAGCTTTCACATTGAAACTACTCAATTGGGTATTTAGTGGTCATAATACCATACCTCAAATATATGTTTAAGGCAATGAATTAGTCAAAGGCAATATGCCAAAGGAAACAGTCATTTCATTGCTTGCTTGTACAACTTGCATTCTGTTACTAGGACCTAGGCTAACCCCAATCTGCCTTGTGAGGGCGCTGTAACCTCCAACTTTCCAAAATAGTGTTGGTCACCAAGTAGTAATGTCAATGTAATTTCTCTGGTCACCATTGCATTAGTTGCAAATATATGTTGGTACTGAAAGGGTTATATGAAAGGCTCAGGGGTCAAACTTTATTTCGTACAAAGATACCTAGTCTTTAGTTGTGGATCATTATATTTTCGGATCACATAACGAGGCCTGGGAATATGTTTTCACTTCTATTTCTGGTTTCGACCGGAAGTACGGGTCACACGGGTCACACTTTGTGTAAGAGTTCAAGGTCAAGTGGAGCCACACTATTATGTGCGTTTGTGAATGTGTTAAATACTCTTCCAATGATGTATAGATTGAAATAATCCAATGTGTGGTTCAGGAGTTATGACTTTTCAAAATAAAACTTCACTTCCAGATTGAACCGGGAGTCAAGGTCAAATGGGGTCAGGTTATGTGTAGAGTTTGTTGAACTTTTCACGACTTGTTCGATGATGTGTAGATTGTAAAAATCAAACATGTGGTTCATGAGTTATGATTTTTTCTGATACTAAATTTCAACTTCCGGTTTCAAAAGGAAAACAAGTTCAAATGGGGTCACACTCTGTGTATCGTCTATTTAGTGTTTAAATACCTTTCTGGTGGTTTGTAGATAACAAAAATACAATGTTTGGTTCGGGAGTTATGATTTTGTTCAAGTGCTAAGCTTTGATTATATATAAAATTGTAACAAATAAATGGATAACGTCATCATGACGTCACTTCATATATCACTAGCAATAGTCGTTGTCTAACAGTACACCAAGTTTCAACTTATTCGCTCTACGACTCCACAAATATGTTGTCTGCATAAAGGTAATCATGTTTACCAGTTTTGAAAAGATTTTCATAACTTTTGCCACAGACATCTAGTAAAAGTGTGTTTTTAACTGTTTTCAACCTGCCGCTAGAGGGCGCTAGGGCACTTTTGGAATGTGTGACGTCACCGGTCCTATTTTGTCTAAACCAGACACTTGCCAGAATACAACATCGTTAAAAACAACTTTAACAAAATGCCACTTTCAAATTACAAGACACTTTCGGTTTAATAAAGAACTAGTTGACCTTAGTATGATCCCGCAGAAAGCAACCGCCGGCCTCTTATTTGTTCCAAAACCTTGTAAATCGACACTTGATGACGTCATCATGACGTCACTCCAGTGGTGTCTTCTACAAGTAAAGATCTAACTATATGGGAGGTTTGAAGGTTGTGTGATTTTGAGAAGTGTGCGTTTTTTGCGGACAATCGCGGAGGAAAAGAAGAAGAAGTATTAACTAGAGATTCAGAGTTTGTCTTACCACAAACTCAAGGTGATCGGTTCCGGTGGTGGGGAATGATGAGTCGTTTTTCAATACACGCGGTTGGTATCGTGCAGAGTTTCATTTAAATTTCTCAAAATAAAATTGGACTATAGCTTGCGTTGTACTTTTAAACAAAATTGTGATGACGTCATCATGTTGTCACTTGAGATTTACGTAGTCATTATCATCGTCTATCAATATGCCAAGTTTCAACTCAGTCAATCTCGTGGTTTTTGAGATGCAAGGCGGCATAAAGGTCATTATGTATACCGATTTTGAAACGATTGTTATAAACTTCGCCACAGACATCTAGTAAAAGTGTATTTTGGTATGTTTTGAGAGGGCGCTTTGAGATGTTATGACGTCACCGGTCCGATTTTTGTAAACCAGACCCTTGCTGGATTATATCATCGATGAAAACAACTTGAACAAATTTGCCACTTTTAAATTACAAGGCACTTTCAGTTTCGACCGGAAGTAGAGGTCATATCATGTCACGCAGACAATGAAAAAAGAAGACCTATAATACATCTATATAATCCCGCAAAAAGCAACCGACGGTCTCTTCGACTTGATTTGATATGGATTTTCAAAGATTAAACTGTTTAATGTTTAAAAATCTTGAAATTTGACAACTGATGACGTCATAATGACGTCACAACTACTTAATGGAGGTTTTATCAAGGTCCTAACATGGTGTAAGTTTGAAGTTGATCTGAAGTACATAAGTTTAGATTTTTGTCGGGAAAAGTATTTTTTTAAAGATTTACACAAAGGCAAACTTTGACCTTTCGGTACGACCGGAAAGAAAGATCTTGTGAATTTGGAGTTAACTTTTCAAATGTTGCCCTTGTCTTGATCTATCCTATGCCCAATTATGAATACTGTAGCTTTAATATTCAGAGACACAGGCATTGGCATTTGGTCACTTTAATGGCAAGTAATTTGACACCTGATGACGTCATTATGACGTCACCACTTACTCAGCTTCACAGTAAGTTTCAAGTTGATCCAATGTTGGCTACTATGATTTTTCCTGCCGACCAACGACTATCAAGAGAATAAGCAAATCAATAAAGAAAAAAATATATATAACAAAGAGTTGTTAAGTTACAAACTCTAGGTGTTCGGGTATCCTTGGGGTCAGTGTTGTTTTAATGCGTGAACTATTTATTTGAATCGATGACAAGATTGTTGATAGCTTTTAAAATGTCAAAGAAATTAAAATGTAAGTCTCTTACGTGTATACCCTAGTTTACACGGAAAACACATGCTTACGTTACAACTTAAGACTGTATTGAGCTTTACATTAGAACGTGTATTAATTGAACATCTGTCACGTTTTTCAGGGCATAGAAACCCATCGTTTAACTAAACAATGTGTGCAACTTATGTTGACTTTCTTTTGTTGTTCACACAGTACTTTATTGAAGAATTCAAAAGGATCTGTTGATCAGAGTCAGACCAATGTTGATCTCTTGCCGATTGCATTTCTTCAGTTATCAAAAGTCATACAACCAACCAGAACAGGCCAGCAAAATACCCTCTTTTAGTCGCTATTTACCGCCAAGCCAACAAAAAGCTAACACGAAGGTTATGCACTGAGCTATTATTGGACTACCGTCGAACGACGTAGATTTCCGAGTCGCCATTTGTCGCGGAGCCAACATTTATTGAATGACCACTAATTTGATATAGCGCAACCATGGATGTGACACGGACTCTACGTTTCAGGTTAAATGTGGGCTATACACACTCTTATTGGGCTTTCAACCTTTGGAACAATGGAGCAGAACAGCCAGCTGCGTGCTTGCGCAAATTAATACTAACGAAATGTTCAACTTATATTTTGAACCGGAAGTCAAAGTCAAATGGGGTCGCTTTTTGTGTAGGGTTTGTTGGGTTCTAAAAGACCTGTCCGATGATGTATAGATTGTACAAAGCCCTGGAACCATCTGCGCCAGTTCAATGGGCACAGTCTGATTTATAAAGGGTTAAACAATAAAGCCGTAGCGGGTTTCATAAACTATAGAAAAGGGGCTCCACAACAGTATGATACTGAGATGAGCATCATACCACGAGGAGAGTGCATTAGAGAGTGCAGACAAAAATAACTTCAGCCTCAAATGACCTGCAGGTATACTCTACAAAATACCCCTGGGTCAGAATTGACCCGGATTCCGGGTCCTGGGGAGACTGACCCAAATCCTGGGTCAGGATGACCCGGAAAGAGGTTAAAAAGATTGAATTTTCATCGTGACCTTTCTTTGCGCCCATGACGTCACAGCTCGCGAATCAATAAGATCCAAATTCAAAATAGTTACAAAAAGAATCTTCTTGAAATGTTGTACAAATTATCATGTTTTATTATAGCCTTAGTTGAAATAGTTTACAACTTGTTGTTTGTGGGTAACTTCATCTGAGATACCAATTATCTCTGTAGGAAGAATTCGTTGCCCTAAATAAAAGGAAACTTTCTTCAAATTCTTAATACACTCTGTTAAAATGTTCCGGGTCCGAATTGACCTAAATCCGGGTCCCGTGGAGCCTGACTGTTTTCAGGGCCAGTATAACCCGGAGTTTGTGTTAAAATTACCATGAAATTTGTCAAACTTACGCAGAACCCGAGATAAGTGCTTGTTTCATTGGGACAAGATAAACCAGGCTGCGGTAGCCTGGATGGAACATCGCAGGATGAATACTCTCACATGACGCGACATGAGATGCTTCTACACGCTAGGAGAAGTCTCAAAGCCCTTTTCACACTACCTACCTTTGATCCGTGTAAGTGGCGACCCGTGTCAAAGTTTGCTACACGGATTAAAACTGATCCGGAGTTTCCTTTCACACTACAATATTTAACCCAGAGAATAAGTTAACCCAGTTCCGCACTAACACGGAGCAGCGTAGCACGTGTTCACACAACACATTTTTAATACGGAGAATTATTGACCCGTGACCGTAAATACCCACTGCATAGCGCGCTCTCTGCTGTTGTGTTTACATCGTCGCGAAACATGGTGCTCGACGTACGAATTTGAGCCGTGAATACGCTGCTACGATACCACTTCAATTAAATACGATAAACAAGCGCCACCCAGTGTAAATGTAGTTACAAATAAATGTTTCATGATAAAATAAAAACTTTAAATGTTCACTGCCGCGTGGTTAAAAGTGATGATGGCAACAAATTCACACGCGAATTCGTCCTTACATTTAGGAACCAATCCCATAATCTATCGCACTCAGGATTTGCCTACACTGACACGTGTAGCACAGAGACACAAGGCACCTTGTACAGCATACATTCTACAGTTGCTTTTGTAGAGACTGGTTCCGCAGCTTTGCTAACGCTTCATGTGTGTGTGATGCGGCGGCAAACAATCGTTAGTGCGTTTTGCAGCGGTCGACATCGTGATAGCAAAATTGAAAGCGATTAAACTGGAGTGATTGGAATATACCGTAGCGATAATATAACTCTTGCTATATCATACAACCAGAAACCTGTAAAACAAGGGAGTCTGTCTTGGTCTTACGTAATAAGAGGGTGTTGACAAGACTCAACCAGTCGCCGTCGCAACAAATAACCCAGCCGCGTTCATACTTGAAATTTAATCCAGAGAATTTGCGGTGAGTCGTCTTTTAACACCGAGATTGGTGGGTTAATCCTAGTCCTGGGCAGGGTTAAGTTTTACCCGGATTAAGCCAGTTTTGGGTCCGTTAATCCGGAGAATGTTTAGCCCTTAAAAGTGTAGTGTGAACGCTCCACTTAATACGGAGAATCTCCGTGTTAAATTTTTCCTTAACACCGAGATTCTCCGGATTAAAGTGTAGATAGCAGGTATGCAAATAACTCAATCAAAAAGACGATCAATTAAATTTCATTTCCTACAATTTCTATAGAATTATCATGCATGGCTCCGATCCAATCTAGCTCATTTGATTGGGCAATAATTTGGTATTAGATTCATTATTGTGACTGTCCAGTTTATAGGTATAACATTAAGCAGAATTAGAAGCTTTTGAAAAACCATATCAGTCCAACAATTCAAAGAGTCAAAAATTATGGGTTCTTTTACTGTCATAACACATGGGACATACAGCTTTACGCTCTATTTGAATTGATGGTTAAATGCCTTATTCTAGTTGCTCAATGACATACGTGCTACGACCGGGATTTGAGCCTACACTATGCTGCCATTGTTTAATACCAGAACTTGATCCCCGTGAACTAGACCGTTCAGTCACAACACTCCTTTTATAAATCATCACTAAATCTTCTTCTTGTTTCTTTAGCAGGAGGCTGTCTTGCTGGTAGTCTTGCAGTAGTGACCGATGCAGCTCACATGTTGGATTCGTTGTTGCACTTCTTTCCATTTGCTTGGCAAGGAAAAATCCGAGTAAGAGGCTGACTCATGGCTGGTACTGGGCAGGTTCGTCCAAGGGAGAGAACGTTTACCACAAACAAGTATTAGTTTGCGGTTGGTTTGAATGAATCTAAAATCTTGTCACATATTCTCCTTTTCTTTGTATTCGTTAGCTCTGAATCGTTGCTAAATTGACCTCGAATCTCATTGCGTGTGTGGACTTGAACTAAAAGTACAAACCCACTTTGAGCACTGGAATGTCTTTCCCCATTTTACATTTTGTCTCATATTATTGTGTTCATTGTCTCCCAAACATAGACGTAAACTCATTGTGAAAAACAAAACTTTCTCAACTTCTATAGATGAATTATGTTATTTTAAGAACCTACACATTGCTAGTATTGAGACACGGTACCCATACTTCAATAGTCAAGTTCCCGGATGTGTCTAATAACAATGCAATGCTATGCGTATCGTTATTGCATTGGGACCAAGGCATCAGTCTAGAAAAGTATTAACCAAATTAAGCCGATAATTCCAGGGCCCCATTTCATAAAGCACGTAAGCACAGAAATGTGCTAAGCACGGGAAAATATTGCTTAGCAAAAACTGGTTACCAGCCAAATTTCATTAAGTTATTAAACACTGTTTTGACTGGTGCCCTACTAATTTGTTGCTTAGCATAGACATTTCCTAAGCAGTATTTTTTGCTTAACAGCTTTATGAAATTGGGCCCAGGTGTACTGCTTTATTATAACAAAGTAGTTCGATATACTTTATTATAATAAATTATTTCAACTGGATTTTGGACCCACAAAGGACTGAAAAGTAATGTTGGTGTTAGGCAACAAACTCAATAATTAAATTAAATGAAAAGACGTATCGTATTCCAAAACAAAAAAGTCCAGAGACTGAACACTTTTGTGACGTTTACTTTCTTGTCATTTCCAACGACTGTTTAATGATAACGAATAATGATTTCTGACAGAGATTTTGGGCGCCCTCTTCTCTGTTCTTCTCATATGGGTAATGACGGGTGTACTCGTTTTATTGGGCATAAAACGGTCGATTAGTCCAAATCTTCAAATAGACGCTAACATTATGATCATTACAGCGTCTATTGCTCTTGGTGTCCACTTCATGTAAGTGAACTTTTCTTTTCTTACCAAGCCTATAGAACGCAGAGGGGTAAAAGATGCCTAATTCTTGCTCCTTGTCTCCTCAAGCTATTTTTGATTGGTAGATGACGACTTTAGGGGAATGCACTGAAGCCCGCCCCTTAACCTTCCAAACCCCATCTTGAAATGTTTATTGGACCCCAAAAACCAAACCCTGTCAAAAAACATCTCCTAATCCTTCCAGAGGATCTGTGGTGATAACAAGCACTGGATAAAGATGATTGGTTATTGATATTAGGAAAATTGATAATTATTATTAAACCAGGCTGGAAAGATCCATGACCCCTGAGGCCAATGCTTTATATTTACACACGGAAGCTCCTGCTAGAGCTGAGGCATGCGTTTACAAGGAGATTTTCAGGGTGAACGAACTATTTGACCCATTACATCCAACTTTTGACATGGCTTCTGAATGTTAAAAATAATGGTTCTTCTTCTTATCGAGTCACTACGCAAGTCCCGTCCAGTGCTCCACACAGGCTCTGGCATGGCAGTTCACGGCTTCTAGGTCATCTTGGGTGCGTGGATCTGGCAGGAGTGGGTAGACTAGCAGTAAGACGTCACTGTGCTGTTTTGATAGGCGCTTAATGTCTTTTCATTAAACTCGGCGTCTTTGCCCGGCGTAAACACTGATCAAACTCTGTTTTTTTTCACTCTGACACAGCTGTTATTATGAGTTCAACTAATTTATACGTTATCATTACGCACTCGCTTACCTTTTCTACAAATACAAACAAACAAACAAACAAACAAACAAACGAACAAACAACCCAACAAACACTAATGACAATTTCGTTTAAGTTGATTTTTAAAGACTTTATGAAATTCGGCCCATTGGTTTGATTTCACCAAAGAAATAATAACTGTAAATCAATCTGAAATGCTGAGCAAAGTGTAATGTCACAATGGTGAAATATCGATATCTCTTATTAACATGAGTCTTAGTGAAATTGAGCCAAGGTCATGACCTTTCTGTGATCTCATTAGATTGAACTAGATGTGTCACAAGTCGGTAATGGTTGTCGCACTGCATGCTCTCACTTAACACAATTGTTCAAAACTTGCATCTGAGAAAGTCTTCAGTCATGAATAGAAACCTTTCTCAGGCAACTGCAAGCACACAGTTTCATTCAACAAGGTTATTTTTCCTTCAATATTTTCTTGCATTTTCGATGACCAATATTGACCCGAAACAGTTTTGTAACAAGCAATATTGTGATATATACACAAGTGAGGATACTGGTCGGTGACAATTAGTACCAAAAGTGTACCCTGCCTTTTAAGGAGGCACATTGCCTTCAAGGATTCAAAATGTTGCTGTTAGGAATCACAAACACTAACCTTTTCACTCATACAAATGTTCAGCGTGCACATACCGGTAGTTTGGTTGGCAGATAGAATATTGAGGGAAACATGTCTTTGATGGTTATACAAGCAAAGTCAAAGCATGTCATGACAAAGATCATTATGCATGACGTCATCATTGTCCTCCAAAACGAGGCTACCGCGCATTGCCACCAATCAATTAAGCCCCACCCCATTTTTTATTGACCAATAATACCCGCCGAATCTGTGATCACCGTTTGGGTGCTCCGCCCTGTTGCCTTGTTTTGTATTACAATGATGATGTCATGCATAACGAAATGTGTAAGCGTCTCATCGCATGCAGGTTTTGTCCCTGGGCAAAAGGCTGCCAATAATGATTTGCTTGTGTGCGTGCGCATTTGAGGCATTTTGCAAAGACAGCTAAAGCGCAGATTGGCGGTTGCCCTATAAAGAACGATGATTGCAAGCAGTAGTGACATCAATTTATCAGAACAACGTTGCCATTTGTTTGCCCCTTCGTACTTTGGACGTGGTGATGTTAAAGTGAAACAACTAAACCTCCGGCCCCCGAGATCAAATTGCAGGAAAAGTTTTCCGGAATGGATGTAGTTCACCTAATAATCGCGTTTGTTGTTAATATTTTAGTCTGCGAAGCGGCAGAACTACAGTCAAGCAATTTTATCAGCAGACCTCACTATAACAACACCGTGACATATCGTGTTATTCGGGCGTTGCAGACACGGTCTCTTGTACGGTGTTCAGCTGCCTGTGTGACGGAAAACTATTGCAGGTAAATCAATGTGTATATATTTATTCAAACAATTCTTACACTAGCTTATTATTTTAATTATAAAGGCTTTACCAATCATTTTCATCAAACATTATTTTAATTCCAGTATAAGCGTGTCGTGGCCGAGCGGTTAAGAGCATCAGGGTGTGGGTTCGAATCCCGGTCATGACACTACTGTCCTTGAGCAAGACACTTATTAACTATAATTGCTTCTCTTTACCCAGGGGTAACCTGTGAGGGCAAGAGATTGGTTCTTGTGGATGATTTAGCTTATGCGTTTAAATTAGGCAGCACAGGCTGTATACTCCCGATCCCCAGGGAGCTGAGATGGTTTCAGGAGTGAAATAAATGGCCCCAGTGATCAGGGGTACTGATGTGTGAAGCGCAATGACATTTTTTTTTGAATATAAGAGCCGATATTATTATTATTAACACGCATTCCAAAAATAAATCATGTACATTAGATCCACTTCCCACATGGCTTCTAAAAGAAAATGTGTGCACGATTGTTCCTGTATTGTTATCCATTGTAAACACATCTTTGTCTACAGGATTCTTTCCAACAAGTTTAAAAGATGCACTGGTTACCCCGCTATTGAAAGGTCCTTCCTTGAACAAAAACATTCTCAAAAACTATAGGCCTGTTTCAAATATTGCTTTTCTTTCTAAAGTAATTGAGAAAGTTGTTTTATCACGTGTTACTGATTATATTGTCAATAATAATCTGTATTGTAAATTTCAATCAGCTTATAGGTCTGGCCATAGCACGGAGACAGCTTTGTTGCGTGTCAAAAGTGATATAATCCATGCTATTGACAATCAGCAGGCCATCTTTGTGGTGTTGCTGGACCTGTCGGCCGCATTCGACACAATAGATCACGATATTCTGTTAGGAAGATTAACTGATGTATTTGGGTTTAGAAGTAGCGTGATTGACTGGTTTCAGACTTACCTTTGTAACAGAACTTGTAAGATTAAGATAGCTAATGAGTACTCCTGTTCCAGAATAGTTACTTATGGTTTACCACAAGGTTCCTGTGTTGGGCCACAATTGTTTTCGTTTTATACTTGCCCAATTGCAGACATAATTAAGCATCAACCTGGTGTCAGATTCCATTTCTATGCAGACGACATTCAGTTGTATGTTTTTGCAGATCCTCGGAAGCCGGGCGATATAGATCAAGCTCTTTCTGTTCTAACGAGATGCATAATATCTAAAATTAAGGACTGGATGTGCCAAAACATGCTTCTCCTTAACCATGACAAAACTGAATTGTTTATTGCAGCACAACCAAGAATTAAAACACTTTTACCCAACATTTCTCTTTCTATTGAAAATACCATAATCAAACCATCCTCCATAATAAGAAACCTTGGTATTGTCTTTGAGTCGGCCATGACTATGTCCCAACATGTTTCCTCAATCTGTAAAACTGTCAATTTTCATCTGAGAAACCTTTCACGTGTACGTAGCCTGATAGACGACACAACTTGTCACCACGCTGTTCGTGCTCTAATCACATCTCGTTTAGACTATGGTAACTCTCTTCTCAATGGGTTGTCCAGCAAAGACACCAAACGCATCCAACGACTCCAGAACAGGGCAGCCAAATTAATCTTCATGACAAACAAAATCTGACCACGTCTCACCCCTCCTTCAACAACTCCATTGGCTTCCTATTCACGAACGTATCATCTTCAAGCTATTATTTAACCATCACATATAAATGTTGGAATGAAACCGCTCCCCCTTACCTTACTGAACTTATCACTCCTTACCAGCCTAATCGCACACTCCGTTCCAGTTCAGATACAAGGATTCTCACAAAACCTCAAACCAGATACACTTCATCTTCCAAAGGTTGTTATGCAGCTGCTCCAAACCTTTGGAACAATCTTCCCTATCAAATACGTCATGCCATTTCAGTTACTGAATTCAAAAAAATGCTTAAAACTTATCTTTTCCAGACTTATTTTGCTTACTAGGCTATTTATTTACTTATAATTCCTTTGAATGTATTGTTATTTGTTGACTGATGTATAATTCATTGTTGTTAAGCGTTGTGGTACCTTATCTGTGTAAGAACGCTATATAAATGCCTTGATTATTATTATTATTATTCAAATTGATAGTCCAATCAGAGTAGTTTTTTTGATAACCTATCGCATTCAACTTCGTTTTCTCGTTATTCTCGTGCAGGTTCGTTTTTAGTACTTTCAGTTTTGTATTGGGCTTGCAACTACAACTGTAACCATTCTACAGTTGAATTTCTAGCTACCTATCTATTGGTTTCCAATGGTTATTTACGGGAAATGAAAGTGGCCACATGAAAAGTTGCGTAATTAATGTTTGCGAGAATTGTAATCAACAAAACATAAACTTAATTTGACCCTAATGGGAGGGTATACCTTTTGTATTTACTTCAACACTTCATTGGCGTTTTCACGAAGCATGTGTATGGGTTAAATAACATGACTAGATACTTATTTCTTTATTTGGATGCTTGGTTAGAAAGCTGTTTGGTTCAAAACTTATTTGCCGGTCCTTGAAAACGCAAACACTAACTTGAGCATACCTGATTCGCCACACACAGGGCGCAGGTTTGCCGGTTCGTGGAAACGCAAATCCGTGAGTAGGTCTACATATGGTTTGCCGTTTTGGCAAATAGCGTAATAATATTAGTAAAATATACATTTTCAAAACTCAATTTTTTTCACGAATGTGGAGGACAGCGATTACGTTAAGAAAACAAAATAACAGAAAGTTAATTATTTTGGGCTGATTTGCCACTTCGTGAAAACGTCGACTAATTAAAGACCACTAAACTAACTAAATAAGAGAACCTGTGAGCTGTTGATGT
This sequence comes from Leptasterias polaris, assembly GCA_037783415.1. Lineage (NCBI taxonomy): Eukaryota > Metazoa > Echinodermata > Asteroidea > Forcipulatida > Asteriidae > Leptasterias > Leptasterias polaris. Next base: position 524,637 of record JAZGTN010000276.1, on the reverse strand, counting down.
TATAAAACATTGTTAGAAACCACACCATTCTGAGTTATGTAGTTTTAGAGAAAGGTGTTATTATTTTTTCATCAACAAAATTATTGTTGGAATCTGATCAGAAAGGCTTTTGGCATGAAGCCTTTCTCACACGATATCTATGCATTACAAGGGCGCTGTTTCTGTCTTTGTTTTCTTGCAACTTCTATCACTGATTAAGTCAATATATTTTCACATGTAAATGTCGGGATACACTAAGGATACTGGTCTTCGACAATTACAAAAAGTTTACCCTGTCTTTAATGAGTGAGCAGTTGGTATTTTACGTCATGCATTAACAAATGAAAACCATTAAGACAAATACCCACTCGATCGAATTGCATTCAAATTTGCATCAGCTTTTCGCTGATCTCTAGTTGCGCATGCTCTGCTAATCATGCCGATTTAGCACTATTGGCTAAACAGAACGTAGGCCTTTGTTGAAAGGAACAGCTTGCCTTAGATTGGGCGATTACATACCATTTATTGTGAAATGAATAATGGTTGGAAAATTGTTCTTAAGTATAATCATTATAATAATAAGATTTGTTGCTGTTAATATTTTATTGAAACAAACACAAAGATGTAGGAAATGGGGATTTCGTTGTACCATTTACATACAATAAGTCTGGTGTGAGTTTTACGCACAGCTGCTTGTAATGTGTCTGTTCATTTGGACCTCTAACTGCAACCTTTTAAAACTCATCAGTCGAATTAAAATTAGCCAACTAATCGATTCTTCCGAGCTTCGTGAAAAAACGTCCACAGGCAAATCACTATGTGGGACTCCAACCCACGACCTCTGCACGGCCAGAGCAGACGTCTCACCACAATAACACCGAGCTAGCCCGGTGGCCAGATGCATTTCGAATCATTGGCAGTGGGTACCGCAACAATTGAAATAGATGTTGTTGGCATCGGGGAAAATGAATATATGTTTGTTTTACCCTACACGATGTGTCTTAAGCACTGTATACAGTATTTCCCGAACTCCGTGAAAAAATCTACAGGAAAATCACTCGGGTGGGTCGCAGTGGGTCTTGGGTTTGAGTCCCACCCGAGTGATTTGCCTGTGGATTTTTTTTCATCAGCTTGTAAGTGATGAATTCAAATGAAGAGTAAAAACCCTTTTTAATACGAATGCATGAACCAGCTGCTTTTTGGCCGAGAATGAGCAGGACATCAATATATACAATTTATTTGATAACAATTTGTCGACTAGCCTCTTATGAAGCCTTAAGACATTTACTCCGAAATGTCTCTTATGTGCAAAGAGTTTGTAAAATGTCATGTATATAGGGCTCTTCCTCTGTGCTGTACACAGATCATTGTAGTACAATACGAAAGAGAAAGGCCGCCAGGGCTAGTCTACCATCAAGTTATCATAGCTTTAAGGGTAGGGTCATAGGGTTTTCGTAAAAGTAATGTTCATTTCTAGGCCAAAATATCAAGAGAGATATACAATAAAAGTCCCCTGTGAAAGTTTCAGCTGAATATCGTCAGCTTTCGTGTCACAGTAATGCAATTTAATTTGTTAGTCTTGACCTGTTTGTATGGTTCATTCTTGTTTATTGTCCCTAACCCCACTTCTCCCATTTAGTTTAGTTACACGACTTTGACTGTATGTGACAATAAACATGTTTCTTTGACTTACAGATATTTTCGCTTTTGCAAAGACATCGGGAAGTGTGTTCTAAGCGATGCAACCGTTATTACCACGACGTATAACAACGTGGTGGACGACGGGTGTTCGGACTTCGATCGTCAAGGTAAGCCTTTAGAAGTTATAATAAAAAGTAGCAACTAGACATAATTGTTTGAACACACAAAAACAAGGTGTTCGGTGTAGTTACGTCCGAGTTAGTAGACCTCGTGTTTTCAAAGAAGTTGTTATGTACGTGTCGATCATGTAAAACACTACCTTGGTGGTGACATAACATGAAAATTGACGACGTCGTGAAAACGTCACTCCACATTACATCCTTGTTGGACATTGCAAGTCTAATGCAAAACAAAATTTGACTATAGCTTGCTTTGTACTGAAAATATGTAATAATTGATCATCAAGTCTTCACTCTAGCTTTAGGCAGACAATATTACTGTCTATCAGCATGCCAAGTTTCAACTCAGTCGAACTTGTGGTTTAGTAGATACACGGCTTCAAAAAGTAAACCTTTAAGGCGATACCACGTGACACATGATGTTGTCTGCATGAATGTCATTATGTATACTAATTTTGAAAATTTTTCATAAACTTCGCCACATACATTATTTTAGTAAAAGTGTATTTTGAGCTTTGTTGAACCCGCCACTAGAGGGCGCTTTTATATTAAATTACGTCAGCGGTTCAATTTTAATCTCTTGCTCGACTATAACATCGTTTAAAAAAACTTTTAAAAGGTGCCGCTTTTAAATTACAAGGCACTTTCGGCTTCGACCGGAAGTAGAGGTCATGTCAAACGTGTAATTTGTTTATGTATGCCGATGACTCGACATTAACATGTAGTTCCACCAATATTAATGAGATAGAAAACAACTTGAATATAGCCCTAGGTCGAATTTACGACTGGTGTACCAGAAACAAACTAACAATAAATGCCAACAAAACAAAAGCCATGCTTATTGGAACTAAGCAAAACGTTTGCAGTACTGACCTTGATGTCAGTATCGCTGGTAACCCGATCTTGAAGGTGAACTCTTGTAAATGTTTAGGTGTTATTATTGATGACACTTTAAGATGGGGACCCCACGTTGAATACGTAAAGAAAACTGTTTCCTCTAAACTAAGTATGCTACATAGAATCCGCGACTGTGTTCCACAAAGCAGCTTGCACTCTCTGTTTGTTAGCTTAGTCTTGCCTTCGTTAGACTATTGTATTACTGTATGGGGAGGACGGTACATGTCTCACAACAATATTCTCAACAAATGTCTTAAAAGAGCCGCGCGGATAATCCTTAAGTGTGCCTTCTTAACTCCCTCAGCCGATATGTTTACTAGACTTAATTGGATTTCGTTTATTGAGAGAGTCGAGTATAAAAAGGCTATTCTTGTTCACAAATGTATAAATAAAACCACTCCTTTGTATATGACAAATATATTCACACCACAAACGCAGATTCGTGAAACGAGACAATCCGCTGACATGAAGCTTAAGATTCCCTTTGCGAAAAAAGAATGTTTTGCCACAAGCTTTGCTGTAACTGGTACAATTTTATGGAATAACTTGTATGTTCAATTGAGAACCACGACTTCTCTAACCTCATTCAAATCTGAACTTCGTAAAACGTTCATTAGTCCGTAATATTCAGTCCCTGCCTGATTCCGTGAGGGATCCTTGGTTTCATTAGCAGAAAATAATAAGAATAATAATAATATTCCTGCAAATATGTCAGCATTTCCATTTATGAGATCTAATCTGTGCTGATCTACGGAGTAGACAAACTTGGTTGCCATAAATATTAGGAACCGGAGGGGAATTTCCCCGTGTTTCTCTAAAAGAGTTTTTGCGGGTTTTTTTGCCCCTCCCATAATCAGCGAATTTTAGATTTCAAAATTGTATATTCACCCTATACACATTTTCTGAGTTCATTTTACCTGAGTAATATTTATACGTGTACAAGTTTTATAATGTAATATTTCGATGTGCTTTTTATTTACCGTATTTGTAATTATGCTGTATGTTGTAATGTATGCAGGGCCCCAATGGAAACCAGTTTTAACTGTTTGGGCATACCCTGGGTAAAGAAATGTAATAAATAAATAAAATAAATGTCATGTCACGTACACAATAAAAAATGAAGACCCGGGGTCACACTCTGTGTATCGTCTATTCGGGTGTTTGAATACCTTTCTGATGATTTGTAGAATACAATAAACCAATGTCTGGTTCGGGAGTTCAGATTTTTTTCAAGTGCTAAGCTTTGACTTTATAAAAAATTGTAAGAACAAATTGGATGACGTCACTAAGATTTCATTAGCAATGGTCGTAGTCTAACAGTACACCGACTTTCAACTCAGTCGGCTGTTTGGTTTACTAGATACACGGCTTCAAAATGTGCACCTTTAGGGCCTTATCACGTGTCACATGATGACGCCATCACTTTACGTCTCCACACTTATGCTGTATGCATAAAGGTCATTATGTTTACCAGTTTTTTAAGATTACCATTAACTTTGCCACAGACATCTTATAAAAGTGTGTGTTTAACTGTATTCAACCTGCCACTAGAGGGCGCTTTTGAAATGTGTGACGTCACTATTATTTTTTTTTAACCATACATTTGCCAGATTACAACATCGTTAAAAACAACTCAAAAAAGCTGCCACTTTCAAATTACAATACAAGGCACTTTCCGTTTCGAACGGAAGTAGAGGTCATGTGAGGTTACGTTTCCCCAAAAAAGAAAGACCGTGACCTTAGTATGATCCCGCAGAAAGCAACCGCCGGCGTCTTACTTGTGTTTTTTTTACAGATTTTCAAAGATTAAAACAAAATGTTAAAAACCTTACAATTCAACACTTGATGACGTCACCATGACGTCACTCCAGTGGTGTCTTCTACAAATAAAGATCTAACTATTATGTGAAGTTTTAAGGTTGTGTGAGCTCAAGAAGTTTGCGGGGTTTTTTGCGGACAATCGCGGTGGAAAAAAAGATTAAGTATTTTTGTTTAAACGTACAAAAACAAGAGGTGTTCCGGGCGGATTGCCCGAACACCTAATAAATGTTGACGCGTGACCAATATAGGGAGCCATACAAACCTAAGCCATTATAGGCCTGTGTGTCATTTAGTGAAAATATATCACACATTTTCTAAACGCTTGCACGGAACGTTGTACAGATACAAGTTACCATATGTCACAAAACTATGAGCCTGGAAGTTCAAGGTCTATGGACAAGTCTCCTGTGCCCACATAGAGCTGCTTTTAATACCGACGAAATATTATACGCTTGCGATTACCATTCTTCGCTTGCTGTGTGAAGCGAAGAATGCCTGTAGCTTGGAGAATATAACGCACGCACCAAAGTAAAAATACACTGCTAATCTGTGAAATACGCTTGACGTGAGTGCGAATTTCCCTGCCCCCGAAGCTATGATTAAGGCAAGCAGAGCCACGAAATTCGGCCCAGATGACTCAGTCGTTTACATTTGAAGTATTTAATAATTTAATAATATATAAAAACAGCTGTGTGGGCTTTCTTGATTTTTATGTTTTTCTCGTTCAGAATAGAGCACAAAAATCCCTACGACGTGTTAGCTTAAAAACAAACCGAAAACATAGGAACTCTGCGACTACAAAATGAGACCAATTAGTGCAACAAAATGTACATGTGTGTTTTTGATTCAACCTTTTCTTGTTTTTTAAATGGTAGGCCTATTTTCATTGTTACGCCCTCGACTACGCTGGTCCTGGAGAGAGCGCAATATAAATTCAATGCATTATTACTATTAATAATAAGTATAAATGAAGTCAAAGGTGGATAATTTAGCCATGTTTTAATTGGCCAATATTTCTGAAGCAAAAGATATGAATTTACTTTATCAAACCATCACATTTTTAAGGACAAACTTTTTGGTTTGTCACTGCGATGGACTGATTGTGTTTTGATAACAGAATGCAGTTTTGCGGACAGTTATCTGGAACAATGGTGGCATATGAAATGCAACGCAACCTGACGTTCGCGCCTCTATCGATTGACATACACCATATGTTGTTGTATTTAGGAGTCAGTTTGATCAATATATATATTTTTTTTTATTGTCTACATCAATATTTGGTGTGTTTTTTAATAACAGAGACCTTTCCCTATCATGAAAAATTAATTAAAAACTTCGTCAGTGGATGCCTGCATACCTGTATAACCTCGAAAGACGAATTCAATTGTAAATTTGTTTGTATCTAAGTTTGACTTTCTTTTCCAAATAATTATAAAAATAATTGGTCAATTTAAAATTAAAGTTTGTTTGTTTGTTATTGGAGTCATCTTCGGTATGTCACTGCGATGGACTGACTGTGTTTTCCCTGCTACGAGTTGTGTCTTAATACCGGCTTAATGTTTTAAGCCGTGTTTCTACCAAGCCACAAGTTCGACTAAGTTGATACTGATGGTATTGATCGACAATGATAACGACTACCTGAAGCTAGAGTGACGACATGATGACATCATCATAATAATCTTTTGACATTTTTACAAATTATTACTTTTCTTGAGTACAGAGCAAGCTACAGTCAAATGTTGTTTTGCATCAGACTTGCAAGATCGTACAGGGATATAATGTGGACGGACGTTTCCATGACGTCATAAATTGTCACGTTATGTCACCACCAAGGTAGCGTTTTAAAAGAGCTATACGTACTGAACGATTTTGCCGATCAATCAGAAACATTTTATGTATTCAAGCTGGGAAGTGTTACATTCAAAAATGAGGGTCCCGTCACGGAGGCGTTTTGCTTTCCACAGCAATAATTCGTTACAGTCTACGTGTACGTTTTACATGTTTCATATTGATTAATTGTTTTTGAGAGAGAGTTTCTTCCTAATGATAGAGCACGAACACATTTTTTTTTAATTATATAAACCTACAGACGAGCACTGTGGTCTTACAGTCTTACATTATTTCATTGGATACGATTATTTCATTGGCTAATCGTGCAGTGACGTAAAGCTCTCCATATAATTATGTTGATTGGCTTGCTCCGTGACCATTGATCTCCTGACCATTATAGTATATGCCGCTGAAAGGAGTATCGCATAAAAATACGCATGATCGGCGGTCCCAGCAGATATCGCCCCAAAGAGCATGCCGTAGTGACGATGAGCATGCAGAAGAAAGTGTAAACTTAATATTTATTTGTCTTTGATAAAAAACAAATTGAGAGAGAGTTTCTTCCTAATGATAGAGCACGAACACAATTGTTTTTAATTATGTAAACCTACAGGCCTAAAACACTATTTTGAAAACAGCATGACCAAACGCAAACAGTTTTATGTCAGTGTTCGTTTTCTAGTTTCGCAGACTACAACACTTACCTGTGAAAGACGCCTGCTCGTCAAACGAGCATGACAAATTCGTGTCGAAGTCACATTTGAACCTCTGAACATCTAGACTTGATTCAAGTCCCTTTCTCGTGCGAGGTCCCTAACACACATGTAACGCGCCAGCATGCAGCCACAGTACAGACATAATATACCAGTGCGCCCTCACCGACAAAATGTAGCTATTGTGGTGGCGATCAAGGGACTTGACGGGGTCGTTTCCTACTCCACGCATTGAATAGAAAAATCTCCCCGAATGGGGAGATGTACAAAACCAATGGGAGCGTGGAAGTGCCGCCCCTTTCATTTTGACGTTTGTATCATGTATCATGTATCTACGGACGTAAGCATCTCCAGAATGGCTGCCGGGCGGAAGAGTGGGGTGGGTGTTTTAAGTCGCTGAATTGCATTTGTCAACAATTCAAAGTATGCATTTGCAAACAATACCAATCCCAATGTATACGTAATATTAACTTGAATTCAAATAAATGTGTAGTTGTTATATATATTAATGCATTTCGATCCTCGACAAAGTACTTTACCCCCCCCCCCCCCCCCGCAAAATAAAAAAATTCAACGAGTCTTCTTTTTGAACGCGTTTGATTGGACAACAAGTAATGCGCCGTAACTTTGCATATTCGGAAGTGAATCAGGCAACTGCGGGATCGTCAAGTCCCTGTCCCGCGCGCGGAACAGGTTGGTGAATGCAGAGCGCAAAACAATAGTTTTCTGACGACGACGCAAGGAAGGGCCTTGCACGGGATTGGGACTTGAGTCAAGTCTACTGAACACCCGGCCGTCCGGCCTGCCTTGCTCTTACAATGCTGCAGGCTGCGAGGACGTAGTGTCGTGTCAGCCAGCTTAGTCTGAAAATAGCGCAGGTCGCTCCGTATTTTAAAAGCTAGTGCAGCTAGTTCTAAGCGCAGATCGCACACTGAGTACAACGGATGCTGAACGTCTTATTTGAAACGCTCATTAATATGCAGCTAATTATACCGAAAGAGTAAGCATGCCTGCAGCGTTGGGTGATGGCCATACGAATAGTATAGGGCCTACATGATCCAAACACAGTCTTGAGTTCACCTCTTAGAGAACACCTATAAGTGAATTTGGACTACATAAGTTAATGCAGTCAATTATCCCGCGCTACAGAAAAGTTATATTACTGCTTCAAAAGTCATCATATTCATCATGTAGGTCTAGGTGTAGGCCAAAGGGTAAAACAAATGCATGGTAGAATTGTTAAATAATAAAATTATGGTTGCTCGTTTTAAACATTTAAATATAAATGAACAAAATAATTTAAATGGAAAGCAAAGAAGCGCATAATTGCTCAGTTGAAAACGGAATTACAGAATATTTTGTGACACAGATAATCGTTTTAAAAATATACATGTTTGACAATGTACAAGATTCTAACGACCAATAACAACAATGATATGAGATGGCACTTTCGGGTCTGCACTCATACATTTTAATACGGGTAAAAGTCAAGGTCTTGTTCTCTCTTTTTACTTCAAAATTACTGTGCAACACGTACATACAGAGCCTAACTACTACATCCATGGCGACCAACACTGGAAAACAAACCAAAGATGCCTAATGCAGTGATGCAGGAATGACTAGGCATGTGTTACCATTAAGGGTTATATCAGCCCCTCAACCCAATGAAACATTATAGCCTACAATAAATCCTTTTCAAACAGGGCAGCAGCCATCTTGGATGTGTTAAGAAAATGCAGGCATGTCACTGAAGTATGAATATCAAAGACTGGGGGTAGGCCTGGACTGAGACAATTCAAAGACAACAACATTGAAATTAATTACACCAACATTTTGTCTATGGTACAAAAAGACCACAGTTGGATGTCAACGATCCCATCGCACATTTTTTGACAAATCAACAATCTATGTTTAAGGAGGAAACAATTTGCTTGTTGTCATGCACGACGTCCACGCAGAGGGTGTTTTTATAATATCACCAGAACAGTAATAACAAACAACGAAAACCGCATTTCATAGGTCAACTGGCAGAGGACGCAATAACAAATAACGCTCCTTGTGTTGACGAGCGTGTGCCTTGAAAGGAAATCCCCTTTTCTCGTCCGTACAAATCTCCCAAGGATCGGCAACCTACCGCAGCACAAACATTTACAATATTGGTAAACAACAACTTATATTTGACTACGGGGTGTCACACCTTGATTTTTAAAAAGAAAACTTTATATAGACCCATTGCACAACGCACAGCGCACATACACGCGCGTCTCTTGTCCGCCACTTTGGGTGTCAAACGTGCACAAAAGGAATGAACTCCCCAAAAAGGCAGAAATGGTAGACGCGCATTGTTCGGATGTGCAATAAGCACATGTACCATTCCCTTTGTGCCGTTTTGACACCTAAAATGGCGGACAGGAGACGCGCGTGCAAGTAGACCCATTGCACAACGCGCAGCGCGCATACATGCGCGTAATTTTGGGTGTCAAAATGTGCACAAAAGGATGGTACACGTGTTTACGCACAATGCGCTTGTAAACACGTGTACCATTCTTTTGTGCACGTTTTGACACCCACAATGACGCGCGTGTAGATGATGACGTCATATGCAATGGGTCCATACGGAAAAAACGGAGTAAGATCTGTCCACGATCGACCCGCACAAAATGTATTTGCGTTGTGGGCAGACTCGTGCGCCGCCTTGCTGTTTAAATTCAAACTCCCCACTCGCAAACGTGCGCATTTGCCGCTATTTTACGCAGTTTTCCTATCCAGTCGCTATAATGGAGGTCAATGTCCGTGACGTAGTGACGTAGTTTGTCAGTTACTCTACCACCACCAGCAGGAACGTTCGATCGTCTGCTGCTTCGTGTGCGTAATGTTTGTATGTAATGCTGTTTTTCACAATTTAACGCGGGTACACGTGTGTATGGACCACGAATCTCCGCCGTGTAAAGCAGATGTGAGGTCAAAGGTACATCTGGCAAGATCCTGCCAGGCGCCAAGGCTGGTATCTGGCGTTATTCATGAGCTCCGAAGTGTGGCGTCAAATGTTCTGGCCACTGTCCCCTATTAGGCGAAAGGTGTAGATTTTTTTTTCTTCTGATAGTGCCCTTGAATCATCTCCCTTCAACTCGAGTTAGTTTTTCCCCGTGTATTAAGGGGGGGGGGGGTTCTCCACAACATCCCCTACCGGGACTCGAACCAACTCTGTTGGCTAGAAACACCATAAATTGAGTCAATAAGTGAAGTTTGTATTTGTTTTTCCCGATATAGCATGTACGCGCTCATTCTACACGTCTGGCTACTTTAACTACCAGTACCCATTCCATTATTTTGAAGGGGAGTTTGTGGCTGAATTCGGAGTACAGACTCCACGGGACGCTATACTAAGTCTGTCCAGTACAGATAAATACGAGGGTCTTCAGTATGAGATAGGTAAGAAACACAAGTTCGTGAAGACACCCCTAAAAAAGTAATGCTCAATCGAACGAACCCGACTGCCTCTGACGATGTGACAGCCAGGGTTTTGTTCCACAAAGTGTAAAAACACAAACCAATTTTTACATTCTCCTTTAGAAGGGGGAGAAACCCCAGGAATTACACACATGCGGGATGGTTCAACTATAGCTACTGAGTACCCAGTAAGTCAAAAAGCTTGACTGGCAGGGTAGGGGAGTTTGAAACCACATAACCTAGCACAGGCTGTCAGCAGCAAGACACCTGTAAGTCTGCCGCATCACATCCTAAGAGTGGCCACACTTTATCAAAGGGTTAGATCTGGGTAGGTCAGTCTGTACAATCTTGTGAACGAAGTATATCATTGGGGGGGGAAAAATACAAAATCAGCCCCATAAAAGAAACCCTACACGGCTGAAGGACCCTCCCCCCCCCCCCCCCCCCCCCCCCCCCCCCATCTGAGATATGTGAAATAGTCGACTCTCCATCAGGGCATTGCGCTTTGGAGAAAACAGTGGATTAAATAGCAAGTGCCACGACTTTAGTGTTTCCAGCCCTTTGGGTTAAACAGTAGATTTGAGAATTTGAAGGTTGGAATAAAATCTAATGAGGTTTGCGTTGACATATTAATTGTACATACAACTTTCTCTGTGAGTTGTGGAGAGATTCCGAAAAGAACAAGATGTTTAGAACAGTCAATTCAAAGTTTCACCGAACACACACCACACCACGAGTTAGCCTGTTCCAGTTTTCGTCCTCATGCACTACTAAGCTAACCCGACCTGCCATCTAAACCTTTCCGGCAGTACTTTTAAGCATTATAAACAGCAACAGAGTCCTGCGTTTTCCTGAAGGCGATCAGAGCATACGGGTCGAAACATCGATCTGTTAAACCGCAGCTGTTTCTTTTCGCTCAAGTACCCGTTTAAGATTTGATAGGCTTGTTATTTGACAAGTTCTCAAAAGAACACAATCGACCCAGCAAGTAGCATGATTATGGTGTTACCGCACACCACAAATACATTGATACCTCATACCACGCAATGCCTCAAATCCCTAATTACCAATGTTGCCCATCTGCTTTTTAATGAAATGGAATTGCTATGTATGTTTTAATCAAATGCTTTTGTTCTTGCTCATTTTTGTCAAAGTCGTTGGCGGTGACGAAAACAGGAGAACAATGATACGTAAAAGCTATGAAGATGCCGAACAAGCTGCAGTATCAACGGACTCCATCGTCAGTGAGTTAGAGATGCGTCGCTTTTGGTTCCGGTACGATCACGGTCATTTTTTGCTTGGACGTCACCGAGAGAGGGCGTTCTTTGATTTTTATGAAACACCTGGGAACACCACTGTTATGTATTTTGGGATCGGCAGTTGGAGCCTGACAGCTGATTGGCTGTTTTATGTCAACTGTTCTTAATAATTTATTCATTTATTCAAACGTTTTTTTATGGATGACCAGAAGTACGATATCTGGTACCACTTTTCTACTGTTAGTGAGCAGTTTTTCCAATGGTTCAAACTATCTCTTAAGTACATGTGCCAAAAAGTGTTCCAGCTGTGTCAACGAAACAGTAGTCGAGTTGTTGGCCCAGTAAGGCTTGGTTTCAAGACGAACATTATGGCCTTTTCTGTCTACCATAATCATGACTGTAACAATAAATTAACAAACTGATTCTGAAATCAGACTACAATTTATTTATATTGTTTTCATCCATTTCTATAATGTAATCCTATAATACATAAATAAAAAGATGAATCAAACAAATACAAGGTAATTAAACAAAATTATGTTTCCACTTTTAAACAATCATGTTCTTCTCGATGAAGTGTGGTAATAAATATACATAAGGGGGTTCATTTCTAAGTTATGCTCAAGGAATTAAAGTTTATGTTTATCTTAGTCAGTGAGGCCATCACACTGACATTTTACTACTCCCAATACAAAATAATACATACATGTACAATCAACAGTGATTTAAGATCTCCATGTAAGGCATTATAACCTATTAAATAAAAGAGTGGTAAGATGGTGGGTCAATGAATTCAATGCAATCAGAGAATATTTATACAAACCTGCTAGGCATATAATCACTTTATTAGCATGGACGGGGATAAGTTTTAAAATACTGTTAAGCAGAAAATGGTGTTAGCAAATTGTTCTGCTGTGTAAATTTTAGCAGGGAACCAGTCGCCAGCAACATACAACACATTGTAATTTGGCTGGTAACCTATTTTTGCTCAGCAAGACTTTTAACTGCTTAATAGTTTTATGAAAATGGGCATTGATTAAGCAATTTATTTATGTATGCTGCTTATATAAGCCAGGCCTTTAGATTAGTAAAACAAAAATAATAATGCTTGCATCATTTTAAAAGTGCACCAATAGAGCATAAGAGTTAAGAATTGGCTTAATTGACAAATCGTCACACAAAAATGATCCCAAACATAGCTCATCAATAATGGGCAGCTAAGTTTAAACTGGACCATATCAACTATTGCACATGAAAGAACATAAAATACCTTTTCAATTCGGGCGATTCACAATGCGGTGCGCCCTCAAGCGGTCAGCAGGGAGAGGCTAATTTTTCACTTATACGGTCGACAACATTAATTCTAAAATGGCGGCTAGTCATGCTAGTACTGCCACTGGTAGTATTAGCGGTACTAGCATGACTAGTAGTAGTATTTGTAGTAAAAAGATCAAGCGAATGTGCGTTGACGAATTGAAAAAGTTTCTTACGGCTCGCGGTATCCCTTGCTCTGGAAAGAAAAAGGAGGAGTTGGTGTTTTTAGCAGAAAGGGGGAAGGATAAATACGAGGTTTCGGAAACTTGCGACCATGATGAATCAGAAAGGAAAAGAAAACGAGTTGTTTGCGACGATGGAAACACTGTAGTAGACTTGAATGGACTCAAAGTGTCCCACACAACTGATCTCCGTGGCGCACCGCAGATTTCACTTGGCGATGTCTTTGCTTATCTAGTTAAGCATTGTGAGTGGACACCAGAGAGACTGTCCAACTACAGAAACGATGACGGCTACCTAATGTTTAGGGATAGCCATATAGAAGACGTCTTACTTGGTAAAATCTCCAACCACTCGAACCATGTTTACATCAAAGCGTCAGTGAAGCCAGAGCAGAGGCAAACAGCTCAACGGTATCAGACGTGGGTTTTACTTTCAGTCAACTGTGGAATCAAATCAGCTGGATGTGGTTGTGTAGCTGCGTAAGTGTTTCTTTCTAATATATTTTTTTTAATGCTTAACTTAGGCCCTAAACATACAATGTAGGCATAGCTTCCACAAACTGTATTTTCATTGAGTGTTGTAATAAGAGTTTTCCTGTTTAAGCCAGGGGAAAAAATTGTCTCAGCTACACTGGGCCAAAATTAATTTGAGTTGATATTTGGAAAAATCATGCAAAATGTGTAAATTTTGATATGTGTTTTTAATTCCGTTCAAACCGGATACTGTAACTTTGTACATATATTTGTTTTCTTTCAGTGATGATGGTTCATGCAAACATGCCGTGGCTGTTCTTTTTGCACTGGCTGATTACTTCGCTAGGAACACTGACAATGGAACTGCTGTTGGGACTGATGAGCCATGTACATGGACCAAACCACGAAAAGCTTCCTTGCCAGTGAAAGTAGAGGACTTGGACTATCGTGCAGAAAGAAAAACACCCAGAAAACCAGGCCCACTTCTCAAGCACTACAAGCCATTGAGTAATGTTACCAACTCATGCATTTTGAACATTCAGGAACATGTGAAAAAGGCAAGTCATAGCAGAACCAGATAAAAATTATAACTAATTTAATTTCAAAATGCAAACCAGCTCTGCACTTTTTTGATCAATAATAGTGGCAGCTTTCCATGCAATTTATTTTAAGTACTGTATACTTAAATGTAAATTAACTTCTCGTGAAAGTAATTTATGGTGCTTGTAGATGAGCCTAGTGCATGGTATTGTAAACAGAAAAGATGGGAATGCATAACGAATTTGAATCGGTGCTTACAGCTTGTTTGTACAATTCTTGTCTTCATATACATGTAAAGTGTGTGTGCACATGGAATGTAATTAAAAAATATATATAAATATATATTAATAAAAAAGTAAACAACACTTTGCATACAACTTTTATCCCTTCAGGTTTGTGAAGACTTCCACCCAGGAGCACTTTATTTGAAACTAGTTCAGGAGCCACCACCCCCTGTCGAGGCCCGTGTGCCATTAATATCAGACCTTCATGCCAAGTACCAGGCCAGCTCAACTGACAATGTATCCTTCATTGACTATCTCAGACAGAACACTTCCAAACAACAAATAGACATTCTGAGAAATTTAGACCAATCAGACCCAGCGTGGCTAGCTGCAAGAAAGGGGCGTATCACAGCAAGCTTGGCAGATTCAATTCGATCTGTGAGAGACGTTCATAACTGCCGCACACTAGTTGATAAAATCATGGGCACAAGCAAGCCCTTTCAGTCTAGTTCTACAGAGTTTGGAAAAGAAAACGAACATGTAGCAAGGCAACTTTATGTAGTAGATGAAATGAAATCACACAAGAACTTTAAAGTAAACACCTGTGGACTTGTGTTGGATGATAACATGCCATTTATGGGCGCATCGCCAGATGGTATTGTTAGCTGTACATGCCATGGAGAAAAACTACTTGAGATCAAGTGTTCATTTAAGCACAGAGACATCCATGTAGAAGACATCCCAACAAAAGACCCAGCCTACCACTTAAAGGCTGTAAATGGCATGTTACAGCTGAAGAAGTCGTCTAGTTGGTACAGCCAAATACAATTTCAGTTGGGTGTGACACATATGAATTTGTGTGACTTAGTTGTATACACGCATAAAGGCATAAAAGCTATACCAGTAAAGTTTGATCCAGAGCCATGGGAAGTCTTAAAAAAGAAAGCAGAACTTGTGTTTCTCAATGCTGTGATGTGTAATGAAGAATAATTGTGTTACAGGCAGAATTTCAGGCTCATTTAGGCTGAAAGAAATGTTCAATATTATAAGTTATCACACTCACGCTCGTGGAATACGAAAAAATATAGCGCGTCTGCGTCCCGTATCCAACAAGGCCGAGTTGGATATGGGACGCAGACGCGCTATATTTTTTCGTATTCCGTGAGTGTGATAACGAATTTATCTTCCAGCCTCATTAAGTCAATGAGGTTAGGTTAAATGTTTTTGTTTTTGCACACGCTAGGTTATCGGTTATAGCCTGATATCAAACTCCGGTTCGAGCATCTGATAAGAGGATTATCTGGAAGATAAGAAATTGTAGATTATGGCTTTTTTTAATGTGTATTTTATTTATTTTGACAAATTATTGACAGAAGTACATGTACAAGCAGATTTATTTGTACTTAGTTCACCGATTATTGCGAGAACATATTGCATGTTTATTTCAAGTATTTCATTTCCAAATAGCAGTGTTCAAATAAAGGAAAAAATACAAGAAGCCGCTGGTCAGAGCTGTGTATTAAAAGAGTTGCGACATGCGAGCTCCATAATAGGGCAAAACAGACTGGCTGCTGTTACGTAAGCACTTTCATCGTAACAGCATGCCACAAAATGGAACATATTGTGTATTTTTATGTAACAGCAGCCTTTGGGGCTTGCATGTCGCAACTCTCTGCATACACAGCTCTTCTGCTGGTAACAGACACATGCAGTAAATTTCAACATATAATTAAAATACGTGGATAAATAATTAATATAAATTAGCATAAATAATATATAAATATTTATTGTATATCAACATTTAGAATAATTAGAATATTTCACAAATTGTACAAAATTAATGTGTTCCTCTATTTTAGAGCCGGATTCTCCAACACCTAGTGTAAATAATATGGCAATAAATTGTGAATAGATAATTTAATTTATACATATATCTTTATCTGTTTTAAATAAATGTAACTTTTAATTTGAATAAAATATAAGTTTTATGAAAATACAATGTTTTTTCTTTGAAAGACTTGTTTGCCTTTTGATCAAAATAAAAAAATTAATCCAGAAAACCTAGCTACAAACTCGGAAGGTACATACATGTTCTTAGACAACTTTTAAAAAACAACTGGCCTTTTTTGTAAGTTTGACGAAAACAAATTAAATGAAAATGGGGGAAAAGAAGAGAGCTTCAAAAAAGTATGTACATGTATGAATTAATTTTTATTGATTTGGGAAGATTGTATATTTACTCATTATGTTTCGTACACACAATAGCTGCCCACTGATGGTGCCATTGTGTGTACAAAACATAATGGGTAAATAAAAAAATCTTCAAAAATTAATAAAAATTAATTCGTGAGGAGTCTCTTCTAGGGTAGGGCTACAACATTACATATGCAAGTCAATCTTTTGAAAAAGGACTAAATAAACGAATGATCGCTTTTAAGCTTCTGTAGTAACATTATTCTGTGCAAATTTCTGAGCCTAAGGTAATAGTTTACCTTGAAATATACTGCTTACAAAACAACAATTTTCAGAGGGGTTTGAACATATTTACCAAAACGTCATCTTCACCTTTATAGTAAAGTGCAATGTTCAAACAAATTGAACTTCATGTACTGGACTGAAGTTTTGGTTCGATTCACTTGCATGGTCTACAACATGCTCAATACTTCAAACGCTTCACTGGTTTTCTTTGAATCATTTTAAACTTTTTCAGACCTTTTTCATTTTTTGAATAAAACAATGGTCCCCTCAGATTGCAGAGTGCTGCAACGAGTTTTACAATCATAGAAGCACAGTTTTGTAGAGATTCCGGGATTTGATGTTTCAGAATCCGCTAACATTTGACGCGTTGGATCGCTCTCTCTACGTGAATGCGAAGACGTGCAATTTGTCTAGTTTGTCTTATCTCCTTAACATTAAGTCTCTTTCCTTTTCCATTATGCCAGTTTCTTGTAAACGGCGGCGCTATAAGTGTTGCATTTTTTTTTAGAAGTAAGTCTTCTATGTGGAAGCCTCGGTCAGCCATTACTGCATCACCGTCATCAAGTTTTTCTATTAGTCCACTCTTTTCGGTCAAGTACTTATCTGATACATTTCCTGACCACAGATCTGACACAAATGTGAATGCACCAAACGGCGACACTCCAAATAAAACCTTATAAGTGTTGTGGCTTTTGTACTGAGAGTATGTTTTATATTGTTCATCTTTATTTCGCGGTCGGTCAATGAAGAACTCAGAACAGTCTATTACGACACGGGTGCTTGGAAATGCTGCCTTAAAGTCCAATGGCATCCATCCTCTGATGTGAGCTTTAGATGGCCATACAAGCAGTGCTGGTACCAGAGTTTGGTGCATGTAGGAAATCCAGGTGATTGTGATCCTTGTAACTGTTGAACTACTTACATGGAACAGGTCTGCCAGGAGCAGAAGTGGTACGTTTAGCCGTAGTCTGATGAGTGTCATGAGGAACTGGAAAAATGGTGGAAGCTGATGCCGTCTGCCCGAACGTCGTTTCCCACCTTGTTCCTGGTCTGGTTTCCCTGTGTTTGTACTTGTGCTCCTCCAATATCGTAACCGATCAACACCATCACTGATAGAATCATAAGTACCTACATGTAAAGAAAGGAGAGAAAATAGCATGAACAATTTTGTGAGTGAAACAAAAGACAATGAACTTCAACAACTTTTGGATCATTGGTTGTAAGAATATTTTCCATATATTTTAACAAAAAGTTTCTCCACTAAATCAAGACATTTGGATTGGTGCAGTACCAATAACTCAAATCCTGTGGTCCACACATGGTTAAATGTCTTTCAGTACTGTGAACCCAGCTTATTTTGATACTGTTGTGTGCTTCCTATTCTGAAAATGTAATGGCTTGAATTTAATACAATAACAACTTTGAAAAATTGAAAAAAATGTTGAGTTTCAATTTGGACAACCTTTGTGCAGGTTTTTTGTATGACCCATTTTTTGTTTTGCCTGTTATACTGTAGGTCCCCCCCACTATGCTCTTTCCCACCCTTTTTTAAAATGAAGTGAAAAGTATTGTTTAGACCTACGCAGCAAATCTTACATCATTCACATGGGTTTCTGAGATAACCTTTGTTTTACACCCAAAAAAATAAAGTAAAACTTACCTTGAAGAACATTCTTGGATGTGAATCCTGTGTAAAAGTTGACTCTCTCATCAGTCTCCGTTGCGTAGTCTACCACATCTTGCCCTTGGAGTGGTTGAGGTGATGACTCCGCCTGATGTTGCAGCACATCAATGTCATTCATCGTCATGTCAGTCTGCATACTTTGGTCAATCAAAGTTGGCGATGAGGTGCAGAGGTAGTCGTGATCCATGGGTTGTGGAACCTTGGCACAAAGCAGAGGTTCCATGCCTGTTTATTGATACAATTTATGAACATTAGTTAATATTAGAGAGCAATGTACAAAGATAGATGGCTTGGTCCCCATGAAGCTGCAAAAGCATACTCAATATAAAACATGTAGGTTTCCGCTGACAACTAGCTGGGACTTTTCACTGGACTCGGCAAATAAGCCTACACATTTTGCCCAAAATTTCATATCGGCCAACATTATTGGCTAGACTGGTCACTCGATCACAAACACAGTAGCCGCGGATCACACGAGTTTTTCTACTAAACTATGTTCAAAATCAAAGGAAAGGTCTACCACAAACATAACACACATACCCATATATAAAAAAAAAAAACACATTCATGACATAATATGTACACTTTAGCTTTTGATTGTGATGGAATAATATTAAACTTAGGCCAGCAGGGGGTGTCTAAAAATACTAACCTAAGAATAAGATAAAATATTGATAAACTTACGACCAACGTCAGGTCTGCTCAATGCTGACGTCACTGTAACTTCAAGTTCAACAGGTGGTGCCTTATGAGGCTCTACAACATGTTCGAGACCAACATGGCCAAGGGCAAGGTGGTGGTCGTTCAACGCGTCCAGCTCCTGTTCATGCAAGTGTGGCCGTCTAGCCTGGTTAAGTTTCTGCAAAACACATGTGCTTCTTGCTTGGGTTGGCTGTCCCCAATTATTCCATTCAAAGTACTTGGGGTAACACTTGGCATTTCCGTGCATGTCTATGTCTTCTTTGTCAAAGTGTCTGCTACAAAGTCTTGATCGCTTTGTGATGTTCAGTTTGTCTACAACATTGCTGTCTCTGCTTTTACCTTCGCGCTTAATCAGCTTCTTCCATCTTCTTGAGACGGCAGCGTCATTTCGTGGCCATTTAACCCACCTTATGTCCATCATCCATGGGTATTTCTCGATACTTTTGAGTTTGGACGTGTGTGCAAGGCACTTTGCAGACTCACAGAAATAAACCATAGTTATGAATGAAGTAATCACATGATAACAATCAAGAATTCGCAATAAGTTAAACCGAAACAGGCAAGCAATGGTTACGGCCGCGAAAACTTGTCGACTTTTACCCATCATGCATCGCGTAAAATGGCCTCTCCCTGCTGCCCGCTTGAGGGCGCAACGCATTGTGAATCGCCCGAATTGGGCAGATGGTTCTAAAATGGGCAAAACAAAATATTGGCCATGGAAATTGATGCAAACAAGCTCATCAAAATAGGCAAGTCATTCTACAATGGGCCCATGCGCCAAATGGTCAAAAAAGGCTAAAACTACTTCTTTCCCACACTTTTAAAAGGAGGAAACTGAATTAATGGAATAAAACCTGTTAAACATAAATTATATGAACTTCAATGAATTACAGGCCTGGATTTCCATCTTTGAGATGGCAAGGCCATTTTAATTTTACAAAGGGCACTTCAGTCGAAAATTCTTAAAATCTCTGGGAAAATAGGGGCAACAAGGCAAAGACCAGGGCAATAGTGGCAACTGCCTCCATGTAGTTTCAGGCCTGGAATAGGTCAATATTAAGTTATCAGCAATTTAGACCGTGTGCCCCTTGCCTACATATATAGCTCCCTCTATTGAAATCTGATTGATGGTATTCTGGCCTTGCACACTTTTTGTTACATGGTTGAAGGTTGTATCTTTGTTAAAAGTGGTCAATCTTTTTTAGTAAGTACAAGGTCAAATTAATTTGAATAAAACTGTTTTAGACAGAGCAAATCGTGTTTTCCAGTTTACATATGACGAACCTCTAAACCCAACTGTGCTACCACCTTATTGTGGCGACGACAGGACGTAACATTAAAATGACCCCAAATTAACCTCATGGCCACCATTGCCTAGACAAAACTGAAACAACTCTCTCTTAAGATTCCAAAACACCTAATGTTATGTTCACTTCTACCACAACCACTAAGCACCAACAGCCAATATTTTAACAATTGGATTTGGACTCTACAAAAAACAGGACTTTGAGGAATGGGAGCTTTACATGTATGCCAAGAGCCAAATAGGGGAATTAATGTTGGCTCTTTGTGAAGTCAAGCCCTGTGAATTGTAGAATTAAGTTGTGGCTAAAACCGACACCTTACAGGCCATCAAGGAAAATAAACAAGGACATCCATTTTTATAAAGTCTTTTTTCTGTTTGATGGTTTTGGGGTGATTATCCCTGTGGAAAACAGTGGAATATACACCATGTGACCTGTGACATCACATGTTTACAAAAGAGCCACAGAGCCGTGACTTCCTGCGGGCACAGGTTGTATACGCAGCTCAATTGAAGAAAACATCAAATCTTGAATTTTATGGAGATTGCACTGTTCAGCTTTTATTGTATAACTCTTGAACTTATGTGGAAACTATGATACCAAATGTAAAGTTTCCCAAATGACCAGTGTAGTAGTATCTTGCCTGCCAGGAAGTTCCCCGGAATGTAGGTCACTCTTTTTGTATACATTTGTTACATGGTCTATTGGGAACGTCATAACCACAAAGCAACTTCATCAAGCAGGTATGAGCTATAACTTGCTTACCACTGAACCAATCTTGCTTAATAGAAAAAATAGTTCACCAGCTAAAAACCATGTCGTTCATGTACTTTGACTGATCCCCGGTCATTATTTTGAAAGCAAATTTGGATTTCTTAATAACTTCATGAAATTGATTCTTGTCCTAAATAATGTGGAATGTCAGAGAAGTCAGATACATGTATAATAGTTCTACAATGGGCACGCTTTACTCTCATCCTTATTTATAGTTCTTGAGACAGACCGTCAATTAGCTCGGACCATTACAAACCATAAATTCCCTTGAATGATTTGCTTAAATCCTTCCTCACTCTAACAACACCCACACCCAAACTGTTGGTCTCTGATTATGGTGGTATACCTTGGCCCATGTCAATCATGATCAGCTTAGTTGTGCAGTCCTCAGTCTAACACCGTTCAGTAACTCAACACTCATGTTGTTGGACTCTGATTATGGTGGTATGTCTGATCCCATGTAAAGCATAATAAGTTTATTAGTTCAGTCCTCAGTCCAACACCATTCAGTAACTCAACACTTATGTTGTTGGACTCTGATTATGGTGGTATGCCTGATCTCATGTAAAGCATGATCAGTTTACTAGTGCAGTCCTCAGTCTAACACCATTCAGTAACTCAACACTCATGTTGTTGGACTCTGATTAGGGTGGTATGATGACATTCTATCTGGAGTTGATAATATCAACTGTCTGACGGAGGCATTTGAAGAGAGCACAATTAATTCCTTAGATCATTTTGCTCCTGTCTTTAAGAAAGCTTGTAAAACCAGAATAAGACAATCCTGGTATAACTCAGACATACATGAAGCTCGCAGAATTCGCCGAAAGTTTGAAAAGAAGTGGTGCAAGACTCGTTTGGAAGTTCATCACCAGCTTTATATTGAACAAAACAGAATAGTCAATTGCAAGATGGAGGAAGCTAAAAAGCAGCATATTTCGGAAAAGCTGCAATCTGCATCTGATACAAAGACTGTGTTTAAAATCGTAAATGGGCTCTTAAATAATTCAAGTAAAGTGTTACCGGTATATGAGTGTGCACAACATTTAAGTAATGACTTTGCTGTGTATTTCCAAGAGAAGGTTGCTAATATTTATTCTAGTTTGAAAAATGCTCAATCAAGTGCTATAATGTGTGGTGATTACCACAATGTTTGTGTTACATGTAAACTATCTGAGTTTAGTCAAGTGTCTGAAGAAGATGTTATTAAGCTTGTTAACAAAGCTGCAACGAAAAGTTGTGTGTCGGATCCTGTACCCACTTGGTTTCTTAAAGATAATGCCTCCATATTTATAACGGTTTTAACCCGCATTATAAATAAGTCTCTCTCCACAGGCATTTTCCCAAGCATTTTTAACCACAATGTCCTTTTCAACAGATTAGAATGCGAGATAGGCATTACAGGGACAGCCCTTAAATGGTTTAAGTCGTATTTTAGTGGTAGAACAACACAGGTTTTGATAGACAATGCTTATTCAGTCTCACATGACATGCACTATGGATTGCCACAAGGATCAATTGTTGGACCAAAATCCTTTACCATTTACACCATTCCCATCGGAAGAATCATCAAGGAAAACAATTTACTGTATCACATCTATGCTGATGATATTCAGATATAATACCAGTTTCTTACCTTCAGATTCATCATCTATTCAGTCTGCCCTACAAGCGCTTACAAAGTGTATTAGTGAAATAGAATCCTGGATGACTGAAAATATGTTGAAACTGAACAATGATAAAACCGAGTTCTTTGTTGCAACCTCACCTCATTTCAATCGCCTTATGCCCAGTGTTCAACTGATAATTGGAAACGAAATTATCACACCCACAAAAACTGTACGCAACCTCGGCATTGTCTTTGACAACCTTATGTCTATGTCACCACAAATAACATCATTGTCCAGGTCGGTGTCCTACCACCTGCGTAACATTACTCGTATAAGAAGGTTTCTAGATTTTGACACATGCAACAGTATTGTAAGATTTCTTGTTCTTTCCAGATTGGACTACGGCAATGCGCTTTTACTTGGAGCAAACACAACTCAAGTTAACAGACTTCAATGTCTTCAGAATTGGGCTGCCAAGCTAATATTTTGTGCCTCTAAATATGATCACGTAACTCCTTTTCTCAAACAGCTACATTGGCTCCCGGTGAAAGAGCGAATTCGTTTTAAAATATTGGTGTATGTTTATAAATGCTTAAATGGACACGCACCAGCATATCTTGCATCATGTTTTACTTGTTACAGTCAAACTAGGACTGGGCTTCGCTCAGCATCAGACAAAACCCGTCTTGCTGAAAATAAACCAAGCAGCAAATCTCTCCAATCTGCTGCCTATAAATCATTTTCTTTAGCCGCTCCAGGAGTGTGGAACAACCTTCCCATCACCATACGCACCTCAAATTCACTGCCTATTTTCAAGAAAGCTCTTTAAAAATATATTTTTCCTTAGTTGCTTTCTGTAAATTGCTTTATGTTCATTTGTTGTTTTATTTGCATTGCTATTGTCTGTTTGCTAAAGCGCTGTGGTCTAAATGAAATGGCGCTATATAAAAGCCAAGTGTATGTATGTATGTATGTATGCCTGATCCCATGCAAGCATAATTAGTTTACTAGTGCAGTCCTCAGTCCAACAGAATCGACCCAGACACCAGACATGAACATGGATTTTGATGAGTTGGGGATGGTTTTGGGTTGAAACGCATTAACCTACAGTGGAAGGCCTCAAAAACCGACAAATACAAATTATACAAGTTAAAATGCTGAAGCTTGTGTGACATAATAGTGTGTGGCTTTATGATCGAGGGACGGAGATGCATATGTCAACCAATGTAAGTATCAATGCTGAAGCGGGTGGGATGCAACGGTTCGGTCCATTAATAATGTAATCATCTGCAGACTCCCTTAGGGCCTGTAATACCCAGCCCCCTCCAACCTTCATGACCTTCGCAAGAGTGTGGAAAGACTATTCAAAGCCAATGAATGGTTATGGCCTCACTGTAATCACAATTTGTCATCATTTTTACCGGGGTCGTTAAAACTATTGGAATAACCAACAAACCCGATGACGATCAACATTAATGTATGCAGTCCCAATACAGCAATGCGTATGCAGCGCCCTCTGTTGTCAGAAAAATAACTGCCCCCCCCCCCCCCCCCAGTTTGACGATATCGTCTGATTTTATAAGAAATACGAAAACAAGGAAGCATCTACAAAAGTCACTGTGTTACTGTGCCGTTTTGAGTTCACTCACCAGCCTAATGAGAAAGACGGAAAGAAACGTGAAATAAAATTTAGTTTTGTTTGAGTTTTGCTTACTGCATCAATGAAGTGTCATGGCCAAGAGCTCCAGTGCATTGGACTCAACTTCAGGTTTTGTCAGAGTGTAGAGTGTAGATTTGAGTCCCGAACTTGACACTTGTGTCCTGAAAGGCAAAGTATACCTTTGGTTTTTGGAACTGTTTTGTTGTTTTAACCCTGCAAACATGTAGATATGCAACAAAACTAACGTGTGTAGCATTTCTGAATGAAATTTTATTGACCCTTCTCCACATTTACTTATGATTTAGGACCTTTGACCTTTTCAGGAAGATGTGTTAAAGAATGCCATGTTACTTTTTATGGCCAACAAACAAGACATGGAAAACGCTCTCACAAAAGCACAAGTAGCAACTGAACTCGGATGTCAGCCCTGAGGAATCGAAAGTACCAAATCTTTAAGACGTCTGCCAACAAAGGGGGGGGGACTCGAGGAGGCGATGCAATGGTAATGAAGGCTAGACTGTCTTGTTCCTTGTATGTTATACGGGCCACACACATTGATTCTTAGTTAACAAAGAAGGGACCAAACTAAATGACCCTTCCACCCTCTTTATGATAATCTTGTTCTGAGAGGGAGACAAACAAAATGCCAATACTGTAAAAACAGAGTACTGCCATCATTCTCCATTAACAGTGGTCCGCTGGCCAACTGATAG
The DNA here is from genome assembly GCA_037783415.1 of Leptasterias polaris. NCBI lineage: Eukaryota > Metazoa > Echinodermata > Asteroidea > Forcipulatida > Asteriidae > Leptasterias > Leptasterias polaris. Next base: position 499,209 of record JAZGTN010000276.1, on the reverse strand, counting down.
AGAGGGAACAGTGTCGTTGGTCACGTGGTTGCTGGTTGCCATTTTCGGTATAAATGCAGCACACCCCAATGGGAAGACTAGTCTGGCACCATGTATTCGCAATTCTTTCTTTCTTTTTTTGACACAAAATAGCTTCTAATCGTAAATTGTCGCAACTCTCTCAATATGGCTCTGGATTTGGGCAACCTCGTTCGCGGGGTCTAATATTGGAAAAAATAGGCGAGGCCACAAGAAAAATGCAGGAAACAAGATAAAATGGGTATGAAAAATGTAGACGCTCATGTAAACATAAAACTTTTTAGCAGAAAATACTGCTTAGAAAATGTCTTGCTTAGCCAGAAATAAGTGGGACACCAGTCGCAACAATGTTAACTTTATGGAATGTTGGCAGGTAACCTGTTTTTGCTCAGCAACATTTCGCTGTGCTCATCCAGTGTTTGTGCTTACAGGCTTTATGAAATTAGGCCCAGGTTACAAAGAAAAAAATGTCAATTCTTCCAATCATAGTCTAAGACAATTTGTTACACTTGACTACAAGAGAAAAATGAAAAGGTCGCAGAAAGATAAAACTGGAGGGCACCATCAAACCAGGTCAGCAGTCCGGATTTGCCCATAGCTTTTTGTTTATTAGCAATTCGCCAGCAGGACCAGGGAGCTTGCTGGTTCGTACGTCTGCCAGCTTTTTCACTGGGCCTTATTTCATATTAGATAGGAATGTGTTTTTCAACAATGAGGTAGCCTGTCAGGAACAAATTTGACTGGTCCTTGGGTATTTTAACTACCATTTGGCCAGCGGACCACTGTTAAGGGTGAATGCTGGCAGTACTCTGTTTTTACAGTACTACCATTTTGTTTGTCTCCCTCTTAGAACAAGATTATCATAAAGAGGCGGGAAGGGTCATTTAGTCTGGTCCCTTCTTTGTTTACTAAGAATCAATGTGTGTGGCCCGTATAACATACAAGGAACAAGACAGTCTAGCCTTTCTTACCATTGCATCGCCTCCTCGAGTCCCTCCCCTTTGGTGGCAGACGTCTTAAATGTTTGGTACTTGCGATTCCTCCGGGCTGACAGGCCGAGTTCAGCTGTTACTTGTGTTTTTGTGAGGGCGTTTTCGTAGTCTTGTTTGTTGGCCATAACAAGTAACATGGCATTCTTTAACTCCTCCTCTTGAAAAGGTCAAAAGTTATAAGCCATCAGTAAATGTGGAGAAGGGTCAATAAACTTTCTTTCAGAAATGCTACACATGTTAGTTTTGTTGCATATATCTAAATTGTTAAAGGTTTAAAACAACCGAACAATAAAAAATTAAAAACTAGAGATCAGGTGTTCGTAAAAATTGTTTTTTTAAATTGAACTTCCTGTCTGAACCGGAAGGAAAGGTTAAATCGAAGGTCATGTTTTTCAATAAAATGTCGAATGTGTCATAAGCTAGCAGACTGCACACAAATAATGACTTTATGACATGTGGTTGAGATATAAATTTGAACTTCCTGTTTGGACCGGAAGGAAAAGTCATACTGGGGTCATGTTTTGAATAAAATGTCAATTATGTCAAATGATACAAGACGGCACAAAGAAACTCAACTTATTGACATGCAGTTAAGGAAATATGTTTTTTTTTTATTTTAGAGCTTCCTGTTTGTACCGGAAATAAAGGTCAAGGTAGATAACATTTCAAAATAGAATGTTACATGTGCTGTAAGCTACAAAACGGGAAAAAGATTATAACTCTGTGACATGCGGTTCGGAAGATATTAATTTTTTAAACATTAAACTTTGAATTATTGTCATCTGACAATGACGAAAACTTGTTTTTTCATAGTAAGATATTATAACCTACAATATGGTATAGGAGTTGTCCCCATCAATACTTCGAACAAAAACCCTGAAAATTCAAAATTGTCACCTTTAGGTGTAGATTTAACACACGTTGACAGAAGGCGCTATAAAAGGTGGTGACGTAATGATTATTAGTAATTGAAAGCATTTAAAAAAATATAATAACAAATTAAAAATTAAAAATTAAAAGTTACATTTGCCGTCAGTGTGTTCAAAAACTGCCTTCTGTAATTCTTGTGTCCATGAGAATTGTTTCACATGAGTAGAAATAGGTATCTATAGGGTTGTGGTGAACGAAAGATGCTATTAATTGATAACCCTTGGAGCGCTGAGAAATCCGAGAAATATTAATGGTCAGCTTGTATAGCACCCTCTTGTGTTTCCCTAGTTCCACTTCCAGAGAACTATAAAGGAAGCAAGAGGGCGCTATATCCTGCCACCGTTAAATGACAAACCATGAATGGAAGGATCAAATGTCAGAACGATATCGCGTTGCACTGACGGGCTCTGTATACATCGTTGTGTAAGGGGACCGTATGCTACGTACAGTGTCTTTTACGCGCGATCACACATGGAGCAATTGAAAAATTCTTTCAAAAATATGTTTTTAAATCGGTAATATCGTCAAGAAAAAACCAAAACACATTCAAAAAACTGGTTTAGGATCTAAGTTAGAGTATATGCTTTCATTTGATATATTGTTTGTGTATTTTAAGACTGTAGTTCCTGAGATCAAGTGATAACAAAATCCGTGTACGAAACAAATGAGAAAAAGGCCGTCAAGAAAAATAATAATAACTAGAAATTAAGTGTTCGTTAAAACGAACACAGGGGTTTCGGTTTGGGGAAGAAAAATAAAAATAAAAAATAAAATATATAACTCTACGACATGTGGTTCAGGAAATTTAGTTTTTTTCTTTTATATTGAACTTCCTGTCTGAACCGGAAGGAAAGGTTAAATCGAGAGTCATGTGTTTAAATAAAATGTCAAATGTGCCATAAGCTAGCAGACTGCACCAAAAAAAGACTTTTGCTTCGATTAAGTGCTTCAAAGCTTTAAAGTTGGTCCAATTTCAAGATAAGTAGACTCTTGACCTGTGACAGGCCCTTTTTCACTTAAGTCTGCCTAAAAACTTAAACCTGGTCTTCATTCTGATACTGAATCGAAAGGAGCTTTTAAACCAAAAATAAAGGTCAACATGGTGTCACGGTTACCCAAGACTAATCTCCAATGCCCAAGAATTATGTAAACAAAAAAGTTTTTAAATCGGCTGTGTAATTCTTGAGATATGGTCTGACTTCCGGTTGACATGGAAGTAAAGGTCAACATGGGGTCAGGGTTACCCAAGGCTAATCTCCCATGCCCAAGGAGTCTAGAACTGAAAACAGTTTTAAAATCGGCTGTGTATTTCTTGAGATATGGTCCCACTTTCGGTTGACCCATAGGTAAAGGTCAACATGGGGTCACGGTTACCCAAGGCTAATCTGCAATGCCCAAGGAGTCTATAACTGAAAACAGTTTGACAATCGGTTGTGTAGTTCTTTAGATATGGTCTTACTTCCGGTTGACCCGGAAGTAAAGGTCAACATGAGGTCACGATTATCCAAGGTTGATCTACAATGCCCAAGAAGTCTATAACTGAAAAAAGTTTGAAAATCCGTTGTGTATTTCTTGAGATATGGTCTCACTTCCGGTTGACCCGGAAGTAAAGGTCAACATGGGGTCACAGTTACCATAAGGCTAATCTCCCATGCCCAAAGAGTCAAGACCTGAAAAAAGTTTTCAAATCGGCTGTGTATTTCTTGAGATATGGTCTTACTTCCTGTTGACCCGGAAGTAAAGGTCAACATGGGGTCACGGTTACCCAAGGCGAATCTGCAATGCCCAAGGATTCTATAACTGAAATAAGTTTGAAAATCGGTTGTGTAGTTCTTGAGAAATGGTTCCACTTCCGGCTGACCCGGAAGTAAAGGTCAACATGGGGTCAGGGTTACCCGAGGCTAATCTCCCATGCCCAAGAAGTCAATAACTAAACAAGTTTTAAAATCGGCTGTGTAATTCTTTAGATATGGTCCCACTTCCGGTTGACCCATAGGTAAAGGTCAACATGGGGTCACGGTTACCCAAGGCGAATCTGCAATGCCCAAGGAGTCTATAACTGAAATAAGTTTGAAAATCGGTTGTGTAGTTTTTGAGATATGGTCCCACTTCCGGTTGACCCGGAAGTAAAGGTCAACATGGGGTCACGGTAACCTAAGGCTAATCTCCAAAGCCCAGGGAGTCTATATCTGAAAAAAAAATAAAAATCGGCTGTGTAATTCTTGAGATATGGTGCTTATAAGGTTGGCTGCAAAGCTAAGACATAGCGCCTTGAAATATTATTTATGATAAACTTTGAAATATTGTCATCAGACAACTGATGACGTCACGATGGCGAAATCTAATTGTTTTTTCATAGTAAGATATTATAACCTACAATATGGTATAAGAGTTGTCCCCATGCAATACCTTCGAACAAAAACCATGAAAATTCAAAATTGTCACCTTTAGGTGTAGATTTAACACACGTTGACAGAAGGCGCTATAAAAGGTGGTGACGTAATGATTATTAGTAATTGAAAGCATTTAAAAGAAATATAATAACAAATTAAAAATGAAAAATAAAAAGTTACATTTGCCGTTAGTGTGTTCAAAAACTGCCTTCTGTAATTCTTGTGTCCATGAGAATTGTTTCACACGAGTAGAAATAAGTATCTATAGGGTTGTGGTGAACGAAATATGCTATTAATTGATAACCCTTTGAGCGCTGAGAAATCCGAGAAATATTAATGGTCAGCTTGTATAGCACCCTCTTGTGTTTCCCTAGTTCCACTTCCAGAGAACTATAAAGGAATCAAGAGGGCACTATATCCCGCCACCGTTAGATGACAAACCATGAATGGAAGGATCAAATGTCAGAACGATATTGCGTTGCCGTTGCACTGACGGGCTCTGTATACATCGTCGTAACAGAGGACCGTATGCTACATACAGTGTACGCGCGATCACACACGGAGCAATTCAACACTTCTTTCAAAATTATGTTTTTAAATCGGTAATATCGTCAAGAAAGAAACAAAACACATTCAAAAAACTGGTGTTGGATCTAAGTTAGAGTCCATGCTTTCCTTTGATATATTGTTTGTGAATTTTAAGACTATAGTTCCTGAGATTAAGTGATAACAAAATGCACGTACAAAACAAATGAGAAAAAGGCTGTTAAGAAATATAATAATAATAATAACTAGAAATTAAGTGTTCGTTAAAACGAACACAGGGGTTTCGGTTTGGGGAAGAAAAAGAAAAATATAAAAAAAGAAATATAACTCCACGACATGTGGTTCAGGAAATTTAGTTGTTTTCTTTTATATTGAACTTCTTGTCTGAACCGGAAGGAAAAGTTAAATCGAGAGCCATGTTTTTCAATAAAATGTCAAATGTGCCATAAGCTAGCAGACTGCACACAAATAATGACTTTTGCTTCGATTAAGTGCTTCAAAGCTTTAAAGTTGGTCCAATTTCAAGATAAGTAGACTCTTGACCTGTGACAGGCCCTTTTTCAATTAAGTCTGCCTAAAAACTTAAACCTGGTCTTCATTCTGATACTGAATCAAAAGGAGCTTTTAAACCAAAAATAAAGGTCAACATGGTGTCACGGTTACCCAAGACTAATCTCCAATGCCCAAGGATTATGTAAACAAAAAAGTTTTTAAATCGGCTGTGTAATTCTTGAGATATGGTCTCACTTCCGGTTGACCTGGAAGTAAAGGTCAACATGGGGTCATGGTTACCCAAGGCTAATCTCCCATGCCCAAGGAGTCTAGAACTGAAAACAGTTTTAAAATCGGCTGTGTATTTCTTGAGATATGGTCCCACTTTCGGTTGACCCATAGGTAAAGGTCAACATGGGGTCACGGTTACCCAAGGCCAATCTGCAATGCCCAAGGAGTCTATAACTGAAAACAGTTCGACAATCGGTTGTGTAGTTCTTTAGATATGGTCTTACTTCCGGTTGACCCGGAAGTAAAGGTCAACATGAGGTCACGATTATCCAAGGTTGATCTACAATGCCCAAGGAGTCTATAACTGAAAAAAGTTTTCAAATCGGCTGTGTATTTCTTGAGATATGGTCTTACTTCCTGTTGACCGGAAGTAAAGGTCAACATGGGGTCACGGTTACCCAAGGCGAATCTGCAATGCCCAAGGAGTCTATAACTGAAATAAGTTTGAAAATCGGTTGTGTAGTTCTTGAGAAATGGTTCCACTTCCGGTTGACCCGGAAGTAAAGGTCAACATGGGGTCACGGTTACCCGAGGCTAATCTCCCATGCCCAAGAAGTCAATAACTAAAAAAGTTTTAAAATCGGCTGTGTAATTCTTTAGATATGGTCCCACTTCCGGTTGACCCATAGGTAAAGGTCATCATGGGGTTACGGTTACCCAAGGCGAATCTGCAATGCCCAAGGAGTCTATAACTGAAATAAGTTTGAAAATCGGTTGTGTAGTTCTTGAGATATGGTCCCACTTCCGGTTGACCCGGAAGTAAAGGTCAACATGGGGTCACGGTAACCTAAGGCTAATCTCCAAAGCCCAGGGAGTCTATAACTGAAAAAAATTATAAAATCGGCTGTGTAATTCTTGAGATATGGTGCTTATAAGGTTGGCTGCAAAGCTAAGACATAGCACCTTGAAATATTATTTATGATAAACTTTGAAATATTGTCATCAGACAACTGATGACGTCACGATGGCGAAATCTAATTGTTTTTTCATAGTAAGATATTATAACCTACAATATGGTATAAGAGTTGTCCCCATGCAATACCTTCGAACAAAAACCATGACAATTCAAAATTGTCACCTTTAGGTGTATTTAACACACGTTGACAGAAGGCGCTATAAAAGGTGGTGACGTAATGATTATTAGTAATTGAAAGCATTAAAAGAACAATATAATAACAAATGAAAAATGAAAAATAAATAGTTACATTTGCCGTTAGTGTGTTCAAAAACTTCCTTCTGTAATTCTTGTGTCCATGAGAATTGTTTCACACGAGTAGAAATAAGTATCTATTGGGTTGTGGTGAACGAGAGATGCTATTAATTGATAACCCTTTGAGTGCTGAGAAATCCGAGAAATGTTAATGGTCAGCTTGTATAGCACCCTCTTGTGTTTCCCTAGTTCCACTTTCAGAGAAGCAAGAGGGCGCTATATCCTGCCACCGTTAGATGACAAACCATGAATGGAAGGTAACGATATCGCGTTGCCGTTGCACTGACGGGCTCTGTATACATCGTCGTAACAGAGGACCGTATGCTACGTACAGTGTACAAGCGATCACACACGGAGCAATTCAACTATTCTATCAAAAATTTGTTTTTAAATCGGTAATATCGTCAAGAAAGAAACAAAACACATTCAAAAAAACTGGTGTTGGATCTAAGTTAGAGTCCATGCTTTCATTTGATATATTGTTTGTGAATTTTAAGACTGTAGTTCCTGAGATCAAGTGATAACAAAATCCATGTACAAAATCAATGAGAAAAGGGCTGTTAAGAAAAATAATAATAACTAGAAATTAAGTGTTCGTTAAAACGAACACAGGGGTTTCGGTTTGGGGAAGAAAAAGAAAAATATAAACAAAGAAATATAACTCTACGACATGTGGTTCAGGAAATTTAGTTTTTTTCTTTTATATTGAACTTCTTGTCTGAACCGGAAGGAAAGGTTAAATCGAGAGTCATGTTTTTCAATAAAATGTCAAATGTGCCATAAGCTAGCAGACTGCACACAAATAATGACTTTTGCTTCGATTAAGTGCTTCAAAGCTTTAAAGTTGGTCCAATTTCAAGATAAGTAGACTCTTGACCTGTGACAGGCCCTTTTTCACTTAAGTCTGCCTAAAAACTTAAACCTGGTCTTCATTCTGATACTGAATCGAAAGGAGCTTTTAAAGCAAAAATAAAGGTCAACATGGTGTCACGGTTACCCAAGACTAATCTGCAATGCCCAAGGAGTCTATAACTGAAATAAGTTTGAAAATCGGTTGTGTAGTTCTTGAGATATGGTTCCACTTCCGGTTGACCCGGAAGTAAAGGTCAACATGGGGTCATGGTTACCCAAGGCTAATCTCCCATGCCCAAGGAGTCTAGAACTGAAAACAGTTTTAAAATCGGCTGTGTATTTCTTGAGATATGGTCCCACTTTCGGTTGACCCATAGGTAAAGGTCAACATGGGGTCACGGTTACACAAGGCTAATCTGCAATGCCCAAGGAGTCTATAACTGAAAACAGTTTGACAATCCGTTGTGTATTTCTTGAGATATGGTCTCACTTCCGGTTGACCCGGAAGTAAAGGTCAACATGGTGTCACGGTTACCCAAGACTAATCTCCAATGCCCAAGGTTTATGTAAACAAAAAAGTTTTAAATCGGCTGTGTAATTCTTGAGATATGGTCCCACTTTCGGTTGACCCATAGGTAAAGGTCAACATGGGGTCACGGTTACACAAGGCTAATCTGCAATGCCCAAGGAGTCTATAACTGAAAACAGTTTGACAATCGGTTGTGTAGTTCTTTAGATATGGTCTTACTTCCGGTTGACCCGGAAGTAAAGATCAACATGAGGTCACGATTATCCAAGGTTGATCTACAATGCCCAAGGTGTCTATAACTGAAAAAAGTTTGAAAATCCGTAGTGTATTTCTTGAGATATGGTCTCACTTCCGGTTGACCCGGAAGTAAAGGTCAACATGGGGTCACGGTTACCATAAGGCTAATCTCCCATGCCCAAAGAGTCAATACCTGAAAAAAGTTTTCAAATCGGCTGTGTATTTCTTGAGATATGGTCTTACTTCCTGTTGACCCGGAAGTAAAGGTCAACATGGGGTCACAGTTACCCAAGGCGAATCTGCAATGCCCAAGGAGTCTATAACTGAAATACGTTTGAAAATCGGTTGTGTAGTTCTTGAGAAATGGTTCCACTTCCGATTGACCCGGAAGTAAAGGTCAACATGGGGTCACGGTTACCCAAGGCTAATCTCCCATGCCCAAGAAGTCAAAACCTAAAAAAGTTTTAAAATCGGCTGTGTAATTCTTTAGATATGGTCCCACTTCCGGTTGACCCATAGGTAAAGGTCAACATGGGGTCACGGTTACCCAATGCGAATCTGCAATGCCCAAGGAGTCCATAACTGAAATAAGTTTGAAAATCGGTTGTGTAGTTCTTGAGATATGGTCCCACTACCGGTTGACCCGGAAGTAAAGGTCAACATGGGGTCACGGTAACCTAAGGCTAATCTCCAAAGCCCAGGGAGTCTATAACTGATATTTTTTTTAAAAATCGGCTGTGTAATTCTTGAGATATGGTGCTTATAAGGTTGGCTGCAAAGCTAAGACATAGCACCTTGAAATATTATTTATGATCAACTTTGAATTATTGTCATCAGACAACTGATGACGTCACGATGGCGAAATCTAATTGTTTTTTCATAGTAAGATATTATAACCTACAATATGGTATAAGAGTTGTCCCCATGCAATACCTTCGAACAAAAACCATGAAAATTCAAAATTGTCACCTTTAGGTGTAGATTTAACACACGTTGACAGAAGGCGCTATAAAAGGTGGTGACGTAATGATTATTAGTAATTGAAAGCATTAAAAGAAAAATATAATAACAAATTAAAAATGAAAAATAAATAGTTACATTTGCCGTTAGTGTGTTCAAAAACTTCTTCTGTAATTCTTGTGTCCATGAGAATTGTTTCACACGAGTAGAAATAAGTATCTATTGGGTTGTGGTGAACGAGAGATGCTATTAATTGATAACCCTTTGAGCGCTGAGAAATCCGAGAAATGTTAATGGTCAGCTTGTATAGCACCCTCTTGTGTTTCCCTAGTTCCACTTTCAGAGAAACAAGAGGGCGCTATATCCTGCCACCGTTAGATGACAAACCATGAATGGAAGGTAACGATATCGCGTTGCCGTTGCACTGACGGGCTCTGTATACATCGTCGTAACAGAGGACCGTATGCTACGTACAGTGTACGCGCGATCACACACGGAGCAATTGAACTATTCTATCAAAAATTTGTTTTTAAATCGGTAATATCGTCAAGAAAGAAACAAGACACATTCAAAAAAACTGGTGTTGGATCTAAGTTAGAGTCCATGCTTTCATTTGATATATTGTTTGTGAATTTTAAGAATGTAGTTCCTGAGATCAAGTGATAACAAAATCCATGTACAAAATAAATGAGAAAAGGGCCGTTAAGAAAAATAATAATAATAATAATAATAATAATAATAAAATATAAAATAAGAAATATAACTCTACGACATGTGGTTCAGGAAATTTAGTTTTTTTCTTTTATATTGAACTTCCTGTCTGAACCGGAAGGAAAGGTTAAATCGAGAGTCATGTTTTTCAATAAAATGTCAAATGTGCCATAAGCTAGCAGACTGCACAACAAAAATGACTTTTGCTTCGATTAAGTGCTTCAAAGCTTTAAAGTTGGTCCAATTTCAAGATAAGTAGACGCTTGACCTGTGACAGGCCCTTTTTCACTTAAGTCTGCCTAAAAACTTAAACCTGGTCTTCATTCTGATACTGAATCGAAAGGAGCTTTTAAACCAAAAATAAAGGTCAACATGGTGTCACGGTTACCCAAGACTAATCTCCAATGCCCAAGGATTATGTAAACAAAAAAGTTTTTAAATCGGCTGTGTAATTCTTGAGATATGGTCTCACTTCCGGTTGACCTGGAAGTATAGGTCAACATGGGGTCATGGTTACCCAAGGCTAATCTCCCATGCCCAAGGAGTCTAGAACTGAAAACAGTTTTAAAATTGGCTGTGTATTTCTTGAGATATGGTCCCACTTTCGGTTGACCCATAGGTAAAGGTCAACATGGGGTCACGGTTACCCAAGGCTAATCTGCAATCCCAAGGAGTCTATAACTGAAAACAGTTTGACAATCGGTTGTGTAGTTCTTTAGATATGGTCTTACTTCCGGTTGACCCGGAAGTAAAGGTCAACATGAGGTCACGATCATCCAAGGTTGATCTACAATGCCCAAGGAGTCTATAACTGAAAAAAGTTTGAAAATCCGTTGTGTATTTCTTGAGATATGGTCTCACTTCCGGTTGACCCGGAAGTAAAGGTCAACATGGGGTCACGGTTACCATAAGGCTAATCTCCCATGCCCAAAGAGTCAAGACCTGAAAAAAGTTTTCAAATCGGCTGTGTTCTTGAGATATGGTCTTACTTCCTGTTGACCCGGAAGTAAAGGTCAACATGGGGTCACGGTTACCCAAGGCGAATCTGCAATGCCCAAGGAGTCTATAACTGAAATAAGTTTGAAAATCGGTTGTGTAGTTCTTGAGAAATGGTTCCACTTCCGGTTGACCCGGAAGTAAAGGTCAACATGGGGTCACGGTTACCCAAGGCTAATCTCCCATGCCCAAGAAGTCAATAACTAAAAAGGTTTTACAATCGGCTGTGTAATTCTTTAGATATGGTCCCACTTCCGGTTGACCCATAGGTAAAGGTCAACATGGGGTCACGGTTACCCAAGGCGAATCTGCAATGCCCAAGGAGTCTATAACTGAAATAAGTTTGAAAATTGGTTGTGTAGTTCTTGAGATATGGTCCCACTTCCGGTTGACCCGGAAGTAAAGGTCAACATGGGGTCACGGTTACCCAAGGCTAATCTCCCATGCCCAAGAAGTCAATAACTAAAAAGGTTTTAAAATCGGCTGTGTAATTCTTTAGATATGGTCCCACTTCCGGTTGACCCATAGGTAAAGGTCAACATGGGGTCACGGTTACCCAAGGCGAATCTGCAATGCCCAAGGAGTCTATAACTGAAATAAGTTTGAAAATTGGTTGTGTAGTTCTTGAGATATGGTCCCACTTCCGGTTGACCCGGAAGTAAAGGTCAACATGGGGTCACGGTAACCTAAGGCTAATCTCCAAAGCCCAGGGAGTCTATAACTGAAAAATAAAATAAAATCGGCTGTGTAATTCTTGAGATATGGTGCTTATAAGGTTGGCTGCAAAGCTAAGACATAGCGCCTTGAAACATTATTTATGATAAACTTTGAATTATTGTCATCAGACAACTGATGACGTCACGATGGCGAAATCTAATTGTTTTTTCATAGTAAGATATTATAACCTACAATATGGTATAAGAGTTGTCCCCATGCAATACCTTCGAACAAAAACCCTGAAAATTAAAAATTGTCACCTTTAGGTGTAGATTTAACACACGTTGACAGAAGGCGCTATAAAAGGTGGTGACGTAATGATTATTAGTAATTGAAAGCATTAAAAGAAAAATATAATAACAAATTAAAAATGAAAAATAAATAGTTACATTTGCCGTTAGTGTGTTCAAAAACTGCCTTCTGTAATTCTTGTGTCCATGAGAATTGTTTCACACGAGTAGAAATAAGTATCTATTGGGTTGTGGTGAACGAGAGATGCCATTAATGATAACCCTTTGAGCGCTGAGAAATCCGAGAAATGTTAATGGTCAGCTTGTATAGCACCCTCTTGTGTTTCCCTAGTTCCACTTTCAGAGAAGCAAGAGGGCGCTATATCCTGCCACCGTTAGATTACAAACCATGCGTTGCACTGACGGGCTCTGTATACCTCGTCGTGACAGAGGACCGTATATTACGTACAGTGTACGCGCGATCACACACGGAGCATTTGAACTATTCTATCAAATATTTGTTTTTAAATCGGTAATATCGTCAAGAAAGAAACAAAACACATTCAAAAAACTGGTGTTGGATCTAAGTTAGAGTCCATGCTTTCATTTGATATATTGTTTGTGAATTTTAAGAATGTAGTTCCTGAGATCAAGTGATAACAAAATCCATGTACAAAATAAATGAGAAAAGGGCCGTTAAGAAAAATAATAATAATAATAATAATAATAATAATAATATAAAAAAAAAGGAATCTGGACGATTACAATAGGCGTTTCGGCTGTTAGGCCGAAACCCCTAATAATAATAATAATATATAAAAAAAAGGAATCTGGACGATTACAATAGGCGTTTCGGCTGTTAGGCCGAAACCCCTAATAATAATAATAATAATATAAAAAAAAAAGGAATCTGGACGATTACAATAGGCGTTTCGGCTGTTAGGCCGAAACCCCTAATAATAATAATAATAATAATAATATAAAAAAATATGAATCTGGACGATTACAATAGGCGTTTCGGCTGTTAGGCCGAAACCCCTAAAAAACAGGAATCTGGACGAAAACAAAAGGCGTTTCGGCTGTTAGGCCGAAACCCCTAAATAGTTACATTTGCCGTTAGTGTGTTCAAAAACTGCCTTCTGTAATTCTTGTGTCCATGAGAATTGTTTCACACGAGTAGAAATAAGTATATATTGGGTTGTGGTGAACGAGAGATGCTATTAATTGATAACCCTTTGAGCGCTGAGAAATCCGAGAAATGTTAATGGTCAGCTTGTATAGCACCCTCTTGTGTTTCCCTAGTTCCACTTTCAGAGAAGCAAGAGGGCGCAATATCCTTACACCGTTAGATGACAAACCATGAATGGAAGGTAACGATATCGCGTTGCCGTTGCACTGACGGGCTCTGTATACATCGTCGTGACAGAGGACCGTATGCTACATACAGTGTACGCGCGATCACACACGGAGCAATTGAACTATTCTATCAAAAAAAATTTTTTAAATCGGTAATATCGTCAAGAAAGAAACAAAACACATTCAAAAAAACTGGTGTTGGATCTAGGTTAGAGTCCATGCTTTCCTTTGATATATTGTTTGTGAATTTTAAGAATGTAGTTCCTGAGATCAAGTGATAACAAAATCCATGTACAAAATAAATGAGAAAAGGGCCGTTAAGAAAAATAATAATAATAATAATAATAATAATAATAAAAAAAAAAAAGGAATCTGGACGATTACAATAGGCGTTTCGGCTGTTAGGCCGAAACCCCTAATAAATAAAAAAAGGAATCTGGACGATTACAATAGGCGTTTCGGCTGTTAGGCCGAAACCCCTAATAAAAAAAAGGGAATCTCGACGAAAACAATAGGCGTTTCGGCTATCAGGCCGAAACCCCTAAAAAAAATTCACGACGAAAACAAATAGCTGTTCCTGTAATTTTCTCTAATGGTTCAGGATATATGATTATCTCAAGTTATGAGCTCTTTTTGGACCGGAAGTTAAGGTAAAAAAAAAACTGGTCTTCATTCTGATACGGAATTGAATGGAGCTTTTAAACCGGAAATAAAGGTCAACATGGGGTCATGGTAACCCTTGTCTAACATTGAATGCTCAAGGGGTTTATAAATGAAAAGAAATTGAAAATCGGGTGTGTAGTTCTTGAGATATGGTCCCACTTCCGGTTGACCCAGAAGTAAAGGTCAACATGGGGTCACGGTTAGTCAAGGCTAATTTCCAATGCCCAAGGAGTCTATAACTGAAAAAAGTTTGAAAATCGGTTGTGTAGTTCTAAAGATATGGTCCCACTTCCGGTTGACCCAGAAGTAAAGGTCAACATGGGGTCACGGTTACTCAAGGCTAATCTCCCATGCCCAAGGAGTCTATAACTGAAAAAAGTTTGAAAATCGGTTGTAAACTTCTTGAGATATGACAGAAACAAGTGTGGCTAATTAAATATTCATACCTCTGTCACGTGTTTAATTAATTAAGATTGTTTGTCAATAACATCTAAGGATTACTTCTCGGTGAACTGAGATAAGTCCCATTCTGAAAGGCTTTCACAATTTGCGAACCATATTCCAGGCTAACTGATCAATTGTTTTTGACTGAACCTAATCAAATAAGCACAGCGTTGTAGCCACGGTTTTTGTTTTGAACCACCTAAAGGTCGGAACAGCTAATAAACAAAAAAGGGAATCTGGACGATTACAATAGGCGTTTCGGCTGTTAGGCCGAAACCCCTAAAAAGAAAAAAAAGGAATCTGGACAAAAACAAAGGTGGTTTCGGCGTATACCGAAACCCCCAAAAAGGCCGTTAAGTCCGGGTAGGTTGTCTCCAAGCTTTGCTGCTTTCACTTCTGTGAGAAGATCTGCAAGTTCCTGTAGTCTCGGGTAGTCCCTGTTTCCAATCTTAGGGAAGGTGTCCAGACGAGAAAAAAGTGACTCCTCTATGGCCTCAGGGGACCCATACATCTTGTCCAACCTTTGCCATACCTTAATTAGGCCATCTGAAGGATTGTTTATGTGGACTGCCCTGATCCTCGTAGCATGCTGAAGTGACTCTCCGCCAAGCCACCTAGTAAGTAGATCGAGTTCTTCACTTGCTTTTAGGTTTAATCCCTGAGTAACATTGCGGTAACTGGCTCTCCATGACAAGTAGTTCTCTGGCCGATTATCAAAAACCTTGAGTCCGGCTGTGAGAAGGTCTCGACGAGCGAGGTGGGCTGTGAGGTCAAAGACATCTGAATGGCTTTTCAAAAACGGGTTTGACCTCCCGTTGTCATGATATCGTCTGTATGATAGGTCAGTGTATTGTGCAGTGTGTAGAAAGGGATTTAGCACACCAGCTTGCGGGGGCGGAGTATATAAGTCTGGCGGATCCAAGTGGGGATGAGCAGATGAAAGAGCTTGAGCTTCAACAGCAGTGCTTTGTGGGTGCAAGGTTCATCAGGGCTCTCTTTAGAACTAATCTTAGCAGGCTGGTAATCGGTGTGGTTATCATGATGGTCAAAATGTGCGTTTATGTATTCTTCTGTACGTTGCTCGGGTTGGACTGATAGGTCAAGATGACTGATGATGCTTGCTCTATCCTCAGTTTCTTTGGCATTTAAAGCTGCCTCCAGTGTTTTGGCAGCAGCCAATGCAGATTCAGCTTCACCTTCTTCCTGCATGGTGAACAGCATAGCGTCAATGCGTGCACGTTCCACCTTCATCTCGATTTGACGCCTGGTGTAATCAGCTTTCGTGCGTGCGGCCTCTGCTTTAGCACGCGCCTCTACTGCAGCCAAGCTGATGTGTGACCTGGTTGAACATCGTGAAGATGAGGATGATCCGGGTTTGTATTCTGAAAGTATCTCCCAGTTCTGAGAAACTCTTGGAGGAGATGACATTTTGATAGTACACTGTAAAAACGGCGTTTAGAATCTAAACACATTTCTAAACGCCTCGCTTGTACCCACTTTTTTCACACGTTTAGCCCTCAACATGTTTAGATTTTGCGTTTCTGTGACATGTTTACCCCGAGACACATTTAGCCTGTGATACGTTTAGATTGAATGTGTTTAGGGTTCATAGTGAGTGCTAAACATGTTTAGAATCCAACACGTTTCAGAGAATAAGCTTAATTTTTAAACACCTGAAGAAAAGAAAAGAGAAATGTTGCAACATTCGCCTGCCTGCTTACTGAAACATAACGCTCAACCTACGCTCGGCATGAGAATCGATAAATCATCATCATCTCAACGGTCATCGAGATGATTTTCATCGAGATGATTTGAGGAGCAATGATGCCATAATTTCAGTCATGCTGAAAACGGTAATTTTGAAGTCTCAGAATCCGTTCCAATTATACATTTTGGGCTTTACTTTCTACCCATGGTGTGAATCTTTGAAGTGCTGGCCAATATGATACAACAAAAATTTGCTTCAATTGAATTACACACATTAAAGTGTAAACTACTGCGCAGGAAAGGCTATTATACCTACAATGGTTTTGAATAAACACCGAGGTCTATATTTGTGCATATTTAATGAAACCCCGCCCATTTCATTCTAAACAAACTGATGAATTTAAACACATACAAAACATGTTTACAAGCAAACATGTTTAGAAATATGTTTGTAAGCTAAATTGGTATCCCTTTAACATGTCAAAAAGCTAAACGTGTTGCGATCAATGCAGGTTTGAACTGGTTTGAACATTCAAATACACCAGAATGTGTGTTCATCATTTTAGTACGTTTGCTACCTGAGCAATTTTACTTGCCATGAGGGGCTAAACGTGTGGGACATTTTTGATACCTTTGTAAGTTACGTATTACCAAAATGCGAATTATTTTAAACCCTTTTAAATATGTGTTTATAGCAAAAACGCTCTTCAAGGAAGGCCTATATGCCTACATGTACGTGGAAGCCTATCATGGCTAGCTGCTTAGCTTTTTCATACCAATAGCAAACGTATTCAATTGATGTAAACACATTCTGGTGTATTCAAATGTTCAAACCAGTTCAAAACACGTTTAGCTTTTGACATGTTAAAGAGGTAGCCATTTAGCTTCAAACATATTTCTAAACACGTTTGCCTGTAAACATGTTTTGTATGTGTTTAAATTCAAAACTGCATTTCAAACAAGCACAACAAATCTCAACCCGTTTAGCTTTTTGACATGTTAAAGAGGTAGCCATTTAGCTTCAAACATATTTCTAAACACGTTTGCCTGTAAACATGTTTTGTATGTGTTTAAATTCAAAACTGCATTTCAAACAAGCACAACAAATCTCAACACGTTTAGCTTTTTGACATGTTAAAGAGATACCCATTTAGCTTACAAACATATTTCTAAACATGTTTGCGTGTAAACATGTTTTGATTGTGTTTAAATTCAAAACTTCACTTAAAACAAGCACAACAAATCTCAACACGTTTAGCTTTTTGACATGTTAAGGAGATACCCATTTAGCTTACAAACATATTTCTAAACATGTTTGCGTGTAAACATGTTGTGTGTGTGTTTAAACGCTAAGCGCCGTTTTTACAGTGTAGTGTTGCAGGGAACCACCAGTTAATGAAGATGCTCTTGTTGAGAAGCTAATCTTTTCACTCTTCTGACCTCACTAAGTCGAGTACGTGACGAAATTAGTCAGAGGTTAAACACTATTCCATGGAATACCACTGTCATTTGCTTCTTTATTGGAACCAGTGTGAAACTGAAATAAACAAGAATAAAACATACATTTAGTTATAAAGCATAACGTGAAGGAAGCCTTAGAATATAAGTAGGCTGGCATACAATAGGAAGTCACAAAAAGACCCTAAATCCATGCTGAAATACGAAACATAAGATTTGCCCAGTTTCCGGACAAACGTTGAACGAGTAGTGCTTTCGCAATGCACACATGGTAAAAAAGTACATGTAAAACGCACATGTAGCCGATTTTGGCAACAACAGTTTTATGGAAACAAAACTAGCCTGAAAATCCCAAAAATCGAGTGAGCTAGACAAGGAATGATTTATAATAAGACAGAATGAAAAACTTACAGATTGTGCTTGATCCAAGGGAAAAAACAAGGATATTGGGGCTCAAAACGGCAGAATTAGACGAAGGCTTTATAACGGGAAAATGATAGACGTGAGTAAAATAATAAACCCTTGAGGGCGCTATCTAAAAAAGCGAGAGGCCTAAGTTCTCGGGGCAAGACAATACGTTTGTTCAGTTAATGTAGAGGGTTCAGCCACCGAGAGTCCAGCACTTGATGGTCCAGCACTTGATGGTCCAGCTGTTGATGGATTAATCCTTTATCAAATCTTGAAGATTTCCCTATAGAAATTACGCATTGAAAAAAAAGCAAAATGTTACAATCTATTAAAAACAAATTAAAATGTTACCCCAAAATTCATAAACCCAAATTTGTTTTACCTTCGGGGGGGGGGGGGGGGGGGGGGGGCTAGAAAAGAGAATCAATCCACTAACTACGTAGTGTTCTATAGACCATGTGACCAGTGACATCACATGTTTACAAAAGAGCCACAGAGCCTGGACTTCCTGCAGGCACAAGTGTACACAGCTCAATGGAAGAATACAAAAATCTTATGTTTTATGGTTATTGCCCCGTCTAATTTTCTGTAATTTTGATATGAAGAAAGGGGAGACATTTCAAAAGCTGTAAAACTATTTCTTTTGTAAATTTTGAATTGTTTGTGAAAATTTAATTTTCCCATGTAGCCTGTGTAGTAACTAGTATCTTGTAGGAAATGTATTATAAATGTCACTTCTCTGTAAACAAAGATAACATGGTCTATAGCTGTATCTCGCAATTCGCGTTATCGAATCTTGCGTAAGGTTTTCAATCTCGCACTCAGTCATGTTATTGGTATCGAATTATGCGGATTTCAAACCCTTCCCTTTTTTTATTGACTAATTCCAATGTCTTCTAAAAAAGAAAGGACCAATGTCAATGAAGGGATGGAAGAAGCTTGCCACTCTATCTTAAACAAAGGAATATATTTTATCGTCGTTTAGTGACATGACGGTGAACACCATTGACACAGGCTCAGTGTCCGGTGTGTACGGTACCGGTGTGTACATGTACATGTATATTTTACGACATCCGTACTGCCTAATCGGTTTTGCCTAGCATTCGGACACGGATTTTCTGATCATAAATCACTTACCCGTGCGATTTGCTTCTTCTTGTCGTCCGTTTGGCCCTTTCACTCTCTGGTTTTTCAGCTTGATTCCCTGACCACGTTGTGGCAATCTTTGGGGCCTTCAGTGTGGACTAAACTTCACCCTTTATGAGGACTTTCGCTAGACCTTCGCGCTGCGCAGAGAGGTTCGTTCGCAGCAACAACAACAGCAGAATTCAGATCCGAAATACGTTAAAAACTAAACTAGGTCCAAGTCTCTCATCGTATAAAAATTATGTCTATGTAGTCTGTGTATTATTGTACGAAATACGTAACAACATCGCTCGTATACAGAACTAGGACTGGGATCAAGTTTAGAATCTTAGAGCATTAGGTTTGTACACAGATACAAAAAGCGCAATAAATGACGTCATCGTGACGTCGTCCGGCATTTTAGGCCACCAAAGAGTTGTACTTTATCCCACAAGTATATAACTGGGAAAAAAATGACGATCGGTCGCATACTTTTCGAGATATAGTGGTCTCAAGATTGGCTAATTAAATATTCATGTCATTATAACTAAGTAAATTAATTAATTAAATTAAGCTAATTACATTTAACTATAAGTTCATGACCTAAGCTTTAATATGATATAAGATTTGACTCTTTTATACTAAGCCAAGTATGATTTTTGGATATAACAATATACGTGTATTAAACCTATGACGTTTTGGCGGAAGGAAAGAATAATAATAAAAAGAAGAAGAACAAATAAAAATCCTAACGAAAACAAAAGCTGTTCCGACCGCTACGTCGGAACAGCTAATAATATTTAAAAAAAAGGAATCTCGACAAAAACAATAGGCGTTTCGGCTATTAGGCCGAAACCCCTAATAAAAAAAAGGGAATCTCGACGAAAACAATAAGCGTTTCGGCTATCAGGCCGAAACCCCTAAAAAAAAATCACGACGAAAACAAAGGTGGTTTCGGCGGATAGGCCGAAACCCCCAACTAGACACTAGGTGTTTGTGAACAAACACAAAGATGTTCCTTTTTGTTTCACTTTGATGAAACGCTCCCCAAACCTCTAAAGTTAGCCTGACTTTGAGATAGAAGACCCTTGATCTTTGACAGGCCTTTATTTTGACTTTGATTGTACATAAAAACCTACACCTGGTCATCATTCTGATACCGAATCGAAAGGTACTTTTAAACCAGAAATAAAGGTCAACATGGAGTCATGGTAACCCTTGTCGAACATTAAATGCTCAAAGGGTTTATAACTGAAAAGAAATTGAAAATCGGGTGTGTAGTTCTTGAGATATGGTCCCACTTCCGGTTGACCCAGAAGTAAAGGTCAACATGGGGTCACGGTTACCCAAGGCTAATCTCCAATGTCCAAGGATTATATAACTGAAAAAAAGGTTGAAAATCGGTTGTGTAGTTCTTGAGATATGGTCTCCATTCCAGTTGACCCGGAAGTAAAGGTCAACATGGGGTCACGGTTACCCAAGGCTAATCTCCAATGTCCAAGGAGTCTATAACTGAAAAAAGTTTGAACTTCGGTTGTGTAGTTCTTAAGATATGGTCCCACTTCCGGTTGACCTGGAAGTAAAGGTCAACATGGGGTAAACGGTTACTCAAGGTTAATATCCCATGCCCAAGGAGTCTATAACTGAACAAAGTTTGAACATCGGTTGTGTAGTTCTTGATATATGGTCCCACTTCCGGTTGACCTGGAAGTAAAGGTCAACATGGGATCACAGTTACCCAAGGTTAATATCCAATGCCCAAGGAGTCTATAACTGAAAAAAGTTTGACGATCGGTTGTATACTTTTTGAGATATAGTTGTCTCAAGATTGGCTTATTAAATATTCATGTCATTATAACTAAGTAAATTAAGTGATTTAGTTAAGCTAATTAAATTTAACTATAACTTCAACCTAAGCTTTAATATGATATAAGATTTGACTCTTTTATACTAAGCCAAGTATGATTTTTGGACATAACAAAATACGTGTATTAAACCTATGGCGTTTTGAAGGAAGGAAGGAAAGAATAATAAGAAGAACAAATAAAAATCTTGACGAAAACAAAAGCTGTTCCGACACTACGTCGGAACAGCTAAAAGAAAATTTTAAAAATCTGGACGAAAACAATAGGCGTTTCGGCTACCAGGCCGAAACCCCTAAAAAAAATCTCGGCGAAAACAATAGGCGTTTCGGCTACCAGGTCGAAACCCCTAAAAATACTTCGCCTTTTAGGACACTAGTGTCAAGTTCGGGACTCAAATCTACACTCTACTTATCTTAAACACCAGAAATTGTGTATGTGCGCTTGATTATGGGAAGGGCTTTCCCCACCCACCACGTTTTTCAATATTGAAATTTCTCCCTTAAGTCCTTCAAAATCGTCCATAAAATTTGGATGACTTTGAAGGATTGAGGCATGCTTGACATTTATATAACGGGATATTTTGGAACGCTAGAACGGCAAGTGTGCTGCCACCTAGTGTCCCCAAAAGTCTACCGTTGAAGGAGTGGGATTCCCACAAAAATTACTGAGGCAGTATGGTTCGTAATATTCATACATTGCATCCACTGTAAAAGGGGTGAGTGATCCCTAAAACTATCAACATTTGTTAGCTTATGGTAAGTAAACAGTTGGATGTTACTCAGCTTGGCTGTGCAGAACTGAATCCATCAAACTCAGACTTACGAAAGATCAGTATGCCTGGCCTCATGCATGGTTGGTTTGGCTGGGCAGAGTTGAATCCATCAATTCCTCACTCTGATAAAATTGTTATGCCTGGCCTCACGCTAAGCATGTTTGGTTTGGCCGTGTAGTGCTGAATCAATCAAAACGAGTCCACGGTATGACGTCACAGTGCTGTTTTGATAGGCGCTTAAAGTATTTTCGTTAAACTCGGTGTCTTTGTCCGGCGTAAACAATGATCAAAATATGATTTTTTACACTCTGACACAGCTTTTATTAGGAGTTCCACTAATTTATACGTAATCATTAAGCACTCGCTTACCCTTAATTTATACAAAAACAAACAAACAAACAAACAAACAACCCACCCAACAAACAAACAAACAAGCAAACAAACACTAATGTTAATTTCGTTCAATTTGATCTTTAAAGACTTTATGAACTTCAAATTGGGCCCATGGTTTGATTTCACCAAAGAAATAAAAACTGCAAATCAATCTGAACTGCTGAGCAAAGTGCAATGTCACAATGGTGAAATATTGATATCTCTTATTAACATGAGTCTTAGTGAAATTGAGTCCAGGTCATGACCTTTCTGTGATCTCATTAAATTGAACTAGACGTGTCACAAGTTGTTAATGGTTGTCGCACTGCATGCTCTCACTCAACGAAATTGTTAAAAACTTGAATCTGAGAAAGTAATCAGGCATGAAGCCTTTCTCAGGCAACTGCAAGCACACAGTTTCATTTAAACAAGGTTGTTTTTCGTTCAATATTTCCTTCCATTTTCGATGACCAATATTAACCCCAACAGCTAGTTATTACAAGCAATATTGGGATATATACACAAGTGAGGATACTGGTCGGTGACAATTAGTACCACAAGTATACCCTGCATGCCTTTTAAAGAGGCACATTGCCTTTAAAAGACTCAAAATGTTGCTGTTAGGAATCACTCCTTCTATAAGAGTTGATAATGCAACCAACCTTTTGACTCATACAAATATTCAGTGGCACATACCGGTAGTTTGGTTGGCGGATAGAATTATTGAGAGATTATGTTTTTGATGATTATACAAGCATGGAATTTGGCACAAAGTCAGAGCATGTCATGACAAAGATCATTATGCATGACGTCATCATTGTCATCCAAAACGAGGCTACCACGCAGTGCCATCAATGCACCGATCCAATAAGCCTCACCCCCATTTTTTTAATGACCAATAATATCAACCGAATCTGTGATCACCGTTTGGGGTTCCGCCCTGTTGCCTCGTTTTGTATTACAATAATGACGTCATGTATAACGAAATGTGTAAGCGTCTCATCGCATGCAGGTTTGTCCCTGGGCAAAAGGCTGCCAATAATGTTTTTTGTGTGCGCGCGTGCACACTTGAGGCATTTTACAAAGACAGCTAAGGCGCAGATTGGCGGTTGCCCTATAAAGAACGATGATCGCAAGCACTATATAGTTCGGCGGTACGCATTTACGTGACATCACTTTATCCGAACAACTTTGCAATTTGTTTGCCCCTTCGTAATTTGGACGTGGTGATGTTAAAGTGAAACAACTAAACCTCCGGCCCCCGAGATCAAATTGCAGGAAAAGGTTTCCGGAATGGATGTAGTTCACCTAATAATCGCGTTTTTTGTTAATATTTTAGTATGCGAAGCGGCAGAACTACGGTCAAGCAATTTTATCAGCAGACCTCACTATAACAACACCGTGACATATCGTGTTATTCGGGCGTTGCAGACACGGTCTCTTGTACGGTGCTCAGCTGCCTGTGTGACGGAAAACTATTGCAGGTAAATCAATGTGTATATATTTATTCCAACAATTCTTACACTAGCTTATTATTTTAATTATAAAGGCTTTACCAATCATTTTCATCAAACATTATTTGAATTTCAGTATAAGCGTGTCGTGGCCGAGCGGTTAAGAGCATCAGGGTGTGGGTTCGAATCCCGGTCATGACACTACTGTCCTTGATCAAGACACTTATTAACTATAATTGCTTCTTTTTACCCAGGGGTAACCTGTGATGGCAAGATATGGTTCTTGTGGATGATTTAGCTTATGCGTTTAAATTAGACAGCACATGCTGTATACTCCCGATCCCCAGGGAGCTGAGATGGTTTCGGGAGTGAAATAAATGGCCCCAGTGATCAGGGGTACTGATGTGTGAAGCGCAATGAGCATTCTTTGGAATATAAGAGCCGATATTATTATTATGATGTGTATTAAGTATACTCAGTACTTTCCCGAGTTCTGTGAAAAAAAATCTACAGGCAAATCACTCGGGTGGGTTTCGAACCCACGACCTTTGCATTGCTAGAGCAGATGTCTTACCACTAGACCACCGAGCTAGCCCGATGGCTAGAGGCGGTTCGAATCGTTGGCAGCGGGTACCGCACAATTTTAATAGATACTAATTTTTGCATCGGGAATAATGAATAGTACTTTCCCGAGTTCTGTGAAAAAAATCCACAGGCAAATCACTCGGGTGGGATTAGAACCCACGACCTTTGGATATTATTATTATTAACACGCATTCAAATTGATAATCCACTCAGAGTAGTTTTTCTCGTTATTCTCGTGCAGGTTCGTTTTTAGTAATTTCAGTTTTGTATTGGCCTTGCAAACAACTGTCACCATTCTACAGTTGAATTTCTAGCTACCTATCTATTGGTTTCCAATGGTTATTTACGCGAAATGAAAGTTGAAAAGTTGCGTAATTAATGTTTTGCGAGAATTGTAATCAACAAAACATAAACTTAATTTGACCCTAATGGGAGGGTATACCCTTTGTATTTACTTCAACACTTCATTGGCGTTTTCACGAAGCATGTGTATGGGTTAAATAACATGACTAGATACTTATTTCTTTATTTGGATGCTTGGTTAGAAAGCTGTTTGGTTCAAAACTTATTTGCCGGTCCTTGAAAACGCAAACACTAACTTGAGCATACCTGATTCGCCACACACAGGACGGAGGTTTGCCGGTTCGTGGAAACGCAAATCCGTGAGTAGGTCTACAGATGGTTTGCCGTTTTGGCAAATAGCGTAATTAGTAAAATATACATTTTCAAAACTCAATTTTTTTCACGAATGTGGAGGACAGCGATTACGTTAAGAAAACAAAATAACAGAAAGTTTATCATTTTGGACTGATTTGCCACTTCGTGAAAACGTCGACTAATTAAAGACCACTAAACTAACTAAATAAGAGAACCGGTGAGCTGTTGATGTTATAAAACATTGTTAGAAACCACACCATTCTGAGTTATGTAGTTTTAGAGAAAGGCTTTTGGCATGAAGCCTTTCTCACACGATATCTATGCATTACAAGGGCGCTGTTTCTGTCTTTGTTTTCTTGCAACTTCTATCACTGATTAAGTCAATATATTTTCACATGTAAATGTCGGGATACACTAAGGATACTGGTCTTCGACAGTTACAAAAAGTTTACCCTGTCTTTAATGAGTGAGCAGTTGGTATTTTACGTCATGCATTAACAAATGAAAACCATTAAGACAAATACCCACTCGATCGAATTGCATTCAAATTTGCATCAGCTTTTCGCTGATCTCTAGTTGCGCATGCTCTGCTAATCATGCCGATTTAGCACTATTGGCTAAACAGAACGTAGGCCTTTGTTGAAAGGAACAGCTTGCCTTAGATTGGGCGATTACATACCATTTATTGTGAAATGAATAATGGTTGGAAAATTGTTCTTAAGTATAATCATTATAATAATAAGATTTGTTGCTGTTAATATTTTATTGAAACAAACACAAAGATGTAGGAAATAGGGATTTCGTTGTTGTATCATTTACATACAATAAGTCTGGTGTGAGTTTTACGCACAGCTGCTTGTAATGTGTCTGTTCATTTGGACCTCTAACTGCAACCTTTTAAAACTCATCAGTCGAATTAAAATTAGCCAACTAATCGATTCTTCCGAGCTTCGTGAAAAAACGTCCACAGGCAAATCACTATGTGGGACTCCAACCCACGACCTCTGCACGGTCAGAGCAGACGTCTCACCACAATAACACCGAGCTAGCCCGGTGGCCAGAGGCATTTCGAATCATTGGCAGTGGGTACCGCAACAATTGAAATATATGTTGTTGGCATCGGGGAAAATGAATTTATGTTTGTTTTACCCTACACGATGTTTTTTTAAGCACTGTATACTCAGTACGTTTCCCGAATCTACAGGAAAATCATTCGGGTGGGTCGCAGTGGGTCGTGGGTTTGATTCCCACCCGAGTGATTTGCCTGTGGATTTTTTTGTTCATAAGCTTGTAAGTGATGAATTCAAATGAAGAGTAAAAACCCCTTTTTAATACGAATGCATGAACCAGCTGCTTTTTGGCCGAGAATGAGCAAGACATCAATATACAATTGATTTGATAACAATTTGTCGACTAGCCTCTTATGAAGCCTTAGGACATTTACTCCGAAATGTCTCTTATGTGCAAAGAGTTTGTAAAATGTCATGTATATAGGGCCCTTCCTCTGTGCTGTACACAGATCATTGTAGTACAATACGAAAGAGAAAGGCCGCCAGGGCTAGTCTACCATCAAGTTATCATAGCTTTAAGGGTAGGGTCATAGGGTTTTCGTCAAAGTAATGTTCATTTCTAGGCCAAAATATCAAGAGAGATATACAATAAAAGTCCCCTGTGAAAGTTTCAGCTGAATATCGTCAGCTTTCGTGTCACAGTAATGCAATTTAATTTGTTAGTCTTGACCTGTTTGTATGGTTCATTCTTGTTTATTGTCCCTAACCCCACTTCTCCCATTTAGTTTAGTTACACGACTTTGACTGTATGTGACAATAAACATGTTTCTTTGACTTACAGATATTTTCGCTTTTGCAAAGACATCGGGAAGTGTGTTCTAAGCGATGCAACCGTTATTACCACGACGTATAACAACGTGGTGGACGACGGGTGTTCGGACTTCGATCGTCAAGGTAAGCCTTTAGAAGTTATAATAAAAAGTAGCAACTAGACATAATTGTTTGTACACACAAAAACAAGGTGTTCGGTGTAGTTACGTCCGAGTTAGTAGACCTCGTGTTTTCAAAGAAGTTGTTATGTACGTGTCGATCATGTAAAACACTACCTTGGTGGTGACATAACATGAAAATTGACGACGTCGTGAAAACGTCACTCCACATTACATCCTTGTTGGACATTGCAAGTCTAATGCAAAACAAAATTTGACTATAGCTTGCTTTGTACTGAAAATATGTAATAATTGATCATCAAGTCTTCACTCTAGCTTTAGGCAGACAATATTACTGTCTATCAGCATGCCAAGTTTCAACTCAGTCGAACTTGTGGTTTAGTAGATACACGGCTTCA
Source organism: Leptasterias polaris (assembly GCA_037783415.1). Lineage (NCBI taxonomy): Eukaryota > Metazoa > Echinodermata > Asteroidea > Forcipulatida > Asteriidae > Leptasterias > Leptasterias polaris. Next base: position 471,881 of record JAZGTN010000276.1, on the reverse strand, counting down.
AAAAGTAAACCTTTAAGGCGATACCACGTGACACATGATGTTGTCTGCATGAATGTCATTATGTATACTAATTTTGAAAATTTTTCATAAACTTCGCCACATACATTATTTTAGTAAAAGTGTATTTTGAGCTTTGTTGAACCCGCCACTAGAGGGCGCTTTTATATTAAATTACGTCAGCGGTTCAATTTTAATCTCTTGCTCGACTATAACATCGTTTAAAAAAACTTTTAAAAGGTGCCGCTTTTAAATTACAAGGCACTTTCGGCTTCGACCGGAAGTAGAGGTCATGTCAAACGTGTAATTTGTTTATGTATGCCGATGACTCGACATTAACATGTAGTTCCACCAATATTAATGAGATAGAAAACAACTTGAATATAGCCCTAGGTCGAATTTACGACTGGTGTACCAGAAACAAACTAACAATAAATGCCAACAAAACAAAAGCCATGCTTATTGGAACTAAGCAAAACGTTTGCAGTACTGACCTTGATGTCAGTATCGCTGGTAACCCGATCTTGAAGGTGAACTCTTGTAAATGTTTAGGTGTTATTATTGATGACACTTTAAGATGGGGACCCCACGTTGAATACGTAAAGAAAACTGTTTCCTCTAAACTAAGTATGCTACATAGAATCCGCGACTGTGTTCCACAAAGCAGCTTGCACTCTCTGTTTGTTAGCTTAGTCTTGCCTTCGTTAGACTATTGTATTACTGTATGGGGAGGACGGTACATGTCTCACAACAATATTCTCAACAAATGTCTTAAAAGAGCCGCGCGGATAATCCTTAAGTGTGCCTTCTTAACTCCCTCAGCCGATATGTTTACTAGACTTAATTGGATTTCGTTTATTGAGAGAGTCGAGTATAAAAAGGCTATTCTTGTTCACAAATGTATAAATAAAACCACTCCTTTGTATATGACAAATATATTCACACCACAAACGCAGATTCGTGAAACGAGACAATCCGCTGACATGAAGCTTAAGATTCCCTTTGCGAAAAAAGAATGTTTTGCCACAAGCTTTGCTGTAACTGGTACAATTTTATGGAATAACTTGTATGTTCAATTGAGAACCACGACTTCTCTAACCTCATTCAAATCTGAACTTCGTAAAACGTTCATTAGTCCGTAATATTCAGTCCCTGCCTGATTCCGTGAGGGATCCTTGGTTTCATTAGCAGAAAATAATAAGAATAATAATAATATTCCTGCAAATATGTCAGCATTTCCATTTATGAGATCTAATCTGTGCTGATCTACGGAGTAGACAAACTTGGTTGCCATAAATATTAGGAACCGGAGGGGAATTTCCCCGTGTTTCTCTAAAAGAGTTTTTGCGGGTTTTTTTGCCCCTCCCATAATCAGCGAATTTTAGATTTCAAAATTGTATATTCACCCTATACACATTTTCTGAGTTCATTTTACCTGAGTAATATTTATACGTGTACAAGTTTTATAATGTAATATTTCGATGTGCTTTTTATTTACCGTATTTGTAATTATGCTGTATGTTGTAATGTATGCAGGGCCCCAATGGAAACCAGTTTTAACTGTTTGGGCATACCCTGGGTAAAGAAATGTAATAAATAAATAAAATAAATGTCATGTCACGTACACAATAAAAAATGAAGACCCGGGGTCACACTCTGTGTATCGTCTATTCGGGTGTTTGAATACCTTTCTGATGATTTGTAGAATACAATAAACCAATGTCTGGTTCGGGAGTTCAGATTTTTTTCAAGTGCTAAGCTTTGACTTTATAAAAAATTGTAAGAACAAATTGGATGACGTCACTAAGATTTCATTAGCAATGGTCGTAGTCTAACAGTACACCGACTTTCAACTCAGTCGGCTGTTTGGTTTACTAGATACACGGCTTCAAAATGTGCACCTTTAGGGCCTTATCACGTGTCACATGATGACGCCATCACTTTACGTCTCCACACTTATGCTGTATGCATAAAGGTCATTATGTTTACCAGTTTTTTAAGATTACCATTAACTTTGCCACAGACATCTTATAAAAGTGTGTGTTTAACTGTATTCAACCTGCCACTAGAGGGCGCTTTTGAAATGTGTGACGTCACTATTATTTTTTTTTAACCATACATTTGCCAGATTACAACATCGTTAAAAACAACTCAAAAAAGCTGCCACTTTCAAATTACAATACAAGGCACTTTCCGTTTCGAACGGAAGTAGAGGTCATGTGAGGTTACGTTTCCCCCAAAAAGAAAGACCGTGACCTTAGTATGATCCCGCAGAAAGCAACCGCCGGCGTCTTACTTGTGTTTTTTTTACAGATTTTCAAAGATTAAAACAAAATGTTAAAAACCTTACAATTCAACACTTGATGACGTCACCATGACGTCACTCCAGTGGTGTCTTCTACAAATAAAGATCTAACTATTATGTGAAGTTTTAAGGTTGTGTGAGCTCAAGAAGTTTGCGGGGTTTTTTGCGGACAATCGCGGTGGAAAAAAAGATTAAGTATTTTTGTTTAAACGTACAAAAACAAGAGGTGTTCCGGGCGGATTGCCCGAACACCTAATAAATGTTGACGCGTGACCAATATAGGGAGCCATACAAACCTAAGCCATTATAGGCCTGTGTGTCATTTAGTGAAAATATATCACACATTTTCTAAACGCTTGCACGGAACGTTGTACAGATACAAGTTACCATATGTCACAAAACTATGAGCCTGGAAGTTCAAGGTCTATGGACAAGTCTCCTGTGCCCACATAGAGCTGCTTTTAATACCGACGAAATATTATACGCTTGCGATTACCATTCTTCGCTTGCTGTGTGAAGCGAAGAATGCCTGTAGCTTGGAGAATATAACGCACGCACCAAAGTAAAAATACACTGCTAATCTGTGAAATACGCTTGACGTGAGTGCGAATTTCCCTGCCCCCGAAGCTATGATTAAGGCAAGCAGAGCCACGAAATTCGGCCCAGATGACTCAGTCGTTTACATTTGAAGTATTTAATAATTTAATAATATATAAAAACAGCTGTGTGGGCTTTCTTGATTTTTATGTTTTTCTCGTTCAGAATAGAGCACAAAAATCCCTACGACGTGTTAGCTTAAAAACAAACCGAAAACATAGGAACTCTGCGACTACAAAATGAGACCAATTAGTGCAACAAAATGTACATGTGTGTTTTTGATTCAACCTTTTCTTGTTTTTTAAATGGTAGGCCTATTTTCATTGTTACGCCCTCGACTACGCTGGTCCTGGAGAGAGCGCAATATAAATTCAATGCATTATTACTATTAATAATAAGTATAAATGAAGTCAAAGGTGGATAATTTAGCCATGTTTTAATTGGCCAATATTTCTGAAGCAAAAGATATGAATTTACTTTATCAAACCATCACATTTTTAAGGACAAACTTTTTGGTTTGTCACTGCGATGGACTGATTGTGTTTTGATAACAGAATGCAGTTTTGCGGACAGTTATCTGGAACAATGGTGGCATATGAAATGCAACGCAACCTGACGTTCGCGCCTCTATCGATTGACATACACCATATGTTGTTGTATTTAGGAGTCAGTTTGATCAATATATATATTTTTTTTAATTGTCTACATCAATATTTGGTGTGTTTTTTAATAACAGAGACCTTTCCCTATCATGAAAAATTAATTAAAAACTTCGTCAGTGGATGCCTGCATACCTGTATAACCTCGAAAGACGAATTCAATTGTAAATTTGTTTGTATCTAAGTTTGACTTTCTTTTCCAAATAATTATAAAAATAATTGGTCAATTTAAAATTAAAGTTTGTTTGTTTGTTATTGGAGTCATCTTCGGTCTGTCACTGCGATGGACTGACTGTGTTTTCCCTGCTACGAGTTGTGTCTTAATACCGGCTTAATGTTTTAAGCCGTGTTTCTACCAAGCCACAAGTTCGACTAAGTTGATACTGATGGTATTGATCGACAATGATAACGACTACCTGAAGCTAGAGTGACGACATGATGACATCATCATAATAATCTTTTGACATTTTTACAAATTATTACTTTTCTTGAGTACAGAGCAAGCTACAGTCAAATGTTGTTTTGCATCAGACTTGCAAGATCGTACAGGGATATAATGTGGACGGACGTTTCCATGACGTCATAAATTGTCACGTTATGTCACCACCAAGGTAGCGTTTTAAAAGAGCTATACGTACTGAACGATTTTGCCGATCAATCAGAAACATTTTATGTATTCAAGCTGGGAAGTGTTACATTCAAAAATGAGGGTCCCGTCACGGAGGCGTTTTGCTTTCCACAGCAATAATTCGTTACAGTCTACGTGTACGTTTTACATGTTTCATATTGATTAATTGTTTTTGAGAGAGAGTTTCTTCCTAATGATAGAGCACGAACACATTTTTTTTTAATTATATAAACCTACAGACGAGCACTGTGGTCTTACAGTCTTACATTATTTCATTGGATACGATTATTTCATTGGCTAATCGTGCAGTGACGTAAAGCTCTCCATATAATTATGTTGATTGGCTTGCTCCGTGACCATTGATCTCCTGACCATTATAGTATATGCCGCTGAAAGGAGTATCGCATAAAAATACGCATGATCGGCGGTCCCAGCAGATATCGCCCCAAAGAGCATGCCGTAGTGACGATGAGCATGCAGAAGAAAGTGTAAACTTAATATTTATTTGTCTTTGATAAAAAACAAATTGAGAGAGAGTTTCTTCCTAATGATAGAGCACGAACACAATTGTTTTTAATTATGTAAACCTACAGGCCTAAAACACTATTTTGAAAACAGCATGACCAAACGCAAACAGTTTTATGTCAGTGTTCGTTTTCTAGTTTCGCAGACTACAACACTTACCTGTGAAAGACGCCTGCTCGTCAAACGAGCATGACAAATTCGTGTCGAAGTCACATTTGAACCTCTGAACATCTAGACTTGATTCAAGTCCCTTTCTCGTGCGAGGTCCCTAACACACATGTAACGCGCCAGCATGCAGCCACAGTACAGACATAATATACCAGTGCGCCCTCACCGACAAAATGTAGCTATTGTGGTGGCGATCAAGGGACTTGACGGGGTCGTTTCCTACTCCACGCATTGAATAGAAAAATCTCCCCGAATGGGGAGATGTACAAAACCAATGGGAGCGTGGAAGTGCCGCCCCTTTCATTTTGACGTTTGTATCATGTATCATGTATCTACGGACGTAAGCATCTCCAGAATGGCTGCCGGGCGGAAGAGTGGGGTGGGTGTTTTAAGTCGCTGAATTGCATTTGTCAACAATTCAAAGTATGCATTTGCAAACAATACCAATCCCAATGTATACGTAATATTAACTTGAATTCAAATAAATGTGTAGTTGTTATATATATTAATGCATTTCGATCCTCGACAAAGTACTTTACCCCCCCCCCCCCCGCAAAATAAAAAAATTCAACGAGTCTTCTTTTTGAACGCGTTTGATTGGACAACAAGTAATGCGCCGTAACTTTGCATATTCGGAAGTGAATCAGGCAACTGCGGGATCGTCAAGTCCCTGTCCCGCGCGCGGAACAGGTTGGTGAATGCAGAGCGCAAAACAATAGTTTTCTGACGACGACGCAAGGAAGGGCCTTGCACGGGATTGGGACTTGAGTCAAGTCTACTGAACACCCGGCCGTCCGGCCTGCCTTGCTCTTACAATGCTGCAGGCTGCGAGGACGTAGTGTCGTGTCAGCCAGCTTAGTCTGAAAATAGCGCAGGTCGCTCCGTATTTTAAAAGCTAGTGCAGCTAGTTCTAAGCGCAGATCGCACACTGAGTACAACGGATGCTGAACGTCTTATTTGAAACGCTCATTAATATGCAGCTAATTATACCGAAAGAGTAAGCATGCTTGCAGCGTTGGGTGATGGCCATACGAATAGTATAGGGCCTACATGATCCAAACACAGTCTTGAGTTCACCTCTTAGAGAACACCTATAAGTGAATTTGGACTACATAAGTTAATGCAGTCAATTATCCCGCGCTACAGAAAAGTTATATTACTGCTTCAAAAGTCATCATATTCATCATGTAGGTCTAGGTGTAGGCCAAAGGGTAAAACAAATGCATGGTAGAATTGTTAAATAATAAAATTATGGTTGCTCGTTTTAAACATTTAAATATAAATGAACAAAATAATTTAAATGGAAAGCAAAGAAGCGCATAATTGCTCAGTTGAAAACGGAATTACAGAATATTTTGTGACACAGATAATCGTTTTAAAAATATACATGTTTGACAATGTACAAGATTCTAACGACCAATAACAACAATGATATGAGATGGCACTTTCGGGTCTGCACTCATACATTTTAATACGGGTAAAAGTCAAGGTCTTGTTCTCTCTTTTTACTTCAAAATTACTGTGCAACACGTACATACAGAGCCTAACTACTACATCCATGGCGACCAACACTGGAAAACAAACCAAAGATGCCTAATGCAGTGATGCAGGAATGACTAGGCATGTGTTACCATTAAGGGTTATATCAGCCCTCTCAACCCAATGAAACATTATAGCCTACAATAAATCCTTTTCAAACAGGGCAGCAGCCATCTTGGATGTGTTAAGAAAATGCAGGCATGTCACTGAAGTATGAATATCAAAGACTGGGGGTAGGCCTGGACTGAGACAATTCAAAGACAACAACATTGAAATTAATTACACCAACATTTTGTCTATGGTACAAAAAGACCACAGTTGGATGTCAACGATCCCATCGCACATTTTTTGACAAATCAACAATCTATGTTTAAGGAGGAAACAATTTGCTTGTTGTCATGCACGACGTCCACGCAGAGGGTGTTTTTATAATATCACCAGAACAGTAATAACAAACAACGAAAACCGCATTTCATAGGTCAACTGGCAGAGGACGCAATAACAAATAACGCTCCTTGTGTTGACGAGCGTGTGCCTTGAAAGGAAATCCCCTTTTCTCGTCCGTACAAATCTCCCAAGGATCGGCAACCTACCGCAGCACAAACATTTACAATATTGGTAAACAACAACTTATATTTGACTACGGGGTGTCACACCTTGATTTTTAAAAAGAAAACTTTATATAGACCCATTGCACAACGCACAGCGCACATACACGCGCGTCTCTTGTCCGCCACTTTGGGTGTCAAACGTGCACAAAAGGAATGAACTCCCCAAAAAGGCAGAAATGGTAGACGCGCATTGTTCGGATGTGCAATAAGCACATGTACCATTCCCTTTGTGCCGTTTTGACACCTAAAATGGCGGACAGGAGACGCGCGTGCAAGTAGACCCATTGCACAACGCGCAGCGCGCATACATGCGCGTAATTTTGGGTGTCAAAATGTGCACAAAAGGATGGTACACGTGTTTACGCACAATGCGCTTGTAAACACGTGTACCATTCTTTTGTGCACGTTTTGACACCCACAATGACGCGCATGTAGATGATGACGTCATATGCAATGGGTCCATACGGAAAAAACGGAGTAAGATCTGTCCACGATCGACCCGCACAAAATGTATTTGCGTTGTGGGCAGACTCGTGCGCCGCCTTGCTGTTTAAATTCAAACTCCCCACTCGCAAACGTGCGCATTTGCCGCTATTTTACGCAGTTTTCCTATCCAGTCGCTATAATGGAGGTCAATGTCCGTGACGTAGTGACGTAGTTTGTCAGTTACTCTACCACCACCAGCAGGAACGTTCGATCGTCTGCTGCTTCGTGTGCGTAATGTTTGTATGTAATGCTGTTTTTCACAATTTAACGCGGGTACACGTGTGTATGGACCACGAATCTCCGCCGTGTAAAGCAGATGTGAGGTCAAAGGTACATCTGGCAAGATCCTGCCAGGCGCCAAGGCTGGTATCTGGCGTTATTCATGAGCTCCGAAGTGTGGCGTCAAATGTTCTGGCCACTGTCCCCTATTAGGCGAAAGGTGTAGATTTTTTTTTCTTCTGATAGTGCCCTTGAATCATCTCCCTTCAACTCGAGTTAGTTTTTCCCCGTGTATTAAGGGGGGGGGGGGGGGGGGGTTCTCCACAACATCCCCTACCGGGACTCGAACCAACTCTGTTGGCTAGAAACACCATAAATTGAGTCAATAAGTGAAGTTTGTATTTGTTTTTCCCGATATAGCATGTACGCGCTCATTCTACACGTCTGGCTACTTTAACTACCAGTACCCATTCCATTATTTTGAAGGGGAGTTTGTGGCTGAATTCGGAGTACAGACTCCACGGGACGCTATACTAAGTCTGTCCAGTACAGATAAATACGAGGGTCTTCAGTATGAGATAGGTAAGAAACACAAGTTCGTGAAGACACCCCTAAAAAAGTAATGCTCAATCGAACGAACCCGACTGCCTCTGACGATGTGACAGCCAGGGTTTTGTTCCACAAAGTGTAAAAACACAAACCAATTTTTACATTCTCCTTTAGAAGGGGGAGAAACCCCAGGAATTACACACATGCGGGATGGTTCAACTATAGCTACTGAGTACCCAGTAAGTCAAAAAGCTTGACTGGCAGGGTAGGGGAGTTTGAAACCACATAACCTAGCACAGGCTGTCAGCAGCAAGACACCTGTAAGTCTGCCGCATCACATCCTAAGAGTGGCCACACTTTATCAAAGGGTTAGATCTGGGTAGGTCAGTCTGTACAATCTTGTGAACGAAGTATATCATTGGGGGGGAAAAAATACAAAATCAGCCCCATAAAAGAAACCCTACACGGCTGAAGGACCCTCCCCCCCCCCCCCCCCCCCCCCCCCATCTGAGATATGTGAAATAGTCGACTCTCCATCAGGGCATTGCGCTTTGGAGAAAACAGTGGATTAAATAGCAAGTGCCACGACTTTAGTGTTTCCAGCCCTTTGGGTTAAACAGTAGATTTGAGAATTTGAAGGTTGGAATAAAATCTAATGAGGTTTGCGTTGACATATTAATTGTACATACAACTTTCTCTGTGAGTTGTGGAGAGATTCCGAAAAGAACAAGATGTTTAGAACAGTCAATTCAAAGTTTCACCGAACACACACCACACCACGAGTTAGCCTGTTCCAGTTTTCGTCCTCATGCACTACTAAGCTAACCCGACCTGCCATCTAAACCTTTCCGGCAGTACTTTTAAGCATTATAAACAGCAACAGAGTCCTGCGTTTTCCTGAAGGCGATCAGAGCATACGGGTCGAAACATCGATCTGTTAAACCGCAGCTGTTTCTTTTCGCTCAAGTACCCGTTTAAGATTTGATAGGCTTGTTATTTGACAAGTTCTCAAAAGAACACAATCGACCCAGCAAGTAGCATGATTATGGTGTTACCGCACACCACAAATACATTGATACCTCATACCACGCAATGCCTCAAATCCCTAATTACCAATGTTGCCCATCTGCTTTTTAATGAAATGGAATTGCTATGTATGTTTTAATCAAATGCTTTTGTTCTTGCTCATTTTTGTCAAAGTCGTTGGCGGTGACGAAAACAGGAGAACAATGATACGTAAAAGCTATGAAGATGCCGAACAAGCTGCAGTATCAACGGACTCCATCGTCAGTGAGTTAGAGATGCGTCGCTTTTGGTTCCGGTACGATCACGGTCATTTTTTGCTTGGACGTCACCGAGAGAGGGCGTTCTTTGATTTTTATGAAACACCTGGGAACACCACTGTTATGTATTTTGGGATCGGCAGTTGGAGCCTGACAGCTGATTGGCTGTTTTATGTCAACTGTTCTTAATAATTTATTCATTTATTCAAACGTTTTTTTATGGATGACCAGAAGTACGATATCTGGTACCACTTTTCTACTGTTAGTGAGCAGTTTTTCCAATGGTTCAAACTATCTCTTAAGTACATGTGCCAAAAAGTGTTCCAGCTGTGTCAACGAAACAGTAGTCGAGTTGTTGGCCCAGTAAGGCTTGGTTTCAAGACGAACATTATGGCCTTTTCTGTCTACCATAATCATGACTGTAACAATAAATTAACAAACTGATTCTGAAATCAGACTACAATTTATTTATATTGTTTTCATCCATTTCTATAATGTAATCCTATAATACATAAATAAAAAGATGAATCAAACAAATACAAGGTAATTAAACAAAATTATGTTTCCACTTTTAAACAATCATGTTCTTCTCGATGAAGTGTGGTAATAAATATACATAAGGGGGTTCATTTCTAAGTTATGCTCAAGGAATTAAAGTTTATGTTTATCTTAGTCAGTGAGGCCATCACACTGACATTTTACTACTCCCAATACAAAATAATACATACATGTACAATCAACAGTGATTTAAGATCTCCATGTAAGGCATTATAACCTATTAAATAAAAGAGTGGTAAGATGGTGGGTCAATGAATTCAATGCAATCAGAGAATATTTATACAAACCTGCTAGGCATATAATCACTTTATTAGCATGGACGGGGATAAGTTTTAAAATACTGTTAAGCAGAAAATGGTGTTAGCAAATTTTTCTGCTGAGTAAATTTTAGCAGGGAACCAGTCGCCAGCAACATACAACACATTGTAATTTGGCTGGTAACCTATTTTTGCTCAGCAAGACTTTTAACTGCTTAATAGTTTTATGAAAATGGGCATTGATTAAGCAATTTATTTATGTATGCTGCTTATATAAGCCAGGCCTTTAGATTAGTAAAACAAAAATAATAATGCTTGCATCATTTTAAAAGTGCACCAATAGAGCATAAGAGTTAAGAATTGGCTTAATTGACAAATCGTCACACAAAAATGATCCCAAACATAGCTCATCAATAATGGGCAGCTAAGTTTAAACTGGACCATATCAACTATTGCACATGAAAGAACATAAAATACCTTTTCAATTCGGGCGATTCACAATGCGGTGCGCCCTCAAGCGGTCAGCAGGGAGAGGCTAATTTTTCACTTATACGGTCGACAACATTAATTCTAAAATGGCGGCTAGTCATGCTAGTACTGCCACTGGTAGTATTAGCGGTACTAGCATGACTAGTAGTAGTATTTGTAGTAAAAAGATCAAGCGAATGTGCGTTGACGAATTGAAAAAGTTTCTTACGGCTCGCGGTATCCCTTGCTCTGGAAAGAAAAAGGAGGAGTTGGTGTTTTTAGCAGAAAGGGGGAAGGATAAATACGAGGTTTCGGAAACTTGCGACCATGATGAATCAGAAAGGAAAAGAAAACGAGTTGTTTGCGACGATGGAAACACTGTAGTAGACTTGAATGGACTCAAAGTGTCCCACACAACTGATCTCCGTGGCGCACCGCAGATTTCACTTGGCGATGTCTTTGCTTATCTAGTTAAGCATTGTGAGTGGACACCAGAGAGACTGTCCAACTACAGAAACGATGACGGCTACCTAATGTTTAGGGATAGCCATATAGAAGACGTCTTACTTGGTAAAATCTCCAACCACTCGAACCATGTTTACATCAAAGCGTCAGTGAAGCCAGAGCAGAGGCAAACAGCTCAACGGTATCAGACGTGGGTTTTACTTTCAGTCAACTGTGGAATCAAATCAGCTGGATGTGGTTGTGTAGCTGCGTAAGTGTTTCTTTCTAATATATTTTTTTTAATGCTTAACTTAGGCCCTAAACATACAATGTAGGCATAGCTTCCACAAACTGTATTTTCATTGAGTGTTGTAATAAGAGTTTTCCTGTTTAAGCCAGGGGAAAAAATTGTCTCAGCTACACTGGGCCAAAATTAATTTGAGTTGATATTTGGAAAAATCATGCAAAATGTGTAAATTTTGATATGTGTTTTTAATTCCGTTCAAACCGGATACTGTAACTTTGTACATATATTTGTTTTCTTTCAGTGATGATGGTTCATGCAAACATGCCGTGGCTGTTCTTTTTGCACTGGCTGATTACTTCGCTAGGAACACTGACAATGGAACTGCTGTTGGGACTGATGAGCCATGTACATGGACCAAACCACGAAAAGCTTCCTTGCCAGTGAAAGTAGAGGACTTGGACTATCGTGCAGAAAGAAAAACACCCAGAAAACCAGGCCCACTTCTCAAGCACTACAAGCCATTGAGTAATGTTACCAACTCATGCATTTTGAACATTCAGGAACATGTGAAAAAGGCAAGTCATAGCAGAACCAGATAAAAATTATAACTAATTTAATTTCAAAATGCAAACCAGCTCTGCACTTTTTTGATCAATAATAGTGGCAGCTTTCCATGCAATTTATTTTAAGTACTGTATACTTAAATGTAAATTAACTTCTCGTGAAAGTAATTTATGGTGCTTGTAGATGAGCCTAGTGCATGGTATTGTAAACAGAAAAGATGGGAATGCATAACGAATTTGAATCGGTGCTTACAGCTTGTTTGTACAATTCTTGTCTTCATATACATGTAAAGTGTGTGTGCACATGGAATGTAATTAAAAAATATATATAAATATATATTAATAAAAAAGTAAACAACACTTTGCATACAACTTTTATCCCTTCAGGTTTGTGAAGACTTCCACCCAGGAGCACTTTATTTGAAACTAGTTCAGGAGCCACCACCCCCTGTCGAGGCCCGTGTGCCATTAATATCAGACCTTCATGCCAAGTACCAGGCCAGCTCAACTGACAATGTATCCTTCATTGACTATCTCAGACAGAACACTTCCAAACAACAAATAGACATTCTGAGAAATTTAGACCAATCAGACCCAGCGTGGCTAGCTGCAAGAAAGGGGCGTATCACAGCAAGCTTGGCAGATTCAATTCGATCTGTGAGAGACGTTCATAACTGCCGCACACTAGTTGATAAAATCATGGGCACAAGCAAGCCCTTTCAGTCTAGTTCTACAGAGTTTGGAAAAGAAAACGAACATGTAGCAAGGCAACTTTATGTAGTAGATGAAATGAAATCACACAATAACTTTAAAGTAAACACCTGTGGACTTGTGTTGGATGATAACATGCCATTTATGGGCGCATCGCCAGATGGTATTGTTAGCTGTACATGCCATGGAGAAAAACTACTTGAGATCAAGTGTTCATTTAAGCACAGAGACATCCATGTAGAAGACATCCCAACAAAAGACCCAGCCTACCACTTAAAGGCTGTAAATGGCATGTTACAGCTGAAGAAGTCGTCTAGTTGGTACAGCCAAATACAATTTCAGTTGGGTGTGACACATATGAATTTGTGTGACTTAGTTGTATACACGCATAAAGGCATAAAAGCTATACCAGTAAAGTTTGATCCAGAGCCATGGGAAGTCTTAAAAAAGAAAGCAGAACTTGTGTTTCTCAATGCTGTGATGTGTAATGAAGAATAATTGTGTTACAGGCAGAATTTCAGGCTCATTTAGGCTGAAAGAAATGTTCAATATTATAAGTTATCACACTCACGCTCGTGGAATACGAAAAAATATAGCGCGTCTGCGTCCCGTATCCAACAAGGCCGAGTTGGATATGGGACGCAGACGCGCTATATTTTTTCGTATTCCGTGAGTGTGATAACGAATTTATCTTCCAGCCTCATTAAGTCAATGAGGTTAGGTTAAATGTTTTTGTTTTTGCACACGCTAGGTTATCGGTTATAGCCTGATATCAAACTCCGGTTCGAGCATCTGATAAGAGGATTATCTGGAAGATAAGAAATTGTAGATTATGGCTTTTTTTAATGTGTATTTTATTTATTTTGACAAATTATTGACAGAAGTACATGTACAAGCAGATTTATTTGTACTTAGTTCACCGATTATTGCGAGAACATATTGCATGTTTATTTCAAGTATTTCATTTCCAAATAGCAGTGTTCAAATAAAGGAAAAAATACAAGAAGCCGCTGGTCAGAGCTGTGTATTAAAAGAGTTGCGACATGCGAGCTCCATAATAGGGCAAAACAGACTGGCTGCTGTTACGTAAGCACTTTCATCGTAACAGCATGCCACAAAATGGAACATATTGTGTATTTTTATGTAACAGCAGCCTTTGGGGCTTGCATGTCGCAACTCTCTGCATACACAGCTCTTCTGCTGGTAACAGACACATGCAGTAAATTTCAACATATAATTAAAATACGTGGATAAATAATTAATATAAAATAGCATAAATAATATATAAATATTTATTGTATATCAACATTTAGAATAATTAGAATATTTCACAAATTGTACAAAATTAATGTGTTCCTCTATTTTAGAGCCGGATTCTCCAACACCTAGTGTAAATAATATGGCAATAAATTGTGAATAGATAATTTAATTTATACATATATCTTTATCTGTTTTAAATAAATGTAACTTTTAATTTGAATAAAATATAAGTTTTATGAAAATACAATGTTTTTTCTTTGAAAGACTTGTTTGCCTTTTGATCAAAATAAAAAAATTAATCCAGAAAACCTAGCTACAAACTCGGAAGGTACATACATGTTCTTAGACAACTTTTAAAAAACAACTGGCCTTTTTTGTAAGTTTGACGAAAACAAATTAAATGAAAATGGGGGAAAAGAAGAGAGCTTCAAAAAAGTATGTACATGTATGAATTAATTTTTATTGATTTGGGAAGATTGTATATTTACTCATTATGTTTCGTACACACAATAGCTGCCCACTGATGGTGCCATTGTGTGTACAAAACATAATGGGTAAATAAAAAAATCTTCAAAAATTAATAAAAATTAATTCGTGAGGAGTCTCTTCTAGGGTAGGGCTACAACATTACATATGCAAGTCAATCTTTTGAAAAAGGACTAAATAAACGAATGATCGCTTTTAAGCTTCTGTAGTAACATTATTCTGTGCAAATTTCTGAGCCTAAGGTAATAGTTTACCTTGAAATATACTGCTTACAAAACAACAATTTTCAGAGGGGTTTGAACATATTTACCAAAACGTCATCTTCACCTTTATAGTAAAGTGCAATGTTCAAACAAATTGAACTTCATGTACTGGACTGAAGTTTTGGTTCGATTCACTTGCATGGTCTACAACATGCTCAATACTTCAAACGCTTCACTGGTTTTCTTTGAATCATTTTAAACTTTTTCAGACCTTTTTCATTTTTTGAATAAAACAATGGTCCCCTCAGATTGCAGAGTGCTGCAACGAGTTTTACAATCATAGAAGCACAGTTTTGTAGAGATTCCGGGATTTGATGTTTCAGAATCCGCTAACATTTGACGCGTTGGATCGCTCTCTCTACGTGAATGCGAAGACGTGCAATTTGTCTAGTTTGTCTTATCTCCTTAACATTAAGTCTCTTTCCTTTTCCATTATGCCAGTTTCTTGTAAACGGCGGCGCTATAAGTGTTGCATTTTTTTTTAGAAGTAAGTCTTCTATGTGGAAGCCTCGGTCAGCCATTACTGCATCACCGTCATCAAGTTTTTCTATTAGTCCACTCTTTTCGGTCAAGTACTTATCTGATACATTTCCTGACCACAGATCTGACACAAATGTGAATGCACCAAACGGCGACACTCCAAATAAAACCTTATAAGTGTTGTGGCTTTTGTACTGAGAGTATGTTTTATATTGTTCATCTTTATTTCGCGGTCGGTCAATGAAGAACTCAGAACAGTCTATTACGACACGGGTGCTTGGAAATGCTGCCTTAAAGTCCAATGGCATCCATCCTCTGATGTGAGCTTTAGATGGCCATACAAGCAGTGCTGGTACCAGAGTTTGGTGCATGTAGGAAATCCAGGTGATTGTGATCCTTGTAACTGTTGAACTACTTACATGGAACAGGTCTGCCAGGAGCAGAAGTGGTACGTTTAGCCGTAGTCTGATGAGTGTCATGAGGAACTGGAAAAATGGTGGAAGCTGATGCCGTCTGCCCGAACGTCGTTTCCCACCTTGTTCCTGGTCTGGTTTCCCTGTGTTTGTACTTGTGCTCCTCCAATATCGTAACCGATCAACACCATCACTGATAGAATCATAAGTACCTACATGTAAAGAAAGGAGAGAAAATAGCATGAACAATTTTGTGAGTGAAACAAAAGACAATGAACTTCAACAACTTTTGGATCATTGGTTGTAAGAATATTTTCCATATATTTTAACAAAAAGTTTCTCCACTAAATCAAGACATTTGGATTGGTGCAGTACCAATAACTCAAATCCTGTGGTCCACACATGGTTAAATGTCTTTCAGTACTGTGAACCCAGCTTATTTTGATACTGTTGTGTGCTTCCTATTCTGAAAATGTAATGGCTTGAATTTAATACAATAACAACTTTGAAAAATTGAAAAAAATGTTGAGTTTCAATTTGGACAACCTTTGTGCAGGTTTTTTGTATGACCCATTTTTTGTTTTGCCTGTTATACTGTAGGTCCCCCCCACTATGCTCTTTCCCACCCTTTTTTAAAATGAAGTGAAAAGTATTGTTTAGACCTACGCAGCAAATCTTACATCATTCACATGGGTTTCTGAGATAACCTTTGTTTTACACCCAAAAAAATAAAGTAAAACTTACCTTGAAGAACATTCTTGGATGTGAATCCTGTGTAAAAGTTGACTCTCTCATCAGTCTCCGTTGCGTAGTCTACCACATCTTGCCCTTGGAGTGGTTGAGGTGATGACTCCGCCTGATGTTGCAGCACATCAATGTCATTCATCGTCATGTCAGTCTGCATACTTTGGTCAATCAAAGTTGGCGATGAGGTGCAGAGGTAGTCGTGATCCATGGGTTGTGGAACCTTGGCACAAAGCAGAGGTTCCATGCCTGTTTATTGATACAATTTATGAACATTAGTTAATATTAGAGAGCAATGTACAAAGATAGATGGCTTGGTCCCCATGAAGCTGCAAAAGCATACTCAATATAAAACATGTAGGTTTCCGCTGACAACTAGCTGGGACTTTTCACTGGACTCGGCAAATAAGCCTACACATTTTGCCCAAAATTTCATATCGGCCAACATTATTGGCTAGACTGGTCACTCGATCACAAACACAGTAGCCGCGGATCACACGAGTTTTTCTACTAAACTATGTTCAAAATCAAAGGAAAGGTCTACCACAAACATAACACACATACCCATATATATAAAAAAAAAAAACATTCATGACATAATATGTACACTTTAGCTTTTGATTGTGATGGAATAATATTAAATTTAGGCCAGCAGGGGGTGTCTAAAAATACTAACCTAAGAATAAGATAAAATATTGATAAACTTACGACCAACGTCAGGTCTGCTCAATGCTGACGTCACTGTAACTTCAAGTTCAACAGGTGGTGCCTTATGAGGCTCTACAACATGTTCGAGACCAACATGGCCAAGGGCAAGGTGGTGGTCGTTCAACGCGTCCAGCTCCTGTTCATGCAAGTGTGGCCGTCTAGCCTGGTTAAGTTTCTGCAAAACACATGTGCTTCTTGCTTGGGTTGGCTGTCCCCAATTATTCCATTCAAAGTACTTGGGGTAACACTTGGCATTTCCGTGCATGTCTATGTCTTCTTTGTCAAAGTGTCTGCTACAAAGTCTTGATCGCTTTGTGATGTTCAGTTTGTCTACAACATTGCTGTCTCTGCTTTTACCTTCGCGCTTAATCAGCTTCTTCCATCTTCTTGAGACGGCAGCGTCATTTCGTGGCCATTTAACCCACCTTATGTCCATCATCCATGGGTATTTCTCGATACTTTTGAGTTTGGACGTGTGTGCAAGGCACTTTGCAGACTCACAGAAATAAACCATAGTTATGAATGAAGTAATCACATGATAACAATCAAGAATTCGCAATAAGTTAAACCGAAACAGGCAAGCAATGGTTACGGCCGCGAAAACTTGTCGACTTTTACCCATCATGCATCGCGTAAAATGGCCTCTCCCTGCTGCCCGCTTGAGGGCGCAACGCATTGTGAATCGCCCGAATTGGGCAGATGGTTCTAAAATGGGCAAAACAAAATATTGGCCATGGAAATTGATGCAAACAAGCTCATCAAAATAGGCAAGTCATTCTACAATGGGCCCATGCGCCAAATGGTCAAAAAAGGCTAAAACTACTTCTTTCCCACACTTTTAAAAGGAGGAAACTGAATTAATGGAATAAAACCTGTTAAACATAAATTATATGAACTTCAATGAATTACAGGCCTGGATTTCCATCTTTGAGATGGCAAGGCCATTTTAATTTTACAAAGGGCACTTCAGTCGAAAATTCTTAAAATCTCTGGGAAAATAGGGGCAACAAGGCAAAGACCAGGGCAATAGTGGCAACTGCCTCCATGTAGTTTCAGGCCTGGAATAGGTCAATATTAAGTTATCAGCAATTTAGACCGTGTGCCCCTTGCCTACATATATAGCTCCCTCTATTGAAATCTGATTGATGGTATTCTGGCCTTGCACACTTTTTGTTACATGGTTGAAGGTTGTATCTTTGTTAAAAGTGGTCAATCTTTTTTAGTAAGTACAAGGTCAAATTAATTTGAATAAAACTGTTTTAGACAGAGCAAATCGTGTTTTCCAGTTTACATATGACGAACCTCTAAACCCAACTGTGCTACCACCTTATTGTGGCGACGACAGGACGTAACATTAAAATGACCCCAAATTAACCTCATGGCCACCATTGCCTAGACAAAACTGAAACAACTCTCTCTTAAGATTCCAAAACACCTAATGTTATGTTCACTTCTACCACAACCACTAAGCACCAACAGCCAATATTTTAACAATTGGATTTGGACTCTACAAAAAACAGGACTTTGAGGAATGGGAGCTTTACATGTATGCCAAGAGCCAAATAGGGGAATTAATGTTGGCTCTTTGTGAAGTCAAGCCCTGTGAATTGTAGAATTAAGTTGTGGCTAAAACCGACACCTTACAGGCCATCAAGGAAAATAAACAAGGACATCCATTTTTATAAAGTCTTTTTTCTGTTTGATGGTTTTGGGGTGATTATCCCTGTGGAAAACAGTGGAATATACACCATGTGACCTGTGACATCACATGTTTACAAAAGAGCCACAGAGCCGTGACTTCCTGCGGGCACAGGTTGTATACGCAGCTCAATTGAAGAAAACATCAAATCTTGAATTTTATGGAGATTGCACTGTTCAGCTTTTATTGTATAACTCTTGAACTTATGTGGAAACTATGATACCAAATGTAAAGTTTCCCAAATGACCAGTGTAGTAGTATCTTGCCTGCCAGGAAATTCCCCGGAATGTAGGTCACTCTTTTTGTATACATTTGTTACATGGTCTATTGGGAACGTCATAACCACAAAGCAACTTCATCAAGCAGGTATGAGCTATAACTTGCTTACCACTGAACCAATCTTGCTTAATAGAAAAAATAGTTCACCAGCTAAAAACCATGTCGTTCATGTACTTTGACTGATCCCCGGTCATTATTTTGAAAGCAAATTTGGATTTCTTAATAACTTCATGAAATTGATTCTTGTCCTAAATAATGTGGAATGTCAGAGAAGTCAGATACATGTATAATAGTTCTACAATGGGCACGCTTTACTCTCATCCTTATTTATAGTTCTTGAGACAGACCGTCAATTAGCTCGGACCATTACAAACCATAAATTCCCTTGAATGATTTGCTTAAATCCTTCCTCACTCTAACAACACCCACACCCAAACTGTTGGTCTCTGATTATGGTGGTATACCTTGGCCCATGTCAATCATGATCAGCTTAGTTGTGCAGTCCTCAGTCTAACACCGTTCAGTAACTCAACACTCATGTTGTTGGACTCTGATTATGGTGGTATGTCTGATTCCATGTAAAGCATAATAAGTTTATTAGTTCAGTCCTCAGTCCAACACCATTCAGTAACTCAACACTTATGTTGTTGGACTCTGATTATGGTGGTATGCCTGATCTCATGTAAAGCATGATCAGTTTACTAGTGCAGTCCTCAGTCTAACACCATTCAGTAACTCAACACTCATGTTGTTGGACTCTGATTAGGGTGGTATGATGACATTCTATCTGGAGTTGATAATATCAACTGTCTGACGGAGGCATTTGAAGAGAGCACAATTAATTCCTTAGATCATTTTGCTCCTGTCTTTAAGAAAGCTTGTAAAACCAGAATAAGACAATCCTGGTATAACTCAGACATACATGAAGCTCGCAGAATTCGCCGAAAGTTTGAAAAGAAGTGGTGCAAGACTCGTTTGGAAGTTCATCACCAGCTTTATATTGAACAAAACAGAATAGTCAATTGCAAGATGGAGGAAGCTAAAAAGCAGCATATTTCGGAAAAGCTGCAATCTGCATCTGATACAAAGACTGTGTTTAAAATCGTAAATGGGCTCTTAAATAATTCAAGTAAAGTGTTACCGGTATATGAGTGTGCACAACATTTAAGTAATGACTTTGCTGTGTATTTCCAAGAGAAGGTTGCTAATATTTATTCTAGTTTGAAAAATGCTCAATCAAGTGCTATAATGTGTGGTGATTACCACAATGTTTGTGTTACATGTAAACTATCTGAGTTTAGTCAAGTGTCTGAAGAAGATGTTATTAAGCTTGTTAACAAAGCTGCAACGAAAAGTTGTGTGTCGGATCCTGTACCCACTTGGTTTCTTAAAGATAATGCCTCCATATTTATAACGGTTTTAACCCGCATTATAAATAAGTCTCTCTCCACAGGCATTTTCCCAAGCATTTTTAACCACAATGTCCTTTTCAACAGATTAGAATGCGAGATAGGCATTACAGGGACAGCCCTTAAATGGTTTAAGTCGTATTTTAGTGGTAGAACAACACAGGTTTTGATAGACAATGCTTATTCAGTCTCACATGACATGCACTATGGATTGCCACAAGGATCAATTGTTGGACCAAAATCCTTTACCATTTACACCATTCCCATCGGAAGAATCATCAAGGAAAACAATTTACTGTATCACATCTATGCTGATGATATTCAGATATAATACCAGTTTCTTACCTTCAGATTCATCATCTATTCAGTCTGCCCTACAAGCGCTTACAAAGTGTATTAGTGAAATAGAATCCTGGATGACTGAAAATATGTTGAAACTGAACAATGATAAAACCGAGTTCTTTGTTGCAACCTCACCTCATTTCAATCGCCTTATGCCCAGTGTTCAACTGATAATTGGAAACGAAATTATCACACCCACAAAAACTGTACGCAACCTCGGCATTGTCTTTGACAACCTTATGTCTATGTCACCACAAATAACATCATTGTCCAGGTCGGTGTCCTACCACCTGCGTAACATTACTCGTATAAGAAGGTTTCTAGATTTTGACACATGCAACAGTATTGTAAGATTTCTTGTTCTTTCCAGATTGGACTACGGCAATGCGCTTTTACTTGGAGCAAACACAACTCAAGTTAACAGACTTCAATGTCTTCAGAATTGGGCTGCCAAGCTAATATTTTGTGCCTCTAAATATGATCACGTAACTCCTTTTCTCAAACAGCTACATTGGCTCCCGGTGAAAGAGCGAATTCGTTTTAAAATATTGGTGTATGTTTATAAATGCTTAAATGGACACGCACCAGCATATCTTGCATCATGTTTTACTTGTTACAGTCAAACTAGGACTGGGCTTCGCTCAGCATCAGACAAAACCCGTCTTGCTGAAAATAAACCAAGCAGCAAATCTCTCCAATCTGCTGCCTATAAATCATTTTCTTTAGCCGCTCCAGGAGTGTGGAACAACCTTCCCATCACCATACGCACCTCAAATTCACTGCCTATTTTCAAGAAAGCTCTTTAAAAATATATTTTTCCTTAGTTGCTTTCTGTAAATTGCTTTATGTTCATTTGTTGTTTTATTTGCATTGCTATTGTCTGTTTGCTAAAGCGCTGTGGTCTAAATGAAATGGCGCTATATAAAAGCCAAGTGTATGTATGTATGTATGTATGCCTGATCCCATGCAAGCATAATTAGTTTACTAGTGCAGTCCTCAGTCCAACAGAATCGACCCAGACACCAGACATGAACATGGATTTTGATGAGTTGGGGATGGTTTTGGGTTGAAACGCATTAACCTACAGTGGAAGGCCTCAAAAACCGACAAATACAAATTATACAAGTTAAAATGCTGAAGCTTGTGTGACATAATAGTGTGTGGCTTTATGATCGAGGGACGGAGATGCATATGTCAACCAATGTAAGTATCAATGCTGAAGCGGGTGGGATGCAACGGTTCGGTCCATTAATAATGTAATCATCTGCAGACTCCCTTAGGGCCTGTAATACCCAGCCCCCTCCAACCTTCATGACCTTCGCAAGAGTGTGGAAAGACTATTCAAAGCCAATGAATGGTTATGGCCTCACTGTAATCACAATTTGTCATCATTTTTACCGGGGTCGTTAAAACTATTGGAATAACCAACAAACCCGATGACGATCAACATTAATGTATGCAGTCCCAATACAGCAATGCGTATGCAGCGCCCTCTGTTGTCAGAAAAATAACTGCCCCCCCCCCCCAGTTTGACGATATCGTCTGATTTTATAAGAAATACGAAAACAAGGAAGCATCTACAAAAGTCACTGTGTTACTGTGCCGTTTTGAGTTCACTCACCAGCCTAATGAGAAAGACGGAAAGAAACGTGAAATAAAATTTAGTTTTGTTTGAGTTTTGCTTACTGCATCAATGAAGTGTCATGGCCAAGAGCTCCAGTGCATTGGACTCAACTTCAGGTTTTGTCAGAGTGTAGAGTGTAGATTTGAGTCCCGAACTTGACACTTGTGTCCTGAAAGGCAAAGTATACCTTTGGTTTTTGGAACTGTTTTGTTGTTTTAACCCTGCAAACATGTAGATATGCAACAAAACTAACGTGTGTAGCATTTCTGAATGAAATTTTATTGACCCTTCTCCACATTTACTTATGATTTAGGACCTTTGACCTTTTCAGGAAGATGTGTTAAAGAATGCCATGTTACTTTTTATGGCCAACAAACAAGACATGGAAAACGCTCTCACAAAAGCACAAGTAGCAACTGAACTCGGATGTCAGCCCTGAGGAATCGAAAGTACCAAATCTTTAAGACGTCTGCCAACAAAGGGGGGGGGGGGGACTCGAGGAGGCGATGCAATGGTAATGAAGGCTAGACTGTCTTGTTCCTTGTATGTTATACGGGCCACACACATTGATTCTTAGTTAACAAAGAAGGGACCAAACTAAATGACCCTTCCACCCTCTTTATGATAATCTTGTTCTGAGAGGGAGACAAACAAAATGCCAATACTGTAAAAACAGAGTACTGCCATCATTCTCCATTAACAGTGGTCCGCTGGCCAACTGATAGAGAGGGAACAGTGTCGTTGGTCACGTGGTTGCTGGTTGCCATTTTCGGTATAAATGCAGCACACCCCAATGGGAAGACTAGTCTGGCACCATGTATTCGCAATTCTTTCTTTCTTTTTTTGACACAAAATAGCTTCTAATCGTAAATTGTCGCAACTCTCTCAATATGGCTCTGGATTTGGGCAACCTCGTTCGCGGGGTCTAATATTGGAAAAAATAGGCGAGGCCACAAGAAAAATGCAGGAAACAAGATAAAATGGGTATGAAAAATGTAGACGCTCATGTAAACATAAAACTTTTTAGCAGAAAATACTGCTTAGAAAATGTCTTGCTTAGCCAGAAATAAGTGGGACACCAGTCGCAACAATGTTAACTTTATGGAATGTTGGCAGGTAACCTGTTTTTGCTCAGCAACATTTCGCTGTGCTCATCCAGTGTTTGTGCTTACAGGCTTTATGAAATTAGGCCCAGGTTACAAAGAAAAAAATGTCAATTCTTCCAATCATAGTCTAAGACAATTTGTTACACTTGACTACAAGAGAAAAATGAAAAGGTCGCAGAAAGATAAAACTGGAGGGCACCATCAAACCAGGTCAGCAGTCCGGATTTGCCCATAGCTTTTTGTTTATTAGCAATTCGCCAGCAGGACCAGGGAGCTTGCTGGTTCGTACGTCTGCCAGCTTTTTCACTGGGCCTTATTTCATATTAGATAGGAATGTGTTTTTCAACAATGAGGTAGCCTGTCAGGAACAAATTTGACTGGTCCTTGGGTATTTTAACTACCATTTGGCCAGCGGACCACTGTTAAGGGTGAATGCTGGCAGTACTCTGTTTTTACAGTACTACCATTTTGTTTGTCTCCCTCTTAGAACAAGATTATCATAAAGAGGCGGGAAGGGTCATTTAGTCTGGTCCCTTCTTTGTTTACTAAGAATCAATGTGTGTGGCCCGTATAACATACAAGGAACAAGACAGTCTAGCCTTTCTTACCATTGCATCGCCTCCTCGAGTCCCTCCCCTTTGGTGGCAGACGTCTTAAATGTTTGGTACTTGCGATTCCTCCGGGCTGACAGGCCGAATTCAGCTGTTACTTGTGTTTTTGTGAGGGCGTTTTCGTAGTCTTGTTTGTTGGCCATAACAAGTAACATGGCATTCTTTAACTCCTCCTCTTGAAAAGGTCAAAAGTTATAAGCCATCAGTAAATGTGGAGAAGGGTCAATAAACTTTCTTTCAGAAATGCTACACATGTTAGTTTTGTTGCATATATCTAAATTATTAAAGGTTTAAAACAACCGAACAATAAAAAATTAAAAACTAGAGATCAGGTGTTCGTAAAAATTGTTTTTTTAAATTGAACTTCCTGTCTGAACCGGAAGGAAAGGTTAAATCGAAGGTCATGTTTTTCAATAAAATGTCGAATGTGTCATAAGCTAGCAGACTGCACACAAATAATGACTTTATGACATGTGGTTGAGATATAAATTTGAACTTCCTGTTTGGACCGGAAGGAAAAGTCATACTGGGGTCATGTTTTGAATAAAATGTCAATTATGTCAAATGATACAAGACGGCACAAAGAAACTCAACTTATTGACATGCAGTTAAGGAAATATGTTTTTTTTTATTTTAGAGCTTCCTGTTTGTACCGGAAATAAAGGTCAAGGTAGATAACATTTCAAAATAGAATGTTACATGTGCTGTAAGCTACAAAACGGGAAAAAGATTATAACTCTGTGACATGCGGTTCGGAAGATATAAATTTTTTAAACATTAAACTTTGAATTATTGTCATCTGACAATGACGAAAACTTGTTTTTTCATAGTAAGATATTATAACCTACAATATGGTATAGGAGTTGTCCCCATCAATACTTCGAACAAAAACCCTGAAAATTCAAAATTGTCACCTTTAGGTGTAGATTTAACACACGTTGACAGAAGGCGCTATAAAAGGTGGTGACGTAATGATTATTAGTAATTGAAAGCATTTAAAAAAATATAATAACAAATTAAAAATTAAAAATTAAAAGTTACATTTGCCGTCAGTGTGTTCAAAAACTGCCTTCTGTAATTCTTGTGTCCATGAGAATTGTTTCACATGAGTAGAAATAGGTATCTATAGGGTTGTAGTGAACGAAAGATGCTATTAATTGATAACCCTTGGAGCGCTGAGAAATCCGAGAAATATTAATGGTCAGCTTGTATAGCACCCTCTTGTGTTTCCCTAGTTCCACTTCCAGAGAACTATAAAGGAAGCAAGAGGGCGCTATATCCTGCCACCGTTAAATGACAAACCATGAATGGAAGGATCAAATGTCAGAACGATATCGCGTTGCACTGACGGGCTCTGTATACATCGTTGTGTAAGGGGACCGTATGCTACGTACAGTGTCTTTTACGCGCGATCACACATGGAGCAATTGAAAAATTCTTTCAAAAATATGTTTTTAAATCGGTAATATCGTCAAGAAAAAACCAAAACACATTCAAAAAACTGGTTTAGGATCTAAGTTAGAGTATATGCTTTCATTTGATATATTGTTTGTGTATTTTAAGACTGTAGTTCCTGAGATCAAGTGATAACAAAATCCGTGTACGAAACAAATGAGAAAAAGGCCGTCAAGAAAAATAATAATAACTAGAAATTAAGTGTTCGTTAAAACGAACACAGGGGTTTCGGTTTGGGGAAGAAAAATAAAAATAAAAAATAAAATATATAACTCTACGACATGTGGTTCAGGAAATTTAGTTTTTTTCTTTTATATTGAACTTCCTGTCTGAACCGGAAGGAAAGGTTAAATCGAGAGTCATGTGTTTAAATAAAATGTCAAATGTGCCATAAGCTAGCAGACTGCACCAAAAAAAGACTTTTGCTTCGATTAAGTGCTTCAAAGCTTTAAAGTTGGTCCAATTTCAAGATAAGTAGACTCTTGACCTGTGACAGGCCCTTTTTCACTTAAGTCTGCCTAAAAACTTAAACCTGGTCTTCATTCTGATACTGAATCGAAAGGAGCTTTTAAACCAAAAATAAAGGTCAACATGGTGTCACGGTTACCCAAGACTAATCTCCAATGCCCAAGAATTATGTAAACAAAAAAGTTTTTAAATCGGCTGTGTAATTCTTGAGATATGGTCTGACTTCCGGTTGACATGGAAGTAAAGGTCAACATGGGGTCAGGGTTACCCAAGGCTAATCTCCCATGCCCAAGGAGTCTAGAACTGAAAACAGTTTTAAAATCGGCTGTGTATTTCTTGAGATATGGTCCCACTTTCGGTTGACCCATAGGTAAAGGTCAACATGGGGTCACGGTTACCCAAGGCTAATCTGCAATGCCCAAGGAGTCTATAACTGAAAACAGTTTGACAATCGGTTGTGTAGTTCTTTAGATATGGTCTTACTTCCGGTTGACCCGGAAGTAAAGGTCAACATGAGGTCACGATTATCCAAGGTTGATCTACAATGCCCAAGGAGTCTATAACTGAAAAAAGTTTGAAAATCCGTTGTGTATTTCTTGAGATATGGTCTCACTTCCGGTTGACCCGGAAGTAAAGGTCAACATGGGGTCACAGTTACCATAAGGCTAATCTCCCATGCCCAAAGAGTCAAGACCTGAAAAAAGTTTTCAAATCGGCTGTGTATTTCTTGAGATATGGTCTTACTTCCTGTTGACCCGGAAGTAAAGGTCAACATGGGGTCACGGTTACCCAAGGCGAATCTGCAATGCCCAAGGATTCTATAACTGAAATAAGTTTGAAAATCGGTTGTGTAGTTCTTGAGAAATGGTTCCACTTCCGGCTGACCCGGAAGTAAAGGTCAACATGGGGTCAGGGTTACCCGAGGCTAATCTCCCATGCCCAAGAAGTCAATAACTAAACAAGTTTTAAAATCGGCTGTGTAATTCTTTAGATATGGTCCCACTTCCGGTTGACCCATAGGTAAAGGTCAACATGGGGTCACGGTTACCCAAGGCGAATCTGCAATGCCCAAGGAGTCTATAACTGAAATAAGTTTGAAAATCGGTTGTGTAGTTTTTGAGATATGGTCCCACTTCCGGTTGACCCGGAAGTAAAGGTCAACATGGGGTCACGGTAACCTAAGGCTAATCTCCAAAGCCCAGGGAGTCTATATCTGAAAAAAAAATAAAAATCGGCTGTGTAATTCTTGAGATATGGTGCTTATAAGGTTGGCTGCAAAGCTAAGACATAGCGCCTTGAAATATTATTTATGATAAACTTTGAAATATTGTCATCAGACAACTGATGACGTCACGATGGCGAAATCTAATTGTTTTTTCATAGTAAGATATTATAACCTACAATATGGTATAAGAGTTGTCCCCATGCAATACCTTCGAACAAAAACCATGACAATTCAAAATTGTCACCTTTAGGTGTATTTAACACACGTTGACAGAAGGCGCTATAAAAGGTGGTGACGTAATGATTATTAGTAATTGAAAGCATTAAAAGAACAATATAATAACAAATTAAAAATGAAAAATAAATAGTTACATTTGCCGTTAGTGTGTTCAAAAACTTCCTTCTGTAATTCTTGTGTCCATGAGAATTGTTTCACACGAGTAGAAATAAGTATCTATTGGGTTGTGGTGAACGAGAGATGCTATTAATTGATAACCCTTTGAGTGCTGAGAAATCCGAGAAATGTTAATGGTCAGCTTGTATAGCACCCTCTTGTGTTTCCCTAGTTCCACTTTCAGAGAAGCAAGAGGGCGCTATATCCTGCCACCGTTAGATGACAAACCATGAATGGAAGGTAACGATATCGCGTTGCCGTTGCACTGACGGGCTCTGTATACATCGTCGTGAAGAGGACCGTATGCTACGTACAGTGTACAAGCGATCACACACGGAGCAATTCAACTATTCTATCAAAAATTTGTTTTTAAATCGGTAATATCGTCAAGAAAGAAACAAAACACATTCAAAAAAACTGGTGTTGGATCTAAGTTAGAGTCCATGCTTTCATTTGATATATTGTTTGTGAATTTTAAGACTGTAGTTCCTGAGATCAAGTGATAACAAAATCCATGTACAAAATCAATGAGAAAAGGGCCGTTAAGAAAAATAATAATAACTAGAAATTAAGTGTTCGTTAAAACGAACACAGGGGTTTCGGTTTGGGGAAGAAAAAGAAAAATATAAACAAAGAAATATAACTCTACGACATGTGGTTCAGGAAATTTAGTTTTTTTCTTTTATATTGAACTTCTTGTCTGAACCGGAAGGAAAGGTTAAATCGAGAGTCATGTTTTTCAATAAAATGTCAAATGTGCCATAAGCTAGCAGACTGCACACAAATAATGACTTTTGCTTCGATTAAGTGCTTCAAAGCTTTAAAGTTGGTCCAATTTCAAGATAAGTAGACTCTTGACCTGTGACAGGCCCTTTTTCACTTAAGTCTGCCTAAAAACTTAAACCTGGTCTTCATTCTGATACTGAATCGAAAGGAGCTTTTAAAGCAAAAATAAAGGTCAACATGGTGTCACGGTTACCCAAGACTAATCTGCAATGCCCAAGGAGTCTATAACTGAAATAAGTTTGAAAATCGGTTGTGTAGTTCTTGAGATATGGTTCCACTTCCGGTTGACCCGGAAGTAAAGGTCAACATGGGGTCATGGTTACCCAAGGCTAATCTCCCATGCCCAAGGAGTCTAGAACTGAAAACAGTTTTAAAATCGGCTGTGTATTTCTTGAGATATGGTCCCACTTTCGGTTGACCCATAGGTAAAGGTCAACATGGGGTCACGGTTACACAAGGCTAATCTGCAATGCCCAAGGAGTCTATAACTGAAAACAGTTTGACAATCCGTTGTGTATTTCTTGAGATATGGTCTCACTTCCGGTTGACCCGGAAGTAAAGGTCAACATGGTGTCACGGTTACCCAAGACTAATCTCCAATGCCCAAGGTTTATGTAAACAAAAAAGTTTTAAATCGGCTGTGTAATTCTTGAGATATGGTCTCACTTCCGGTTGACCTGGAAGTAAAGGTCAACATGGGGTCATGGTTACCCAAGGCTAATCTCCCATGCCCAAGGAGTCTAGAACTGAAAACAGTTTTAAAATCGGCTGTGTATTTCTTGAGATATGGTCCCACTTTCGGTTGACCCATAGGTAAAGGTCAACATGGGGTCACGGTTACCCAAGGCTAATCTGCAATGCCCAAGGAGTCTATAACTGAAAACAGTTTGACAATCGGTTGTGTAGTTCTTTAGATATGGTCTTACTTCCGGTTGACCCGGAAGTAAAGATCAACATGAGGTCACGATTATCCAAGGTTGATCTACAATGCCCAAGGTGTCTATAACTGAAAAAAAGTTTGAAAATCCGTAGTGTATTTCTTGAGATATGGTCTCACTTCCGGTTGACCCGGAAGTAAAGGTCAACATGGGGTCACGGTTACCATAAGGCTAATCTCCCATGCCCAAAGAGTCAATACCTGAAAAAAGTTTTCAAATCGGCTGTGTATTTCTTGAGATATGGTCTTACTTCCTGTTGACCCGGAAGTAAAGGTCAACATGGGGTCACAGTTACCCAAGGCGAATCTGCAATGCCCAAGGAGTCTATAACTGAAATAAGTTTGAAAATCGGTTGTGTAGTTCTTGAGAAATGGTTCCACTTCCGATTGACCCGGAAGTAAAGGTCAACATGGGGTCACGGTTACCCAAGGCTAATCTCCCATGCCCAAGAAGTCAAAACCTAAAAAAGTTTTAAAATCGGCTGTGTAATTCTTTAGATATGGTCCCACTTCCGGTTGACCCATAGGTAAAGGTCAACATGGGGTCACGGTTACCCAATGCGAATCTGCAATGCCCAAGGAGTCCATAACTGAAATAAGTTTGAAAATCGGTTGTGTAGTTCTTGAGATATGGTCCCACTACCGGTTGACCCGGAAGTAAAGGTCAACATGGGGTCACGGTAACCTAAGGCTAATCTCCAAAGCCCAGGGAGTCTATAACTGATATTTTTTTTAAAAATCGGCTGTGTAATTCTTGAGATATGGTGCTTATAAGGTTGGCTGCAAAGCTAAGACATAGCACCTTGAAATATTATTTATGATCAACTTTGAATTATTGTCATCAGACAACTGATGACGTCACGATGGCGAAATCTAATTGTTTTTTCATAGTAAGATATTATAACCTACAATATGGTATAAGAGTTGTCCCCATGCAATACCTTCGAACAAAAACCATGAAAATTCAAAATTGTCACCTTTAGGTGTAGATTTAACACACGTTGACAGAAGGCGCTATAAAAGGTGGTGACGTAATGATTATTAGTAATTGAAAGCATTAAAAGAAAAATATAATAACAAATTAAAAATGAAAAATAAATAGTTACATTTGCCGTTAGTGTGTTCAAAAACTTCTTCTGTAATTCTTGTGTCCATGAGAATTGTTTCACACGAGTAGAAATAAGTATCTATTGGGTTGTGGTGAACGAGAGATGCTATTAATTGATAACCCTTTGAGCGCTGAGAAATCCGAGAAATGTTAATGGTCAGCTTGTATAGCACCCTCTTGTGTTTCCCTAGTTCCACTTTCAGAGAAGCAAGAGGGCGCTATATCCTGCCACCGTTAGATGACAAACCATGAATGGAAGGTAACGATATCGCGTTGCCGTTGCACTGACGGGCTCTGTATACATCGTCGTAACAGAGGACCGTATGCTACGTACAGTGTACGCGCGATCACACACGGAGCAATTGAACTATTCTATCAAAAATTTGTTTTTAAATCGGTAATATCGTCAAGAAAGAAACAAGACACATTCAAAAAAACTGGTGTTGGATCTAAGTTAGAGTCCATGCTTTCATTTGATATATTGTTTGTGAATTTTAAGAATGTAGTTCCTGAGATCAAGTGATAACAAAATCCATGTACAAAATAAATGAGAAAAGGGCCGTTAAGAAAAATAATAATATTAATAATAATAATAATAATAAAATATAAAATAAGAAATATAACTCTACGACATGTGGTTCAGGAAATTTAGTTTTTTTCTTTTATATTGAACTTCCTGTCTGAACCGGAAGGAAAGGTTAAATCGAGAGTCATGTTTTTCAATAAAATGTCAAATGTGCCATAAGCTAGCAGACTGCACAACAAAAATGACTTTTGCTTCGATTAAGTGCTTCAAAGCTTTAAAGTTGGTCCAATTTCAAGATAAGTAGACGCTTGACCTGTGACAGGCCCTTTTTCACTTAAGTCTGCCTAAAAACTTAAACCTGGTCTTCATTCTGATACTGAATCGAAAGGAGCTTTTAAACCAAAAATAAAGGTCAACATGGTGTCACGGTTACCCAAGACTAATCTCCAATGCCCAAGGATTATGTAAACAAAAAAGTTTTTAAATCGGCTGTGTAATTCTTGAGATATGGTCTCACTTCCGGTTGACCTGGAAGTATAGGTCAACATGGGGTCATGGTTACCCAAGGCTAATCTCCCATGCCCAAGGAGTCTAGAACTGAAAACAGTTTTAAAATTGGCTGTGTATTTCTTGAGATATGGTCCCACTTTCGGTTGACCCATAGGTAAAGGTCAACATGGGGTCACGGTTACCCAAGGCTAATCTGCAATCCCAAGGAGTCTATAACTGAAAACAGTTTGACAATCGGTTGTGTAGTTCTTTAGATATGGTCTTACTTCCGGTTGACCCGGAAGTAAAGGTCAACATGAGGTCACGATCATCCAAGGTTGATCTACAATGCCCAAGGAGTCTATAACTGAAAAAAGTTTGAAAATCCGTTGTGTATTTCTTGAGATATGGTCTCACTTCCGGTTGACCCGGAAGTAAAGGTCAACATGGGGTCACGGTTACCATAAGGCTAATCTCCCATGCCCAAAGAGTCAAGACCTGAAAAAAGTTTTCAAATCGGCTGTGTTCTTGAGATATGGTCTTACTTCCTGTTGACACGGAAGTAAAGGTCAACATGGGGTCACGGTTACCCAAGGCGAATCTGCAATGCCCAAGGAGTCTATAACTGAAATAAGTTTGAAAATCGGTTGTGTAGTTCTTGAGAAATGGTTCCACTTCCGGTTGACCCGGAAGTAAAGGTCAACATGGGGTCACGGTTACCCAAGGCTAATCTCCCATGCCCAAGAAGTCAATAACTAAAAAGGTTTTACAATCGGCTGTGTAATTCTTTAGATATGGTCCCACTTCCGGTTGACCCATAGGTAAAGGTCAACATGGGGTCACGGTTACCCAAGGCGAATCTGCAATGCCCAAGGAGTCTATAACTGAAATAAGTTTGAAAATTGGTTGTGTAGTTCTTGAGATATGGTCCCACTTCCGGTTGACCCGGAAGTAAAGGTCAACATGGGGTCACGGTTACCCAAGGCTAATCTCCCATGCCCAAGAAGTCAATAACTAAAAAGGTTTTAAAATCGGCTGTGTAATTCTTTAGATATGGTCCCACTTCCGGTTGACCCATAGGTAAAGGTCAACATGGGGTCACGGTTACCCAAGGCGAATCTGCAATGCCCAAGGAGTCTATAACTGAAATAAGTTTGAAAATTGGTTGTGTAGTTCTTGAGATATGGTCCCACTTCCGGTTGACCCGGAAGTAAAGGTCAACATGGGGTCACGGTAACCTAAGGCTAATCTCCAAAGCCCAGGGAGTCTATAACTGAAAAATAAAATAAAATCGGCTGTGTAATTCTTGAGATATGGTGCTTATAAGGTTGGCTGCAAAGCTAAGACATAGCGCCTTGAAACATTATTTATGATAAACTTTGAATTATTGTCATCAGACAACTGATGACGTCACGATGGCGAAATCTAATTGTTTTTTCATAGTAAGATATTATAACCTACAATATGGTATAAGAGTTGTCCCCATGCAATACCTTCGAACAAAAACCCTGAAAATTAAAAATTGTCACCTTTAGGTGTAGATTTAACACACGTTGACAGAAGGCGCTATAAAAGGTGGTGACGTAATGATTATTAGTAATTGAAAGCATTAAAAGAAAAATATAATAACAAATTAAAAATGAAAAATAAATAGTTACATTTGCCGTTAGTGTGTTCAAAAACTGCCTTCTGTAATTCTTGTGTCCATGAGAATTGTTTCACACGAGTAGAAATAAGTATCTATTGGGTTGTGGTGAACGAGAGATGCCATTAATGATAACCCTTTGAGCGCTGAGAAATCCGAGAAATGTTAATGGTCAGCTTGTATAGCACCCTCTTGTGTTTCCCTAGTTCCACTTTCAGAGAAGCAAGAGGGCGCTATATCCTGCCACCGTTAGATTACAAACCATGCGTTGCACTGACGGGCTCTGTATACCTCGTCGTGACAGAGGACCGTATATTACGTACAGTGTACGCGCGATCACACACGGAGCATTTGAACTATTCTATCAAATATTTGTTTTTAAATCGGTAATATCGTCAAGAAAGAAACAAAACACATTCAAAAAACTGGTGTTGGATCTAAGTTAGAGTCCATGCTTTCATTTGATATATTGTTTGTGAATTTTAAGAATGTAGTTCCTGAGATCAAGTGATAACAAAATCCATGTACAAAATAAATGAGAAAAGGGCCGTTAAGAAAAATAATAATAATAATAATAATAATAATAATAATATAAAAAAAAAGGAATCTGGACGATTACAATAGGCGTTTCGGCTGTTAGGCCGAAACCCCTAATAATAATAATAATATATAAAAAAAAGGAATCTGGACGATTACAATAGGCGTTTCGGCTGTTAGGCCGAAACCCCTAATAATAATAATAATAATATTTAAAAAAAAGGAATCTGGACGATTACAATAGGCGTTTCGGCTGTTAGGCCGAAACCCCTAATAATAATAATAATAATAATAATATAAAAAAAAATGAATCTGGACGATTACAATAGGCGTTTCGGCTGTTAGGCCGAAACCCCTAAAAAACAGGAATCTGGACGAAAACAAAAGGCGTTTCGGCTGTTAGGCCGAAACCCCTAAATAGTTACATTTGCCGTTAGTGTGTTCAAAAACTGCCTTCTGTAATTCTTGTGTCCATGAGAATTGTTTCACACGAGTAGAAATAAGTATCTATTGGGTTGTGGTGAACGAGAGATGCTATTAATTGATAACCCTTTGAGCGCTGAGAAATCCGAGAAATGTTAATGGTCAGCTTGTATAGCACCCTCTTGTGTTTCCCTAGTTCCACTTTCAGAGAAGCAAGAGGGCGCAATATCCTTACACCGTTAGATGACAAACCATGAATGGAAGGTAACGATATCGCGTTGCCGTTGCACTGACGGGCTCTGTATACATCGTCGTGACAGAGGACCGTATGCTACATACAGTGTACGCGCGATCACACACGGAGCAATTGAACTATTCTATCAAAAATTTGTTTTTAAATCGGTAATATCGTCAAGAAAGAAACAAAACACATTCAAAAAAACTGGTGTTGGATCTAGGTTAGAGTCCATGCTTTCCTTTGATATATTGTTTGTGAATTTTAAGAATGTAGTTCCTGAGATCAAGTGATAACAAAATCCATGTACAAAATAAATGAGAAAAGGGCCGTTAAGAAAAATAATAATAATAATAATAATAATAATAATAAAAAAAAAAAAGGAATCTGGACGATTACAATAGGCGTTTCGGCTGTTAGGCCGAAACCCCTAATAAATAAAAAAAGGAATCTGGACGATTACAATAGGCGTTTCGGCTGTTAGGCCGAAACCCCTAATAAAAAAAAGGGAATCTCGACGAAAACAATAGGCGTTTCGGCTATCAGGCCGAAACCCCTAAAAAAAAATCACGACGAAAACAAATAGCTGTTCCTGTAATTTTCTCTAATGGTTCAGGATATATGATTATCTCAAGTTATGAGCTCTTTTTGGACCGGAAGTTAAGGTAAAAAAAAAACTGGTCTTCATTCTGATACGGAATTGAATGGAGCTTTTAAACCGGAAATAAAGGTCAACATGGGGTCATGGTAACCCTTGTCTAACATTGAATGCTCAAGGGGTTTATAAATGAAAAGAAATTGAAAATCGGGTGTGTAGTTCTTGAGATATGGTCCCACTTCCGGTTGACCCAGAAGTAAAGGTCAACATGGGGTCACGGTTAGTCAAGGCTAATTTCCAATGCCCAAGGAGTCTATAACTGAAAAAAGTTTGAAAATCGGTTGTGTAGTTCTAAAGATATGGTCCCACTTCCGGTTGACCCAGAAGTAAAGGTCAACATGGGGTCACGGTTACTCAAGGCTAATCTCCCATGCCCAAGGAGTCTATAACTGAAAAAAGTTTGAAAATCGGTTGTAAACTTCTTGAGATATGACAGAAACAAGTGTGGCTAATTAAATATTCATACCTCTGTCACGTGTTTAATTAATTAAGATTGTTTGTCAATAACATCTAAGGATTACTTCTCGGTGAACTGAGATAAGTCCCATTCTGAAAGGCTTTCACAATTTGCGAACCATATTCCAGGCTAACTGATCAATTGTTTTTGACTGAACCTAATCAAATAAGCACAGCGTTGTAGCCACGGTTTTTGTTTTGAACCACCTAAAGGTCGGAACAGCTAATAAACAAAAAAGGGAATCTGGACGATTACAATAGGCGTTTCGGCTGTTAGGCCGAAACCCCTAAAAAGAAAAAAAAGGAATCTGGACAAAAACAAAGGTGGTTTCGGCGTATACCGAAACCCCCAAAAAGGCCGTTAAGTCCGGGTAGGTTGTCTCCAAGCTTTGCTGCTTTCACTTCTGTGAGAAGATCTGCAAGTTCCTGTAGTCTCGGGTAGTCCCTGTTTCCAATCTTAGGGAAGGTGTCCAGACGAGAAAAAAGTGACTCCTCTATGGCCTCAGGGGACCCATACATCTTGTCCAACCTTTGCCATACCTTAATTAGGCCATCTGAAGGATTGTTTATGTGGACTGCCCTGATCCTCGTAGCATGCTGAAGTGACTCTCCGCCAAGCCACCTAGTAAGTAGATCGAGTTCTTCACTTGCTTTTAGGTTTAATCCCTGAGTAACATTGCGGTAACTGGCTCTCCATGACAAGTAGTTCTCTGGCCGATTATCAAAAACCTTGAGTCCGGCTGTGAGAAGGTCTCGACGAGCGAGGTGGGCTGTGAGGTCAAAGACATCTGAATGGCTTTTCAAAAACGGGTTTGACCTCCCGTTGTCATGATATCGTCTGTATGATAGGTCAGTGTATTGTGCAGTGTGTAGAAAGGGATTTAGCACACCAGTTTGCGGGGGCGGAGTATATAAGTCTGGCGGATCCAAGTGGGGATGAGCAGATGAAAGAGCTTGAGCTTCAACAGCAGTGCTTTGTGGGTGCAAGGTTCATCAGGGCTCTCTTTAGAACTAATCTTAGCAGGCTGGTAATCGGTGTGGTTATCATGATGGTCAAAATGTGCGTTTATGTATTCTTCTGTACGTTGCTCGGGTTGGACTGATAGGTCAAGATGACTGATGATGCTTGCTCTATCCTCAGTTTCTTTGGCATTTAAAGCTGCCTCCAGTGTTTTGGCAGCAGCCAATGCAGATTCAGCTTCACCTTCTTCCTGCATGGCGAACAGCATAGCGTCAATGCGTGCACGTTCCACCTTCATCTCGATTTGACGCCTGGTGTAATCAGCTTTCGTGCGTGCGGCCTCTGCTTTAGCACGCGCCTCTACTGCAGCCAAGCTGATGTGTGACCTGGTTGAACATCGTGAAGATGAGGATGATCCGGGTTTGTATTCTGAAAGTATCTCCCAGTTCTGAGAAACTCTTGGAGGAGATGACATTTTGATAGTAGTGTTGCAGGGAACCACCAGTTAATGAAGATGCTCTTGTTGAGAAGCTAATCTTTTCACTCTTCTGACCTCACTAAGTCGAGTACGTGACGAAATTAGTCAGAGGTTAAACACTATTCCATGGAATACCACTGTCATTTGCTTCTTTATTGGAACCAGTGTGAAACTGAAATAAACAAGAATAAAACATACATTTAGTTATAAAGCATAACGTGAAGGAAGCCTTAGAATATAAGTAGGCTGGCATACAATAGGAAGTCACAAAAAGACCCTAAATCCATGCTGAAATACGAAACATAAGATTTGCCCAGTTTCCGGACAAACGTTGAACGAGTAGTGCTTTCGCAATGCACACATGGTAAAAAAGTACATGTAAAACGCACATGTAGCCGATTTTGGCAACAACAGTTTTATGGAAACAAAACTAGCCTGAAAATCCCAAAAATCGAGTGAGCTAGACAAGGAATGATTTATAATAAGACAGAATGAAAAACTTACAGATTGTGCTTGATCCAAGGGAAAAAACAAGGATATTGGGGCTCAAAACGGCAGAATTAGACGAAGGCTTTATAACGGGAAAATGATAGACGTGAGTAAAATAATAAACCCTTGAGGGCGCTATCTAAAAAAGCGAGAGGCCTAAGTTCTCGGGGCAAGACAATACGTTTGTTCAGTTAATGTAGAGGGTTCAGCCACCGAGAGTCCAGCACTTGATGGTCCAGCACTTGATGGTCCAGCTGTTGATGGATTAATCCTTTATCAAATCTTGAAGATTTCCCTATAGAAATTACGCATTGAAAAAAAAGCAAAATGTTACAATCTATTAAAAACAAATTAAAATGTTACCCCAAAATTCATAAACCCAAATTTGTTTTACCTTCGGGGGGGGGGGGGGGGGGGGCTAGAAAAGAGAATCAATCCACTAACTACGTAGTGTTCTATAGACCATGTGACCAGTGACATCACATGTTTACAAAAGAGCCACAGAGCCTGGACTTCCTGCAGGCACAAGTGTACACAGCTCAATGGAAGAATACAAAAATCTTATGTTTTATGGTTATTGCCCCGTCTAATTTTCTGTAATTTTGATATGAAGAAAGGGGAGACATTTCAAAAGCTGTAAAACTATTTCTTTTGTAAATTTTGAATTGTTTGTGAAAATTTAATTTTCCCATGTAGCCTGTGTAGTAACTAGTATCTTGTAGGAAATGTATTATAAATGTCACTTCTCTGTAAACAAAGATAACATGGTCTATAGCTGTATCTCGCAATTCGCGTTATCGAATCTTGCGTAAGGTTTTCAATCTCGCACTCAGTCATGTTATTGGTATCGAATTATGCGGATTTCAAACCCTTCCCTTTTTTTATTGACTAATTCCAATGTCTTCTAAAAAAGAAAGGACCAATGTCAATGAAGGGATGGAAGAAGCTTGCCACTCTATCTTAAACAAAGGAATATATTTTATCGTCGTTTAGTGACATGACGGTGAACACCATTGACACAGGCTCAGTGTCCGGTGTGTACGGTACCGGTGTGTACATGTACATGTATATTTTACGACATCCGTACTGCCTAATCGGTTTTGCCTAGCATTCGGACACGGATTTTCTGATCATAAATCACTTACCCGTGCGATTTGCTTCTTCTTGTCGTCCGTTTGGCCCTTTCACTCTCTGGTTTTTCAGCTTGATTCCCTGACCACGTTGTGGCAATCTTTGGGGCCTTCAGTGTGGACTAAACTTCACCCTTTATGAGGACTTTCGCTAGACCTTCGCGCTGCGCAGAGAGGTTCGTTCGCAGCAACAACAACAGCAGAATTCAGATCCGAAATACGTTAAAAACTAAACTAGGTCCAAGTCTCTCATCGTATAAAAATTATGTCTATGTAGTCTGTGTATTATTGTACGAAATACGTAACAACATCGCTCGTATACAGAACTAGGACTGGGATCAAGTTTAGAATCTTAGAGCATTAGGTTTGTACACAGATACAAAAAGCGCAATAAATGACGTCATCGTGACGTCGTCCGGCATTTTAGGCCACCAAAGAGTTGTACTTTATCCCACAAGTATATAACTGGGAAAAAAATGACGATCGGTCGCATACTTTTCGAGATATAGTGGTCTCAAGATTGGCTAATTAAATATTCATGTCATTATAACTAAGTAAATTAATTAATTAAATTAAGCTAATTACATTTAACTATAAGTTCATGACCTAAGCTTTAATATGATATAAGATTTGACTCTTTTATACTAAGCCAAGTATGATTTTTGGATATAACAATATACGTGTATTAAACCTATGACGTTTTGGCGGAAGGAAAGAATAATAATAAAAAGAAGAAGAACAAATAAAAATCCTAACGAAAACAAAAGCTGTTCCGACCGCTACGTCGGAACAGCTAATAATATTTTAAAAAAAGGAATCTCGACAAAAACAATAGGCGTTTCGGCTATTAGGCCGAAACCCCTAATAAAAAAAAGGGAATCTCGACGAAAACAATAGGCGTTTCGGCTATCAGGCCGAAACCCCTAAAAAAAAATCACGACGAAAACAAAGGTGGTTTCGGCGGATAGGCCGAAACCCCCAACTAGACACTAGGTGTTTGTGAACAAACACAAAGATGTTCCTTTTTGTTTCACTTTGATGAAACGCTCCCCAAACCTCTAAAGTGAGCCTGACTTTGAGATAGAAGACCCTTGATCTTTGACAGGCCTTTATTTTGACTTTGATTGTACATAAAAACCTACACCTGGTCATCATTCTGATACCGAATCGAAAGGTACTTTTAAACCAGAAATAAAGGTCAACATGGAGTCATGGTAACCCTTGTCGAACATTAAATGCTCAAAGGGTTTATAACTGAAAAGAAATTGAAAATCGGGTGTGTAGTTCTTGAGATATGGTCCCACTTCCGGTTGACCCAGAAGTAAAGGTCAACATGGGGTCACGGTTACCCAAGGCTAATCTCCAATGTCCAAGGATTATATAACTGAAAAAAAGGTTGAAAATCGGTTGTGTAGTTCTTGAGATATGGTCTCCATTCCAGTTGACCCGGAAGTAAAGGTCAACATGGGGTCACGGTTACCCAAGGCTAATCTCCAATGTCCAAGGAGTCTATAACTGAAAAAAGTTTGAACTTCGGTTGTGTAGTTCTTAAGATATGGTCCCACTTCCGGTTGACCTGGAAGTAAAGGTCAACATGGGGTAAACGGTTACTCAAGGTTAATATCCCATGCCCAAGGAGTCTATAACTGAACAAAGTTTGAACATCGGTTGTGTAGTTCTTGATATATGGTCCCACTTCCGGTTGACCTGGAAGTAAAGGTCAACATGGGATCACAGTTACCCAAGGTTAATATCCAATGCCCAAGGAGTCTATAACTGAAAAAAGTTTGACGATCGGTTGTATACTTTTTGAGATATAGTTGTCTCAAGATTGGCTTATTAAATATTCATGTCATTATAACTAAGTAAATTAAGTGATTTAGTTAAGCTAATTAAATTTAACTATAACTTCAACCTAAGCTTTAATATGATATAAGATTTGACTCTTTTATACTAAGCCAAGTATGATTTTTGGACATAACAAAATACGTGTATTAAACCTATGGCGTTTTGAAGGAAGGAAGGAAAGAATAATAAGAAGAACAAATAAAAATCTTGACGAAAACAAAAGCTGTTCCGACACTACGTCGGAACAGCTAAAAGAAAATTTTAAAAATCTGGACGAAAACAATAGGCGTTTCGGCTACCAGGCCGAAACCCCTAAAAAAAATCTCGGCGAAAACAATAGGCGTTTCGGCTACCAGGTCGAAACCCCTAAAAATACTTCGCCTTTTAGGACACTAGTGTCAAGTTCGGGACTCAAATCTACACTCTACTTATCTTAAACACCAGAAATTGTGTATGTGCGCTTGATTATGGGAAGGGCTTTCCCCACCCACCACGTTTTTCAATATTGAAATTTCTCCCTTAAGTCCTTCAAAATCGTCCATAAAATTTGGATGACTTTGAAGGATTGAGGCATGCTTGACATTTATATAACGGGATATTTTGGAACGCTAGAACGGCAAGTGTGCTGCCACCTAGTGTCCCCAAAAGTCTACCGTTGAAGGAGTGGGATTCCCACAAAAATTACTGAGGCAGTATGGTTCGTAATATTCATACATTGCATCCACTGTAAAAGGGGTGAGTGATCCCTAAAACTATCAACATTTGTTAGCTTATGGTAAGTAAACAGTTGGATGTTACTCAGCTTGGCTGTGCAGAACTGAATCCATCAAACTCAGACTTACGAAAGATCAGTATGCCTGGCCTCATGCATGGTTGGTTTGGCTGGGCAGAGTTGAATCCATCAATTCCTCACTCTGATAAAATTGTTATGCCTGGCCTCACGCTAAGCATGTTTGGTTTGGCCGTGTAGTGCTGAATCAATCAAAACGAGTCCACGGTATGACGTCACAGTGCTGTTTTGATAGGCGCTTAAAGTATTTTCGTTAAACTCGGTGTCTTTGTCCGGCGTAAACAATGATCAAAATATGATTTTTTACACTCTGACACAGCTTTTATTAGGAGTTCCACTAATTTATACGTAATCATTAAGCACTCGCTTACCCTTAATTTATACAAAAACAAACAAACAAACAAACAAACAACCCACCCAACAAACAAACAAACAAGCAAACAAACACTAATGTTAATTTCGTTCAATTTGATCTTTAAAGACTTTATGAACTTCAAATTGGGCCCATGGTTTGATTTCACCAAAGAAATAAAAACTGCAAATCAATCTGAACTGCTGAGCAAAGTGCAATGTCACAATGGTGAAATATTGATATCTCTTATTAACATGAGTCTTAGTGAAATTGAGTCCAGGTCATGACCTTTCTGTGATCTCATTAAATTGAACTAGACGTGTCACAAGTTGTTAATGGTTGTCGCACTGCATGCTCTCACTCAACGAAATTGTTAAAAACTTGAATCTGAGAAAGTAATCAGGCATGAAGCCTTTCTCAGGCAACTGCAAGCACACAGTTTCATTTAAACAAGGTTGTTTTTCGTTCAATATTTCCTTCCATTTTCGATGACCAATATTAACCCCAACAGCTAGTTATTACAAGCAATATTGGGATATATACACAAGTGAGGATACTGGTCGGTGACAATTAGTACCACAAGTATACCCTGCATGCCTTTTAAAGAGGCACATTGCCTTTAAAAGACTCAAAATGTTGCTGTTAGGAATCACTCCTTCTATAAGAGTTGATAATGCAACCAACCTTTTGACTCATACAAATATTCAGTGGCACATACCGGTAGTTTGGTTGGCGGATAGAATTATTGAGAGATTATGTTTTTGATGATTATACAAGCATGGAATTTGGCACAAAGTCAGAGCATGTCATGACAAAGATCATTATGCATGACGTCATCATTGTCATCCAAAACGAGGCTACCACGCAGTGCCATCAATGCACCGATCCAATAAGCCTCACCCCCATTTTTTTAATGACCAATAATATCAACCGAATCTGTGATCACCGTTTGGGGTTCCGCCCTGTTGCCTCGTTTTGTATTACAATAATGACGTCATGTATAACGAAATGTGTAAGCGTCTCATCGCATGCAGGTTTGTCCCTGGGCAAAAGGCTGCCAATAATGTTTTTTGTGTGCGCGCGTGCACACTTGAGGCATTTTACAAAGACAGCTAAGGCGCAGATTGGCGGTTGCCCTATAAAGAACGATGATCGCAAGCACTATATAGTTCGGCGGTACGCATTTACGTGACATCACTTTATCCGAACAACTTTGCAATTTGTTTGCCCCTTCGTAATTTGGACGTGGTGATGTTAAAGTGAAACAACTAAACCTCCGGCCCCCGAGATCAAATTGCAGGAAAAGGTTTCCGGAATGGATGTAGTTCACCTAATAATCGCGTTTTTTTTTAATATTTTAGTATGCGAAGCGGCAGAACTACGGTCAAGCAATTTTATCAGCAGACCTCACTATAACAACACCGTGACATATCGTGTTATTCGGGCGTTGCAGACACGGTCTCTTGTACGGTGCTCAGCTGCCTGTGTGACGGAAAACTATTGCAGGTAAATCAATGTGTATATATTTATTCCAACAATTCTTACACTAGCTTATTATTTTAATTATAAAGGCTTTACCAATCATTTTCATCAAACATTATTTGAATTTCAGTATAAGCGTGTCGTGGCCGAGCGGTTAAGAGCATCAGGGTGTGGGTTCGAATCCCGGTCATGACACTACTGTCCTTGATCAAGACACTTATTAACTATAATTGCTTCTTTTTACCCAGGGGTAACCTGTGATGGCAAGATATGGTTCTTGTGGATGATTTAGCTTATGCGTTTAAATTAGACAGCACATGCTGTATACTCCCGATCCCCAGGGAGCTGAGATGGTTTCGGGAGTGAAATAAATGGCCCCAGTGATCAGGGGTACTGATGTGTGAAGCGCAATGAGCATTCTTTGGAATATAAGAGCCGATATTATTATTATGATGTGTATTAAGTATACTCAGTACTTTCCCGAGTTCTGTGAAAAAAAATCTACAGGCAAATCACTCGGGTGGGTTTCGAACCCACGACCTTTGCATTGCTAGAGCAGATGTCTTACCACTAGACCACCGAGCTAGCCCGATGGCTAGAGGCGGTTCGAATCGTTGGCAGCGGGTACCGCACAATTTTAATAGATACTAATTTTT
Source organism: Leptasterias polaris (assembly GCA_037783415.1). NCBI lineage: Eukaryota > Metazoa > Echinodermata > Asteroidea > Forcipulatida > Asteriidae > Leptasterias > Leptasterias polaris. The sequence goes on along the minus strand of JAZGTN010000276.1, from coordinate 428,116 downwards.
GCATCGGGAATAATGAATAGTACTTTCCCGAGTTCTGTGAAAAAAATCCGCAGGCAAATCACTCGGGTGGGATTAGAACCCACGACCTTTGGATATTATTATTATTAACACGCATTCAAATTGATAATCCACTCAGAGTAGTTTTTCTCGTTATTCTCGTGCAGGTTCGTTTTTAGTAATTTCAGTTTTGTATTGGCCTTGCAAACAACTGTCACCATTCTACAGTTGAATTTCTAGCTACCTATCTATTGGTTTCCAATGGTTATTTACGCGAAATGAAAGTTGAAAAGTTGCGTAATTAATGTTTTGCGAGAATTGTAATCAACAAAACATAAACTTAATTTGACCCTAATGGGAGGGTATACCCTTTGTATTTACTTCAACACTTCATTGGCGTTTTCACGAAGCATGTGTATGGGTTAAATAACATGACTAGATACTTATTTCTTTATTTGGATGCTTGGTTAGAAAGCTGTTTGGTTCAAAACTTATTTGCCGGTCCTTGAAAACGCAAACACTAACTTGAGCATACCTGATTCGCCACACACAGGACGGAGGTTTGCCGGTTCGTGGAAACGCAAATCCGTGAGTAGGTCTACAGATGGTTTGCCGTTTTGGCAAATAGCGTAATTAGTAAAATATACATTTTCAAAACTCAATTTTTTTCACGAATGTGGAGGACAGCGATTACGTTAAGAAAACAAAATAACAGAAAGTTTATCATTTTGGACTGATTTGCCACTTCGTGAAAACGTCGACTAATTAAAGACCACTAAACTAACTAAATAAGAGAACCGGTGAGCTGTTGATGTTATAAAACATTGTTAGAAACCACACCATTCTGAGTTATGTAGTTTTAGAGAAAGGCTTTTGGCATGAAGCCTTTCTCACACGATATCTATGCATTACAAGGGCGCTGTTTCTGTCTTTGTTTTCTTGCAACTTCTATCACTGATTAAGTCAATATATTTTCACATGTAAATGTCGGGATACACTAAGGATACTGGTCTTCGACAATTACAAAAAGTTTACCCTGTCTTTAATGAGTGAGCAGTTGGTATTTTACGTCATGCATTAACAAATGAAAACCATTAAGACAAATACCCACTCGATCGAATTGCATTCAAATTTGCATCAGCTTTTCGCTGATCTCTAGTTGCGCATGCTCTGCTAATCATGCCGATTTAGCACTATTGGCTAAACAGAACGTAGGCCTTTGTTGAAAGGAACAGCTTGCCTTAGATTGGGCGATTACATACCATTTATTGTGAAATGAATAATGGTTGGAAAATTGTTCTTAAGTATAATCATTATAATAATAAGATTTGTTGCTGTTAATATTTTATTGAAACAAACACAAAGATGTAGGAAATAGGGATTTCGTTGTTGTATCATTTACATACAATAAGTCTGGTGTGAGTTTTACGCACAGCTGCTTGTAATGTGTCTGTTCATTTGGACCTCTAACTGCAACCTTTTAAAACTCATCAGTCGAATTAAAATTAGCCAACTAATCGATTCTTCCGAGCTTCGTGAAAAAACGTCCACAGGCAAATCACTATGTGGGACTCCAACCCACGACCTCTGCACGGTCAGAGCAGACGTCTCACCACAATAACACCGAGCTAGCCCGGTGGCCAGAGGCATTTCGAATCATTGGCAGTGGGTACCGCAACAATTGAAATATATGTTGTTGGCATCGGGGAAAATGAATTTATGTTTGTTTTACCCTACACGATGTTTTTTTAAGCACTGTATACTCAGTACGTTTCCCGAATCTACAGGAAAATCATTCGGGTGGGTCGCAGTGGGTCGTGGGTTTGATTCCCACCCGAGTGATTTGCCTGTGGATTTTTTTGTTCATAAGCTTGTAAGTGATGAATTCAAATGAAGAGTAAAAACCCCTTTTTAATACGAATGCATGAACCAGCTGCTTTTTGGCCGAGAATGAGCAAGACATCAATATACAATTGATTTGATAACAATTTGTCGACTAGCCTCTTATGAAGCCTTAGGACATTTACTCCGAAATGTCTCTTATGTGCAAAGAGTTTGTAAAATGTCATGTATATAGGGCCCTTCCTCTGTGCTGTACACAGATCATTGTAGTACAATACGAAAGAGAAAGGCCGCCAGGGCTAGTCTACCATCAAGTTATCATAGCTTTAAGGGTAGGGTCATAGGGTTTTCGTAAAAGTAATGTTCATTTCTAGGCCAAAATATCAAGAGAGATATACAATAAAAGTCCCCTGTGAAAGTTTCAGCTGAATATTGTCAGCTTTCGTGTCACAGTAATGCAATTTAATTTGTTAGTCTTGACCTGTTTGTATGGTTCATTCTTGTTTATTGTCCCTAACCCCACTTCTCCCATTTAGTTTAGTTACACGACTTTGACTGTATGTGACAATAAACATGTTTCTTTGACTTACAGATATTTTCGCTTTTGCAAAGACATCGGGAAATGTGTTCTAAGCGATGCAACCGTTATTACCACGACGTATAACAACGTGGTGGACGACGGGTGTTCGGACTTCGATCGTCAAGGTAAGCCTTTAGAAGTTATAATAAAAAGTAGCAACTAGACATAATTGTTGGTACACACAAAAACAAGGTGTTCGGTGTAGTTACGTCCGAGTTAGCAGACCTCGTGTTTTCAAAGAAGTTGTTCTGTACGTGTCGATCATGTAAAACACTACCTTGGTGGTGACATAACATGAAAATTGATGACGTCGTGAAAATGTCACTCCACATTACATCCTTGTAGGACCTTGCAAGTCTGATGCAAAACAAAATTTGACTATAGCTTGCTTTGTAATGAAAAAACTGTAATAATTGGTCATCAAGTCTATCAGCATGCCAAGTTTCAACTCAGTCGAACTTGTGGTTTAGTAGATACACGGCTTCAAAAAGTAAACCTTTAAGGCGATACCACGTGACACATGATGTTGTCTGCATGAATGTCATTATGTATACTAATTTTGAAATGTTTTCATAAACTTCGCCACATACATTATTTTAGTAAAAGTGTATTTTGAGCTTTTTGAACCCGCCACTAGAGGGCGCTTTTAGATTAAATTACGTCAGCGGTTCAATTTCAATCTCTTGCTCGACTATAACATCGTTTAAAAAAAACTTTAAAAAGGTGCCGCTTTTAAATTTGCACGGCACTTTCGGCTTCGACCGGAAGTAGAGGTCATGTCATGTCACGTACACAATAAAAAATGAAGACCCGGGGTCACACTCTGTGTATCGTCTATTCGGGTGTTTGAATACCTTTCTGATGATTTGTAGAATACAAAAAAAACAATGTCTGGTTCGGGAGTTATGATTTTTTCAAGTGCTAAGCTTAGTATAACCTTAGTATGATCCCGCAGAAAGCAACCGCCGGCGTCTTACTTGTGATTTTTTACAGATTTTCAAAGATTAAAACAAAATTTTTAAAACATTGCAATTCAACACTTGATGACGTCATCATGATATCACTAAAGTGGTGTCTTCTACAAGTAAAGATCTAACTGTTTGTGAAGTTTTATGGTTGTGTGAGCTTGAGAACACCTCCAAAAAAAAATAAAAAAAAAAAAAAAAAAACGGAACAAAAACAAGAGGTTTTCCGGGCGGACTGCCCGAACACCTAATAAATCTTGACGCGTGACCAGTAGGAGCCATACAAATCTAGGCCATTTTAGGCCTGTGTTGTCATTTAGTGAAAATATATCACACATTTTCTAAACGCTTGCACGGAAAGTTGTACAGATACAAGTTACCATAGGTCACAAAACTATGGGCCTGGAAGTTCAAGGTCTATGGACAAGTCTTCTGTGCCCATTTTCATAGAGCTGCTTTTAATACCGACGAATTCTGCGCTTGCGATTACCATTCTTCGCTTGCTGTGTAAGCGAAGAATGCCTGTAGCGTAGAGAGTGTAACGCACGCACCAAAATACACTGCTAATCTGCCCCCGAAGCTCCAATTACGGCAAGCAGAGCCACGAAATTCGGCCCAGATGACTCAGTCGTTTACATTTGAAGTATTTAATAATTTAATAATATTATATAAAAACAGCTGTGTGGGCTTTCTTGATTTTTAATTTGTTCTCGTTCAGAATAGAGCACAACAATCCTTACGACGTGTTAGCTAAAAAGCAAAACGAAAACATAGGAACTCTGCGACTACAACATTATGATCAATGAGTGCAACATAATGTACATGTGTTTTTCGCTTCATTTTTTTATTTTTATTTTTTTAATGGTATTTTCATTGTTACGCCCTCGACTACGCTGGTCCTGGAGAGAGCGCAATATAAATTCGATACATTATTACTATTAATAATGAGTATAAATGAAGTCAAAGATGGACAATTTAGCCATGTTTTAATTGGCCAATATTTCTGAAGCACAAGATATAAATTTACTTTTATTATCAAACCATCACATTTTTACGGACAAACTCTTTGGTGTGTCACTGCGATCGACTGATTGGGTTTTTTCTGCCACGAGTTGTGTTTTGATGAGAGAATGCAGTTTGCGGACAGTTAACTGGAACAATGGTGGCATATGAATTGCAACGCAACCTGACGTTCGCCTCTATCAATTGACATACACCATCTGTTGTTGTATTTAGGAGTCAGTTTGATCAATATTGTTTTGTTTGTTTTGTATACATCAATATTTAGTGGGTTTTTTTAATAACAGAGACGTTTCCCTTTTCATGAAAAATTAGTTTAAAACTTCCTCAGCGGAGGCCTGCATACCTGTAACCTCGAAAGACGAATTCAATTGTTATTTTTGTGTATCTAAGTCTGACTTTCTATTACAAATAATTATAAAATAATAGGTCAATTTAAAATTACAGTTTGTTTGTTTGTTATTGGAGTCATCTTCGGTCTGTCACTTCGTTAGACTGACTGTGTTTTCCCTGCTACGAGTTGTGTTTTGATAAAGGCTTGATGTTTGAAGCCGTGTTTCTACCAAGCCAAAACTCCGACTAAGTTGAAACTGATGGTATTTGATCGACAATGATAACGACTACCTAAAGCTAGATTGACGACATGATGACATCATCATAATACTTTTTTGAAAGTATTACTTTTCTTGAGTACAGAGCAAGCTACAGTCAAATATTGTTTTGCATCAGACTTTATCAAGGTCGTAAAAGGATATAATGTGGAGGGACGTTTCCATGACGTCATAAATTGTCACGTTATGTGACCACCAAGGTAGCGTTTTACAAGAGCTATATACGTACTGAACGGTTTTGCAAATCAATCAGAAAAATTGTATTCAAGCTGGGAAGTGTTACATTCAAAAATATGGGTCCCGTCACGCTGGCGTTTTGCTTTCCACAGCAATAATTAAGTTATAGTCTACGTGTACGTAAAATATTATAAACTAAAGGTTCACAAGCACTGGCATGTATTTTTGAGAAAAAAATAAAATGAAACTCTTCATGATACCACTTTTATTAAAAAACGGCTCATCATTTCCCTCCCGGAACCGAACACCTTGTCTCTAGTTTGTGATTTGTTACAGATTTTCAAAGATTAAAAACAACACGTTTAAAACCTTTGTAATTCGACAAAGATCTAACTATATGCGAGGTTTGAAGGTTGTGTGGCCTTGAAAAGTGTGCGGGTTTTGTTTGCGCCCAATCGCGGGAAAAAACAAGAAGTATTTTTTTTGTAAACGTACAAAAACAACAGTTGTTCCGGGCGGCGATATTTTGTTTCCAGCTCAGTTGCGGCAGAATCAACAGGGGCGCTGTTTGCAGGGATTTCGTCATGAAAAACATATGAATAATGCATTAGCTGGTGTGTACTGTCAGCATCGCTAGCCCACTATGATCGCAAGGCGCTAGCAGCGCTAAGGCATATTTCTTGTTGCGTGTTACGGTGGCTGGTGGATCAGGCGTATAACAAATAAGCATGGTCTCTAAGTGAATAATAGACCTGTGCATGATACACCAAAATGTTTGTTCGCTTGTGTGTTGTTTTGTGCAAACAAGCGATATATTTTTGCATAAATGCCACAATACAAAGCTTTCATAAAGTTAGGTTTCAGTTCAGTCGATTGTTATTCTTTTCCTTCATATTAATTTGGTTGCGCTCCTTTTCCTCTTCTGCTATGCCTCTTGGTGTCATTTTTGTAACGAGTCTGTTCAGCTCACCGTAAATACAAACCGTATGGCCTTCTTTTAAAAAGTGTTTTCATAGAAGGTTCATGTCTAACTAAAGTGTTCCGATTGGACCTTGTAAAGGCTCGTACTTTTAGGATCTAAGATGATTGCCAACTAGGCCTACCTTGTGAGCATTCACAACATGCTCATTGTATGATATAAATCCCCGACCGTTGACCACCCACCCACAGACAGTGAGTCTGTGTGGGTACGCAATCACACAACGCACAAAAGCGCTATCAGCCACAACAACAACAACAACAACAACAACAACAACAACAACAACAACAACAACAACAACAACAACAACAACAACAACAACAACAGCAGCAACAACAACAACAACAACTACAACAACAACAGCAGCAACAACAACAACAACAACAACAGCAGCAACAACAACAACAACAACAACAACAACAACAACAACAACAACAACAACAACAACAACAACAACAACAACAGCAACAGCGACAACAACAACAACTACAACTACAACAACAACAACAACAACAACAACAACACCAACAACAACAACAACAACAACAACATAAACAACAACAACAACAACAACAACAACATCAACAGCAACAGTAGCAGCAGTAGAAGCAGTAACGGCAGCAACAACAGCAGCAACAACAACAGGAGCAACGACAACAACAACAGAGAAAAGCAACAACATCAACAGTAATATTAACAACAGCAACAATAGTTAGTAGCAGTGGCAGCAGCAGCAGCATCAGCAGCAGAAACAGTATGCAGTAGAAGCAGCAGCAAAAACAACAGCAACAGCGGCAACAGCTTGAACATGCAGTGGTAGCAAAGACAGCTAAAACTAGACTTAAATTGTTGTTGCATAACAAAAACAAGGTGTTCGGCATGATATTAAAATGTTGGTGGTAATACATCCCTGCTTGAATTCATGCAAGCTTGGTTTCAGCTTGACCAAGCATTTATTTCTCTGCATAAAGATCTTGTAAAACTGCACATTGAAGGTGAAGTCATGTTACACTTAATGACGTCATTGTGATGTGAACTAAATTTGTGGATGTAACACATCCCGACTTGAATACGTGCAAAGTTTCACCTTGATCACCAAAGTTTTTCTTTACATGTAGAAAGTTTGTCTTTACATTTAGATCTCGTAAAAAAACTACCTTTATGGTAATGTATAAACGTGACAAATGATGACGTCGTGAAGACGTCAGTCCATAATTATTTTAACCAATGACCTTCCAAGCCTTATGCAAACCAAAATTTGATTGCAGATTGTTTTGTTATAAAGATATGCAACAAGTGGTAACCAAATTTTTTAAAAAAGTTAAAAATAACATGATGATGCCATCATTACGTGACTTCAGGATTTAGCTGTCAATGTCATTGTCTACCAATACACCAAGTTTCAACTCAGTCGTACTTGCAGTTTTGTAGATACACGGCTTCAAAAGGTGCACCTTTAAGGCTTTATCACGTGACACACGTTGACGTCATCAATCTGCAACTCCACACATTATGTTGTCTGCATGAAGGTCATTAAGTAAACGAATTATGAAACGATTATCATAATTTTGCCACAGATATCTAGTTAAAGTGTATTTTGAACTGTTTCTAACCCGCCGCTAGAGCGCGCTCTTGGTATTTATGACGTCACTGGTCCTATTATTTAAAAACGGACCCTTGCTGGACTATAACACCGTTGAAAACAACTCCCCAAAAATTCTCATTTTTACATTACAAGGCACTTCCGGTTTCTACCGGAAGTAGAGGTCGAGTAATGTCACGCACACATTGAGAACACTAGACATAAAATACCTTGGTATAATCTCGCAAAAAGCAACCTACGGTCTGATGTCCTTGATTTCATATGGATTTTCAAAGATTTAAAAAAAATAACTGACAGCCAAAAATCATACCATGATCACATTGTCGTATTCGTAATTAAAAAAAAAGCCACCACTTGTCAAGTAATGGACAAAATATATGACAAATTGCGACGTTTTTTGTAAACGATGATATTGATCGACATAAATCTTACTATTTACATCACCGTGCCTGAGAGACATACTCAGCGGGCCTAGAACGCCTTCGGCAGGCATGGTCACGTCGATCAACGTGCCGTCGGTCTCGATGTTTGATGAGAAGCGAACCAATTTCGATCTTTTTTCAGATTGAGTTTAAGTTAGTTATTAAACGTTATACATATCACTAAATCAGGTAAACATCTCAATGAGAACTCCTGTTCTGATCGTTGTTTACCATCAAACCATCATACGGGCTATAAAGGGAAATCAATTTACGTTTAACTTCGCACGAGTTAGCGATAAACTCATCGTACCAAACACCATGTAATGTTCGATGACCTTTTAAATGTCCAAACTTGCACATACAATGTACATGTACACAATGCATGGCTGCGACTTCACACAAGCCTCGTGGACTTATGACACTGTGATCAATGGTGCGGAACAGCCAGCCACAGCGCTGTGTACATAGTTAACATGCAGGTCAATTCATACGTGGGCTTTATCGTCCGATTTTGAAGAAAATATACAAGGGCAAACTTTGACCTTCCGGTACGACCAGAAGAAGAGGTCATACGATTTTGGCGTTAACTTTTCAAATGTAGCCCCAGTCTTCATCTATCAGATGCTTAATTATGAATATCATAGTCGTAAAATTCAAAGACATACAACGTATAGCAAATGGTAAATTTTTAAACTTAAAAACCTTGTAATTTGACACCTGATGACGTCATCATGACGTAACTAAAGTGGTTTCATCTCTTAATTATGGTGTTCCATATGTGCCACTCCTTTCCGTCGCCTTTTCAATTTTGTCCGTCGCCTTTTCAATTTTGTCCGTCGCCTTTTCAATTTTTTCCGTCGCCTTTTCAATTTTTTCCGTCACCTTTTCAATTTTTCCATCGTGGGTCCACGTGACTACCAGGTGACTATCACATGACTCCGAAGGAAATTCGACCTTTGGGAGGCATACCGCAGTTGCCAAAATGTATACGTTGCTTCATCCACAGTCGAGACCAGATAACTACGATAATATCCTTTTTCAGTTCCATTCTTGATTTACTAAGCAAAGCCTTTACATAGACAGTATGGTTGAGGTATCCAATCATTTTTCTTTGCCAACAAATCATCACATGGTCATCATGTGACGGTCACGTGGCCGATTCAGAAAACAAAATGCGCCTGAAAAATTGAAAAGGCGACGGACAAAATTGAAAAGGCGACGGACAAAATTGAAAAGGCGACGGAAAGGAGTGGCACCTGTGGAACACCATACTTAATGGTTATCTAACTATATGTACAGTTTCAAGTTTATATGAGCTTGGGAAGTGTACTTTTGTTAGCGGACAATCGCGGGGATAAGAAGAAAAAGAAGAAGTATTAAAAAGTAAGAAGAAGTATTAAAAAGTAAGAAAAAAACCGGGACAAAAAAAACTAGACTTAACAACGTGTTTGTGACAACAAACACTAGGTGTTCGGGTATCGCTGGGGTCAGTGCTGTAACAAACTACACTCTTTAGCAAAAGTAAAAAAAAAAAAAACGATTAAAAGCCAAGCATTAATTTGATTGTTAACGAGGTTTGCATGAACGGCTGTTTTGGAGACTAACAAAGCGTAGTGTCAAAAGCAGGTTGCGCGAACCTTGAACAGAGACTAGACCACAAGCATGTTTGATGGACTTTTGAACCTTGCGGTTGATTTGCTCACCGTCATTGTTTCCATGGAAACAGCTTAATTTAAAACACGGAGTCTTAAGATTTTTTCTGTGACAATAAATTCAACACAATACCAGCCTGACCAACTGCCCAACCGCCGAATAAAATCGATTTCATTTAAACTGTTTTTGCTGACTTTGCCATAAAATTATTGGATATGCTCACTAGCACTCTACATCAGCATTTTTTTTATATCTTTGTCGTTTCGTTGCAGATTGGAGAATTAGTTTCAGTACAAAGTTTCATTAACATGAAGAGTCTGCACAAAATAATCCCCAGTTTCTTCTGTCTATACGCTTAGAGGCTTTTGCATTAGGCGCTTTACAAATGTCTTTATTATTATTAGTATTATTATTATTATTATACCAGTAGGCTACATTGTGAGGTTGAACTGATTGTGTAATTCAAATTAACAGATCGAAGATGTATAGCATCTTTCATTATTGTTTTTTAATGGGCCTTGCTGCTTGCTGGACGAGCCTTATTCCCTCCATCTTGTTCCAGCAGATTGGGAAGCGACATCTTATTTGCATACCGACAGTGCGTCGTCGTGAAAATGAAAATTGTATATTTTAGTGTGCAAAGGTTTTCATGGATAATTAGCTCTTGAAGCCCTGAAGTTTTTGTTGTATAAACATGAAGAAAAAAAGGGAAAACAAAGGTTTTGTACGTGGAGTGAAACTTTGTGCATGGTGATGTGATGACTTGTTAGACCAGTAACGTCTTGTTATTTACCCAATATGTGTGAAATTGATTTTAAAGGAGAAACAAGTTTGAGACTTAAACAATTTCCAAACCATACCCGTTGTCTGACGATGATGGAGTAAATGGCTGCCTGCTTTGGTTCTTCCTAGAGGACTGTAGTTATACAACGTGGAAAGTATTTTATTGAAATTGTAACTTATAATGGCAGTGCGTCATTGTTTCCATGGAAACAGCTTAATTTAAAACACGGAGTCTTAAGATTTTTTCTGTGACAATAAATTCAACACAATACCAGCCTGACCAACTGCCCAACCGCCGAATAAAATCGATTTCATTTAAACTGTTTTTGCTGACTTTGCAGTCGCCATAAAATTATTGGATATGCTCACTGGCACTCTACATCAGCATTTTTTTTTATATCTTTGTCGTTTCGTTGCAGATTGGAGAATTAGTTTCAGTACAAAGTTTCATTAACATGAAGAGTCTGCACAAAATAATCCCCAGTTTCTTCTGTCTATACGCTTAGAGGCTTTTGCATTAGGCGCTTTACAAATGTCTTTATTATTAGTATTATTATTATTATTATACCAGTAGGCTACATTGTGAGGTTGAACTGATTGTGGAATTCAAATTAACAGATCGAAGATGTATAGCATCTTTCATTATTGTTTTTTAGTGGGCCTTGCTGCTTGCTGGACGAGCCTTATTCCCTCCATCTTGTTCCAGCAGATTGGGAAGCGACATCTTATTTGCATACCGACAGTGCTTCGTCGTGAAAATGAAAATTGTATATTTTAGTGTGCAAAGGTTTTCATGGATAATTAGCTCTTGAAGCCCTGAAGTTTTTGTTGTATAAACATGAAGAAAAAAAGGGAAAACAAAGGTTTTGTGTACGTGGAGTGAAACTTTGTGCATGGTGATGTGATGACTTGTTAGACCAGTAACGTCGTCAGACGATGAGAAACCAAAATGGCTGCCTGCTTTGACTTTTTTCCCCTTCCCACCCTTTTTTTTTGGGGGGGGGGGGGGATTATAGTTATACAACATTGAAGGTTGAACCAAGCAAAGCTGCTATATTGAGTGTTCAATTAAAGCATTATATTGCAGTGCCGTTTTGCTAGTGTGGACAACAGCTTTGACGTAAACCCCTTAAATTAAGGACAGAACTGAATTGAATTTACTTGTAAAAAAAATATATAAAAAGGGGGGGGGAGAGAAAAACACACAAATCCATCCCACACAACTAGAGAGTAAAATCGATTTTATTTTTAACTCTTATTTACTGACACTGCAGTCGCCATATTGGTTATATTCACTAGCAAGTCTACACATGCAATTACGAATACTAAGAATCACGTTATAAAGAATAAAGAAGGGTCTATACATTGTTTACCTTTTAAAAAATGTTGTTGTTTCTTTGCTTTAAATATCAGAATTTACTTCTCCGGGTCTGCATTTTTTCAAATGACACATTGGTATTGACTAGTATTACAAATGGAGCAATGCTGCCTTTCACTTTAAAGAATCAAATAACGTATTTTAAACAAATTGTGTAAATACAAAATTAATTAACGTGTTTGTGACAACAAACACTAGGTGTTCGGGTATCGCTGGGGTCAGTGCTGTGTCAATGCGTGAGCTATTTCATTAAGTTAAACTTTGGTGCTATTACTGTTTTGAGGTGCGTAACAAACTACACACTTTAGCAAAAGTCTTTAAAAAAAACACGATCAAAAGCCTAGCATTTGATTGTTAACGAGGTTTGCATGGACGGCTGTTTTCGAGACTAACAAAGCGTTTTGTCAAAATCAGGTTGCGCGAACCTTGAACAGAGACTAACCACAAGCATGTTTGATGGACTTTGAATCTTGCGGTTGATTCGCTCACCATTTAACTGATTTAGATCGCGTATTGTGTGTTTATCCCGTGGTTTGACAGCGGGTCAATAAATACCCGTAATGATTGGTCAAAATTTCAAATATTTGTAAAAAAAAAAGGAAATACGTCTTCACGAAGTCAATATCACTGTCTATCTATAAGCCAAGTTTCAACTCAGTCAAACTTTTGGTTTTTTTGATGCAAGGCTTCAAAAAGTAAAACTTAAAGGTATTACCACGTGACACATGATGACGTCATCAATCTGAAACTCCACACATTATGTTGTCTGCATAAAGGTTATTATGTATACCAATTTTGAAATGATTGTCATAAACTTCGCCACAGACATTGTAAAAATCAAATAAATGGTTCATTAATTATGACTTTTACCAAATTTAAACTTTGATTTAGAGAAATTCAATACCCGATGACGTCATCATGACGTTTCTAAAATTGTGTCGTCTTGATTCTGAGGTTCAACTATCTTATGAGTTTCAATGTTCAATTCAATTTCAATCTTGAGTTATTCCGTAGATAAGCCCCCCAACAACAAAAAACAACGATTTTATTTATCAGCGCTATTTAATAAATATCCCACAAAAGAGGGCGCTGTTGAAAATTGTGCTTCCCGCCAGCATATATTTTTTTTACACCGCAGCGAGGAGTTTTGTACTGTAACACTGTCAATTCCGTCTTGAGATAGGAGACTACGGTTTACCCTAAACCTAACCCTAACCCAACCCTAACCCTAACCCTAACCCTTACCCTAACCCTAACCCTAACCCTAACCCTTACCCCAACTCTAACCCTAACCCTAATCCCCTATAGGCATAAATGTTTGTAGTCTCATCTCAAGACAGGAATTGGCAGTATTACAGTACAAAACCCCTCGCTAAGATGTAAAAAGAAAAAACGCTTCCCGCCAGCGCGCTTCCCGCCAGATGAAACAACAATGACGATGACAGTGCACGTAAATAGTCAGCGCGTGAACTGCAGCTTGCATCAGTTTCAACGTTATGTGTACATAATGTTTTGTCAATCAAAGTGGGGGGGGTGGGTACGAGTGGGTAGGTGCGCTTCATTGTCCGGTTTTGACCATATATTAAGGTCAAAATGTTGTCATGTCTGTGTTCAAAAGTTTGAGCAGGACTAACGTTCTACACCCTGATACAAAAATTATGCTGAAATGATCAGTAGTTTTAAAGATATCGTCACGCGTACCACGAAGTGACCTATCTGTCAAAATTAATAAATTTTTGCAAATCGGGTTTTATACAAATTATTAATAAACTCATTACTGTTAACATTTTCAGCAAGTTTGAATACCTAATACTTAATAGTTTCGTAATTACACTAATAAGTAAAAACGACGTGTCACTAGATTTGCCGTTTTGTATTTCCACGAAGTGACCTATCTCGACGCGCCACTTCACCAATGATATACGAAGCGTTACACACACAGTTCAGCGCGCGTGTGTCACATTTCGCATTTTCACGAAGTGACCTATCTGGAAGCGTAGTATTTTCACGAAGTGACCTATCGCGATAGGTCTCAATATGCAATGTGTTTGTACACAACGCGCGCGCTGTGGGCAATACTATATATAGATATATATAAGATAGGATACTAAGAAATGTTCAACTTCCGATTTGAACCGGAAGTAAGTTCAAATGTTGTACGGGTTCTGTGTAGCGTTTGTCGAACTTTAACCCTGCGAGAAGCGAGCTTTTCTGATTTGCTCCGAGGAACGAAGGTGCTCACTCGGTAGGCGCATTATGTAATTAGTGAAATTGACACATGAAACAGCCACAGGGTGAAAATAAGCAGTAACCAGGTCACCTAGATATACCCTGAGGGTATTTCTGGGTCATGATTGTAAACAAACAGCTCTGGTTTCCATTCACAGACATATGACAGAGAGCGTGTATTGGTACTGTCGGGCCAATTTTGTACACAAGGGAATATTTTGTACACAAGGGAATTGGCGGCTTGGCACAGACCCACTTTGTGACAGCTGGCCTACCCGGTAAACGACCTCTAGGGCAAAATCGGTTCTACCACTTTGTTCAGGGGTGTTCAGGGTTGGATGAAAATTAAGTTCAGGGAAAAAAAATTAACATATTTTTTTAATTAACAAAAATAGAAAAGTGAGCCTACCGAATTATCCATCCGCTTCTCGCAGGGTATTAAATGAGCTATTGACAATTGTTCATGCATGGTTCATGACGATGTTTTATAGCCAATAGACAGTAACATTATTAGCAATGCTTATCAAAGTTATACATACCCTTGTCTACATGTATTCTCAGGCGCATAATTAGTTTTTAGTAGGCGTGCATGATGTTTTTGAAAGATGGGGGTGCCATCCACGCTAAGGGACACATGTGGCTTCCTCCTACTGATTATCCCAATTTATTTGTTGAACTTAGTTTAATTGTTTTATCTTTTTGTTTATTAAATTGCTCAAACAACTAGAGACATTTTAAGTTAATCCCTTGGTCCAAATTATGTACGTTATCCGCTGACTGCCGGCCTGCACAAGATATTGAGAATATTATTACGAACTGATAGAAAATGAAGTATACAAGAAAATAACACACACGATGATAATATTATTGGGTAGTGTGGTGATGCATGGTTGTCGTAGTTTAATTAACACTCATCCCAATTGCAAAACAGCTTATACGCACTTGATGGCCTAAAACCACTATAATGACCCATACTGGCAACTATTTTTTTTTAATTGCTTAGTGTAAAGATGGAACAAGAATTAACCATCCTGATAATTTTTTATTTTTTTTTGAAATGGGAAATTATAATTTATAATTGACCGTTTATTGTCATTACCAAAACTGCCGTTCTTCGTCTTCAAATAATAATAATTTCACTGCTTTGTCGTGGTATTTATTGCGTTCGCTCAATTGTACTTCTTTTCTGGCAAGTTTAACCCCGTAAGTAAAAAAGAATATAGGCCTATATATTATGCCAAATTTTACCCTCCAACAAAACTGCATCTGCTTCTGCCTGGCGACTGAAGTTTTGCTTGACACATTATTCATGAGATATAACAGCGGTTGTTTTATCAGGCGCGGATCCAGGGGTTGGGGGTGGGGGGCACGTGCCCCCCCCGGGTAACATTTGAAAAAAAAAAATATATATATAATTTGTGTGGTGTCTTTTCCCCCAGCGGCAGGATGGATTCTTTTTCATCCTATGCCTATCAAATTTGTTTCTTTCTGCCAAAATGAATCTTTCATGATATGTCACGTGTAATTGCTTAGATTTGCACGATAACATAAGCGTTTGAAACCTGACGTGCCAATTTGTCCTGGATAAAATATATGTCATGTCGTTCTGGCATTCAAGTGTAAAGACTACACTAAGCTTGAACTATATTTGTTTTTAATGAATATGCATGAAACCAGATATTGCAGCGACCAGATCCAAACTCGAGATTTGTGGGATTAACATTTTCTTTGAGTAAAATTAGAAGATTGGTATGGATCAGAAGTGCTTAATAAGAGTGTGTCTATTCCTCTGTTTTGGTACATGGAGGCTAGGTTTTTCACCCCTTAAAAATGCCAAAAGCTCAGAGCTTACGGGGCTTCGCCCCCGGACCCCCACCAGGGCTCCGCCCCTGGACCCCCACAATCGATGTTACAGAAATTCTTCCAGCAAATTTAGAAGATTTTTAATAAAAGTGTGTCTATTTCTCTGTTTTAGGCACATGGAGGTTTGATTTTTCACCCCTCAAAACACCAAAACCTCAGAGCTTCGGGGGCTTCGCCCCATGGACCCCCACCGGGGCTTTACCTCTGGATCCCACCATCGATGTTACATAAATTTTCCAGTAAATTTAAAAGATTGTATGGATCTGATTTCCTATAAAAGTGTGTCTATTTCTCTGTTATAGGCACATGGAGGCTTGATTTTTCACCCCACAGAACGCTAAAGGCTCAGAGCTTCAGGGGCCTTCGCCCCCTGAACCCTCACCGGGGCTTCGCCTCTGGACCCCACCCATTTTTGTTTTACCCTCCAATACAAAATCCTCGTTGCGCCGTTGTGCCCCCCGGTTTAAAAAAACCTGGATCCTCCCCTGTTTATAATTATGGGAACATCAGCTCACGTATGTACGGAGCTCTGGAAGTGCCATCCGACGTGTTGAGATCCTGACATAATTATATCCGGATGGCGACATCCTAAACGCAAATAAGTCGACATACCGAGATAATAATTATGTCGACATGTTGACTTCCTAAAAGTAGGATGTCGTCTTCATGTGATAATTGATCTCAGGATAACGACATCCTAAAAGCAGGATGACAACATCCCAAAACTAAGATGTCGTCTTGCTGTGATAATTTATATCAGGATGACGACATCCCAAAACTAGGAAGTCGTCTTCCAGTGATTATTTATCTCGGGATGACGACATCCTAAAAGTAAGCTGTCGTCTTCCTGTGATAATTTATCTCGGGATGACGACATCCTTAGAGGTAGGATTTCGTACACGCGGCCTTCGCGAATTCTTTTTACGTGATGCGTGATACAGTGAATGGCATCCTACCTTTAGGATGTTGTCATCCCGAGATAAATTATCACAGCAAGACGACATCCTGATTTTAAAATGTCGTCATCCCGAGATAAATTATCACAGGAAGACGACATCTTACTTTTAGGATGTCATCATCCCGAGATAAATTATCACATGAAGACGACATCCTGCTTTTAGGATGTCGTCATCCCCGAATAAATTTTCACAGCAAGACGACATCCTACTTTTAGGATGTCAACATGTCAACATAATTATATCGGTATGTTGACTTATTTGCGTTTAGGATGTCGTCATCCGAAGATAATTAAGTCAGGATCTCAACATGTCGATGGCACTTCCAGAGCTCCGTACGTATGATATGTCTGTTATTTTCGTTTCCATCGGTAACAAAAAACTATAGAAATAATTTCCTCATGATCCATACAATATTATTATATTACCAGGCCTTTTCGGTTCTTGCATCAGTGGTTTTCTTTCTGAAGCAATCCAATTCAGGAGGGTTTGTTGCAAGGGGATGGTCTTGGCCTATTGTTTGTGATGTGCAGAGGTTCATTAATGTGTTCATGGGCAATAAGGGAATTTGAATTGACGGCAAACAATTCCAGCCTACGACATTGTTTTGTTCTTGAATGATCTGATGTTCAGAAAACGAAAATGAATGTCCTTATTTGGTATTTTTTTCAGATCTTGGTATTGCTGACATGAGGCTGTACTATTTGACAGGTTTGTGGTACAATGATAAATAATTAAAACAGAGCTCATAAACAGAGATGGTTATTGGCTATTTCTAACATAAACATGTACTTACTCACTTGCGAAGGACTTTCAGGCCCCTTTCTTCTTCTTGGATGTGACATACGTTTTCTCCCCTCTAATAACGTAGGCACCCACGTTCCCCCTCCCACACTACCCTACCCAACACTACTACAACTTTCCTACCTCCCTACCATTAATTACAGTAATTTTTGTAATTATTTCAGTTCGGCGGTAGGGGAATCACGAACTTAAAGACCGACCATGATGATGCTTTACAATACTAAAGCACTAGTTTAAACGTAAAACGCGTGCATCACTTCACGTGCGCGTTCAAACTTTTAACCCTTTTCACGTGATTATGGCCGCACTCATGCCAGAACCCGCGTATGTACGCGCGTCCCATCTAGGTATTATATTCTATATCTATGGTTTGTGTACGGCTAATGGCGCGTATGTACGCGCGTCCCATCTAGGTATTATATTCTATATCTATGGTTTGTGTACGGCTAATGGCGCGTATGTACGCGCGTCCCATCTAGGTATTATACTCTATATCTATGAGTAAGTTAACAAGTGAAAGAAAATGGCCATCATTGTATAAAAGACCACAAATGACATTGGTACCCTGCAGACTCCCAATGCGTATAATAAATACACTTCTTTACCAACTTTAATATTACCATTGTACAATATACATGTAAAATGCCCTTAACATCGCCCTTATTGATTGGAGAATGTAACTGTGTGAACGTAGACCATGCATCGTTTGAATTTTTAAGTAAAGAACAAAGCATTTAAGTAAAATAGTTCACATGAGATAAGTAGGCCTATAGTTTAGTAAGAAAAACGATTTAACCCCCTTGTCCCTGCACCGCCCGAGTTTGCTGAAAACGATGTTTAGATTTCAAGACACAAGCAGTAAATTACATGAATCGTGGTTCAAATTTTCAAAAGACACCCAAGGCTAATTATTTAGGCCCTTTGTGCAGTTTTCGTCTTTTTCGTGAATATTGTCATTGAATAACTAAATCCCTAGGGAACAATAAGTGCCTCTCGTTAACGGCTGCCGGTATTTTTTATGGCGATTATTTTTCAGAAATTTAAAATGAACACAATAGTTTTTGAAGCCTTTTATCTGGCATCAAACGCTCATACTGATTAATTGCTAAGCCAATAGTTTTTGATAGTATCATCACAATGAAAGAAAATTACTCCTTTTTGGTTACAAATGAGCGTGGTTTTGGTGAAAGCTACAAAATGTCATCATCATTACATTAAAATTATTACAAGTCATGTGTGAAGGGGAAAATTTAAATTTATTTATATCAACGATTACCATTGACTTGACTAACGCGTACCACAGACTATATTTTTTATTTTGATGTTACTTTTTACTGCAATACACAAGCTTGTGAGTGTTTCCTCCTGCCGCATGTTATGGTGTATCATTTTAGGCGGCTGAGCGGTCCAGTGGCTAACATGTTAACTACAGTCACGGTGCGACTGAACGGCCGAGTCCGAATTGATGATTTCGTATATTATGGCAGGAACGCCGAAAAGTTCCATAACTCATCGTTGTTGTAGTCAATGGCTATCCGCTTCCGCAATCATCAATTCGCACTCGGCCGTTCAGTCGCACCATGGAGGTGGGCCAATTGTTAATTCGTTATAACGGATTATTAATTCGTTTTAACGGATTATTAATTCGTTTTAACGGATTATTAATTCGTAATAACGAATTAATAATTAATAATAGTTTTAACGGATTACTAATTCGTTATAACGAATAACGAATTACTAATACGAAGTATTAATTCGTTATAACGAATTATTAATTCGTTATAACGAATCAGTTCCCGCTGATAATATATACTTCAGTGGCACGATTGGGCTTTCGTATGTATGGACTACGAATCTCCGCGTCGTGTAAAGTGGATGTGATGTCAAAGGTACATCTGGCAGGATCCTGCCATGCGCTCAAGGCTGGTATATGGCGTTATTCTCGAGCCTCGAAGTGTGTCGTCAGATGTTCTGGCCACTGTCCCCTATTATGAGGCGAATGTTGTGGGGGGGGGAGTGTTCACCACAACATCCCCTACCGGGACTCGAACCAACACTCTGTAGGCTAGAAACACCAGAAATGGAGTCAAAAAGTGAAGTTTGTATTTGTTTTTCCCGATATAGAATGTACGCGCTCATTCTTCACGTCCGGCTACTTTAACTACCAGTACCCATTCCATTATTTTGAAGGGGAGTTTGTGGCTGAATTTGGAATACAGACTCCACGGGACGCTATACTAAGTCTGTCCAGTACAGATAAATACGAGGGTCTTCAGTATGAGATAGGTAAGAAACACAAGTGCGTGAAGACACCCCTAAAACATAATGCTCAATCGAACGAACCCGACTGCCTCTGACGATGTGACAGCCAGGGTTTTGTTCCACAAAGTGGAAAAACACAAAATAAGTTTAATGTTCTCCTTTAATAGTAGAGGGGGAGTAACCCCATGAATTACATAATGCGGGATGGTTCCACTAGTTACTGACTCCCCATTGAGTCAACAAGTTTGACTGGCAGGGGAGTGGAGTTTGAAACCACAGAGCCTAGCGCAGGCCGTCAGCAGGAGGACAGCTGGAAGTCTACCACATCACATCCTAAGAGTGGCCACACTTTATCAAAGGGTTAGATCTGGGTAGGTCAGTCTGTACAATCTTGTGAACGAAGTATATCATTGGGAAAAAAATATTAATACAAAATCAGCCCTATAAGAAACCCTACACAGCTCAAGGACCTGACCCCCCCCCCCCCCCCCCCCCCCCCCCCCATCTGAGATATGTTTAATAATAGTCGACTCTCCATCGGGGCATTGCACTTTGGAGGAAACAGTGAAATAAATAACATGTGCCACGACTTGGTGTTCCAGCCCTTAGGGTTAAACAGGAAGATTTGAGACTTTGGAGGTTGGAATACAATCTAATGAGGTTTGCGGTGACATATTAATCGTAAATACAACTTTCTCTGTGTGTTGTGGAGAGATTGTGAAAAGAACAAGATGTTTAGAGCAATCAATTCACAGTTTCGCAGAACACACACCACACCATGAGCTAGCCTGTTCCAGTTCTCGTCCTCATGCACTACTAAGCTAAGCCGACCTGCCATCTAAACCTTTCCGGCAGTACTTTTAAGCAACATACAACAACTTGGTTCTGCGTTTTCCTGAAGGCGATCAGAGCATACTGGACGAAACATCGATCTGTTAAACCGCAGCTGTTTCTTTTCAGAACCACCACAACTCATAGAGAGTTTTTTATTTTGTATTTTGGTGTATCCGCACTATTTTCTCATTGCTCCAATGACCGATTGAGCTTACACCTACTAGAAGAACGAAAACAGCGACAAGTGATCTTTGCTAAAAATTCATACAAACAATGTTTTCAATCAATAAGGAAATTAAGTTTACATGAGATTAAACAGATTTAATTGTATAACAAATTAATAATTGTGAATGCCCTTCCCCGGTGCTTTTCAGAAGGATTTCCGAAAAGCCCTGTTGGGTCATCACTCATGTTACGCATTGGGAGCTCCGTTTTGTATAGCCGCTCTGTTGCAGCATGGAGGTATAACAAAGCAATACTCCCACATGATGTCAAAGTATATCATTTTGATGCACGCTGTCCAAGGCAGAAGTTTTTTAGTTTTTCAAAACCAGAGGTTGGGGCCTAATTTGTTGATCAATTATTACGAACAAAAAAAATCAGAAATGTACAAGAATCTAAAATGCATTTTAATGATAAACAAACACACTATAAACAAGTTTTAAAGGCATTACCGTAAACAAATTTCGCTCAAGTACCCGTTTAAGATTTGATAGGCTTGTTATTTGACAAGTTCTCAAAAGAACACAATCGACCCAGCAAGTAGCATGATTATGGTGTTACCGCACACCACAAATACATTGATACCTCATACCACGCAATACCTCAAATCCCTAATTACCAATGTTGCCCATCTGCTTTTTAATGAAATGGAATTGCTATGTATGTTTTAATCAAATGCTTTTGTTCTTGCTCATTTTTGTCAAAGTCGTTGGCGGTGACGAAAACAGGAGAACAATGATACGTAAAAGCTATGAAGATGCCGAACAAGCTGCAGTATCAACGGACTCCATCGTCAGTGAGTTAGAGATGCGTCGCTTTTGGTTCCGGTACGATCACGGTCATTTTTTGCTTGGACGTCACCGAGAGAGGGCGTTCTTTGATTTTTATGAAACACCTGGGAACACCACTGTTATGTATTTTGGGATCGGCAGTTGGAGCCTGACAGCTGATTGGCTGTTTTATGTCAATGTTCTTAATAATTTATTCATTTATTCAAACGGTTTTTTATGGATGACCAGAAGTACGATATCTGGTACCACTTTTCTACTGTTAGTGAGCAGTTTTTCCAATGGTTCAAACTATCTCTTAAGTACATGTGCCAAAAAGTGTTCCAGCTGTGTCAACGAAACAGTAGTCGAGTTGTTGGCCCAGTAAGGCTTGGTTTCAAGACGAACATTATGGCCTTTTCTGTCTACCATAATTATGACTGTAACAATAAATTAACAAACTGATTCTGAAATCAGACTACAATTTATTTATATTTTTTTCATCCATTTCTATAATGTAATCCTATAATACATAAATAAAAAGATGAATCAAACAAATACAAGGTAATTAAACAAAATTATGTTTCCACTTTTAAACAATCATGTTCTTCTCGATGAAGTGTGGTAATAAATATACATAAGGGGGTTCATTTCTAAGTTATGTTCAAGGAATTAAAGTTTATGTTTATCTTAGTCAGTGAGGCCATCACACTGACATTTTACTACTACCAATACAAAATAATACATACATGTACAATCAACAGTGATTTAAGATCTCCATGTAAGGCATTATAACCTATTAAATAAAAGAGTGGTAAGATGGTGGGTCAATGAATTCAATGCAATCAGAGAATATTTATACAAACCTGCTAGGCATATAATCACTTTATTAGCATGGATGGGGATAAGTTTTAAAATACTGTTAAGCAGAAAATGGTGCTTAGCAAATTCTTCTGCTGAGTAAATTTTAGCAGGGAACCAGTCGCCAGCAATATACAATACATTGTAATTTGGCTGGTAACCTGTTTTTGCTAAGCAAGACTTTTAACTGCTTAACAGTTTTATGAAAATGGGTATTGATTAACCCTTTGCATGCTACCATTCCCTACACACACTATTCCCTTCCCGCTGGAATCTTTTTGCACAATCATTAAAATAACACACGGTTGTACTAACAAGTTTTTTTTTTTTTGTGAAGGAATTATTTTATTGCACAATGCAAAATAAGACAAATGTAGAGTATAATACTGGCAACCAGGTAGTTCAAACAGAATTTATTTTGAATGAAGAATTTAGAAAATACACACTTCCAAAGCACACCGAAAGGAATCCCCAACACCTTGGACTGTTCTACCTTCCCCTCCTTGCATAGGAACGATGCCATCGTCGTCGTCGGATTCGGCCCCATCGTTGATAGATATGTGTCTGATATATGGCCCGATGTCAATAGACATAGCCCAACTGAAGCATTATCGTCGCTATGGTCTCCCATAACCTCCTCAAACTCTGATTTTCCCGAGTTAAAATCCGCGTAAATCTTCCAGAATGCTGCTGCGGCGGCCATTTTGTTTTACGGTAATAACAGTCACGGAAAAACTCGGAAATTACAGGTTTTTTCAAGAAAAATTGTCGCGTAATCATTCGTAACATAGCTTCTATGTATCGAAGTATACAAAAAGTACCCGGATGCATGTCAGGGGTCAAAAGAAAGCTCGATTGTATGCAAAACAAGTAGGAAGTTGTGTTGGGCGCAAATATGCGCCCACAGCAGTGAGGGAATAAACGTTGCGGGCGCAAATTTGCGCCCGTAGCACGCAAAGGGTTAAGCAATTTATGTATGTATGCTGCTTATATAAGCCAGACCTTTAGATTAGTAAAACAAAAATAATAATGCTTGCATCATTTTAAAAGTGCACCAATAGAGCATAAGAGTTAAGAATTGGCTTAATTGACAAATCGTCATAAAAGAATTACCCCAAACATAGCTCATCATTATATCAACTATTGCACATGGGCAAAACAAAATATTGGCAATGGAAATTGATACAAATGCACATGGGCAAAACTAAATATTGGCCATGGAAATTGATACAAACAAGCTCATCAAAAAGTCATTCTACAATGGGCCCATGCGCCAATTGGTCAAAAAAGGCTAAAACTAGTTCTTTCCCACACTTTTATTTTGTCCTTTTCCTCTTTTCATTTTTAGCGCACATCGCAAAGATAACAAATCACTTTTAGATAGGGGGAAACTGAATTAATGGAATAAAACCTGTTGAACATAACTTTTATTTATAAACTTAACAAATTAATTGTTCAATGAATTACAGGCCTGGAATTTCATCTTTGTGATGGCAAGGTCATTTCCATTTTGCAAAGGGCACTTCCATTGGAAAAAAAGTACGCGAAAATTTTCAAGAGGCACCAAGGCCAAGACCAGGGGGAAATGAGGCCATGGTGAGGCCTGGATTTCCATCTTTGAGATGGCGAGGCCATTTTAATTTTACAAAGGGCAGTTCCATTGAAAATTCTTAAACCTATGGGAAAATAGGGGCAAAGAGGCAAAGACCAGGGCAACAGAGGCAATTGCCTCCATGTAGTTCCAGGCCTGGAATGGTTCAATATTAAGTTACCAGCAATTGAGACCGTGTGCCCCTTGTCTACATGTATAGCACCCTCTATTGAAATGCTTGATGGTATTCTGGCCTTGCACAATTTTGTTACATGATTGAAGGTTGTATCTATGTGAAAAGCGGTCAATCTTTGTAGTAAGTACAAAGTTCAACTAATTTGAATAAAACTGTCTTACACAGAGCAAATCGTGTTTTCCAGTTTACATATGACGAACCTCTAAACCCGACTGTGCTACCACCTTATTGTGGCGACGACAGGGCGTAACATTAAAATGACTCCAAATTAACATCATGACCACCATTGCCTGGGCAAAACTGAAACAACTCTCTCTTAAGATTCCAAAACACCTAATGTTATGTTCACTTCTACCACAACCGCTAAGCACCAACAGCCAATATTTTACCAATTGGTTTTGGACTCTACAGAAAAACAGGACTTTGAGGATTGGGAGCTGTACATGTATGCCAAGAACCAAATAGGAGTTTTAATGTTGGCTCTCTTGAAGTCAAGCCCTGTGAGTTGTAGAACTAAAGTTGTGGCTAAACCTGACACCAGACAGGCCACCAAGGAAAAGGAAAAAGGACATCCATTTGTATAAAGTCTTTTGTTCTGTTTGATGGTTTTGGGGTGGTTATCTCTGTGGAAAACAGTGGAATATACACCATGTTACCTGTGATATCACATGTTTACAAAAGAGCAACAGAGTCAAGACTTCCTGCAGGCACAAATTGTACACAGCTCAATTGAAGAAAACATCAAATCTTGCATTATATGTAGATTGCACTGCACAATTTCAATCAACTTTTAATTTGGGGGCGCATCTCAAACAATTTCAGCTTTTATTTGTATAACACTTGAATTTATGTGGAAACTATGATACCAAATGTAGAGTTTCCAAAATGACCAGTGTGGTAGTATCTTGCCTGCCAGGAAATGCCCCGGAATGTAGGTCACTCTTTTTGTAAAAAATTGTTACATGGTCTATTGGGAACGTCATAACCACAAAGCAACTTCATCAAGCAGGTATGAGCAACAACTTCCTTACCACTGAAAAATCTTGCTTAGAAAAACTAGGTCACCAGCCAAAAACCATGTCGTTCACGTACTTTGACTGATCCCCAGTTACTATTTTGAAAGCAAGTTCAGATACATGTGTAGTAGTTATATAATGGGCACGCTTTACACTCATCCTTATTTATAGTGCATGGGACAGACCGTTCCAAATAGCTCGGACCATTAAAAACCCTAATTCCCTTGAATGATTTACTAAAATCTGTCCTCACTCTAACAACACCCACACCCAAACTGTAATTGGTCTCTGATTATGGTGGTATGCCTTGGCCCATGCAAATCATGATCAGTTTACTAGTGCAGTCCTTAGTCCAACAGAATAAACCCAGTAATGAAAATGGATTTTGATGAGCTGGGGGTGTTAGGCCACCAAAACCGACAAATAAAAAGTATACAAGTTAAAACGCTGACGCATGTGTGACATAGTAGTGTGTGGCTTGATGATCGAGGGACGGAGATGCATGTGTCAACCAATGTAATTGTGACCAGGCACTTTAAGTGACTGCCCCCCCTTAAGTCAACTAATTGTTGATTTAGCAGCAGCCCACCTGCTGAGGGTCTTGGTTCCCAGGGCATGGTCAGTGTGGTCAGCCCCAGCTCTACCCCAGGTATAGTGTAGCTATTGTGCAACTAAGTCATTCCATTGCAAGTATTCATCGTGTGAACAAGTTATTTTCCAAGAGTCTCAGAGCTATTCCAGTTTTCAGAGTTATTCCCATCCTTGTTATGTAAGTACCAAATCTTCCTTTGTTTCTTATTACTGCTAGACTACAATCCATATTTGTGTTTATTATTATTACCGTTTCCGAGGAGATTCCTTGTATTTTAAGTGGGTTTTAAATAAGTTTCCTTTGTCTATACAATTGTAGTTCTTTGCATTTGTTGTTACTTTTGTTTTAGTTTGGAAGCACTAATTAAGCCAGTGTTTTGCCCAAACTTGTCCTTTGTGGATTGTCTTTACTCTGTTTATATTTGAAACAGTTGAGGATAATGTTTCCTTGGATTAATTTACCTTGCTATATGGAGGAAGGAAAGAGTTCTTTTACAAGTTTCCTTAAGAAATAGTTTGGTTTATTATAATTTACTTAACGTTTCATTGAAGATGGAGTGTATAGTTATTTGTTGTTTTAGACTCTTCCATGTCCATTCTTTTAGTGTTCATGTCACAGGGAAGTTTAAGCTAGTTATATGGATTTCATTTCATTATTGGTTATTCTTGTTATTTGATTTACCTAGTTCATTGCAAAGTGCTTGCTAGGATAACTTTGATTGAGTCACTTTTGATAATTGTTATATGCTTTAGTTTGCTCTTTTTGCCATTAAGGTCTTTCAGTTATGATTAAGTTATTGTTTCTTTTGTACATTAGATTTCTGTGTTTCTATTCCATGAAACTTCAGAGATTTACAGTTTCTTGTGTAAGGTTCTAGCATAGACCCCACATGAGATTCCTAGTGCTGTATGCTATGGGTTGTTTATTGCAGAGATGTAGAGATTAAGTAATTAAGTACACCAGCTGTGGAATGTCTTAGGAACTTCCAATGTTCATGGCTGTGTGTTTGGTTTATTGACATAGGTTTAGCTACATCCCATAACTCTGTGTTGACGCAGTATCAATACTGTGCTGTGTGTGTGAGGGCATAGTATAGTTAATGGCTATGTGATCACTGCACAGGTGGCTGACATCCAGAACCACTATCTAGATTGTTTATGTTACAGCCATGTTGCTAGCTCATTAGTATGTATTTGTCTTTCTGGACAGCCGTGTCTATTGTGTATAGCAGTGTTAAAACTTAGTGTTCTTTACTGGACTCTTGAGCTTTCGTGAATATATAAGGTGGACTGAGGAACTATTTTATCTTTGGCTAAAGGGTATAATAATAAATGTGTTTCTCTATTGTAAAAGTTATTTTCTTAAGCTGGAGACATTTGCTCTTTGCCATAGAATTTAATGTTTTAAGTTTACTTTGGTTATTTTGATTTAATGTTTGTATTTTCTACATTTCTATTGTATAATTTTATGTTTGCTTATAATCTTTTTCCTTGTCGGTTCTTTTATAGACTTACGCATCAACCCTTTTTGTTATATCTTTTGTGCTTGTGAATAAAATACTTGTATAAAGAACCAATCTTGACGGGTCACAGGCGTCGTAGACAGGATACGAGTAAGCAAGCACAAAAAGGGTTGGTGGTGTGACGCAACGAGGATGGAGGCGCTGCAAGATCAAGTGAAGATGTTGGCAGCGACGCTGGAGGAGCTGAAGTTAGCGAAAGCCGTGACACCCAAGATTGTTGTCATGCCTCGGGACCGGGGAACGAAGCTGTCCGGAAAGCCAACAAGTGACAGAGATCCGGAAGTCCGTGAGTGGGCGGAAGACATGCTCCGTTTGACAAAGGACATGTCTGACGAAGAGGGCGCTCAGATAGTCCTGGATCATCTCGCCGGCAGTGCCCGAGCTGAGGTACGTCTCTGCCCCCCTTTGGTGAGAAGTACCCCCACACGCATCATAGAGCACATTATGCTGACATATGCATGCCACGAGACGCCGTCCACACGGTGGGAGGAGTTCTACGGCAGACGTCAGCGTGGAGGGGAGAGCATCCAAGAATTCTCCCTCAATCTCCTGAAGTTACTCCGTAAGGTGGAGACCGCCACTTCAGAGGACAGCCCCCTACTGGAGAACAAAAACGCCATCTTGATAGAGAGGTTTTCATCAGGGCTGGCAGATGCGTCTCTACGGCGCGAGGTGAGACGGTACACGCAAGAGAAGGAGGACATAGAATTTGCCGACCTCCGGAACACTGTTCTGTCGTGGGAGAGCACCCCACCACCACCTGTTGCAGAGGCCCGCGCAACTAGGGCGAAGACGGACGAGGTAGACAGCAGCCTCCAGAAGCAGCTGGACCATCAGGCGACTCAGCTGAAGGCCACCCAGGATGCCTTGAGCCAACTTTGTGGACAGGTGTCCTTACTCCTGTCAAACCAGAAGACCCCCAGCCCCATGGCAGTCAACAGAGGCCCGCGGACCTGCTATAACTGCGGCGAAGTAGGCCACATCGCCAGATTTTGTCGCAGACCCAGAGGAGACCCGAGAGGAACACCCCCTACAGCCACCCACACTTCCCACCATACCTGGACCGAGGCCACGCCCTTCAACCCGCCCCAACCAAGAGATTCCCCAAACGCCTACCCTCCACAGTAAAGAGCCAGGCGCTGGAGGGAGAGAGAGCTGGCTCAGCGAATTGGAGCAGAGAGGAAGTCTTTGGTAGAGCGGTGACGAAGAGCCCGGAAGTGATTGTTGAGGTGATGGGTCGGCAGGTTCGGTTCATCATCGATACAGGAAGCGAAGTCACCATTCTACCAGAGACTACTTTTAAGCAGTTGAAACCCCAGCCGCCCAGAGTTCAGGATGTTTCGAACTGGCTGCGAGTCCATGCTGCCAATGGAACGGAGCTGCCGTATGTCGGATACACCGAGCTCGACATGGACGTCTGCGGAGTCAAACTTGGTGGTGTCGGTGTACTCATATCGAAGGAGTCTGGAAAGGTAGACCAGCCTACTGGTCTTCTCGGCTGTAACGTGATAAGTGAGGTGAGGGCAGCACTGGAGGAGAAGCACGGGAGGAACTACCTAAAGACAGCGAAAGGGGACGTAAACCACTGTTGGGCCGAGGCGCTACTAGCGTTCGAGCTAGGTGAACAACAGTCACCCAAGCTAGAATTTGCAAGGTTAAAGGGGAGAAAGCCGATCTGCATTCCAGCCCGTAGCAGCATGGTCATAACTTGTACGACACGACAACTCCGACATAGCCCTGCGGTTCTGATCCAGGCTGTACAGGGAAACCATGGCAACCTCCCCAGGAATGTAGCAGTGATAGACACTTGTTCCATCCCCATCAACGGATCCGTGTCAGCAAAGATGGTGAACCTAGGCGAGGAGGATGTGTGGCTACAGCCTAGGAGCAGGATTGGCATCGTTTCCCCCATTCTGGTGCTTAAATCCAGTACTGATGCGACCCCGGCGACAAGCAACGGTATCCATCTAGATGTGAGAGAAGTAGAATCCAATCGTCTTTCCACAACGGAGCCACCAATGCAGGAACACCTGCCCTTTGAAATCGACCTTGAAGATACAGAACTAAACAGCGACGAACAGCGGAAGCTGATGGAGCTCTTGGGTAAATACAAAGATGTTTTCTCCCAAGGGGCAGATGACCTGGGGTTCACTACAACCGTTACCCACAAGATCCCCGTGACCACTGACCAACCTGTCCGTGTGCCCCACAGAAGAGTACCCCCACACCAGATGGCAGACGTCAAGGCTCATCTACAACAATTGCTTGACCAGAAGATTATTAGACCCTCTACCAGTCCATACGCTGCACCTATTGTCATCGTACGCAAGAAGGATGGTAGCATACGCCTCTGCGTAGACTATCGGGCACTAAACGAACAGACCAGGAAGGACGCTTACCCCATCCCAAGAATTGACGAGGCCCTGGATTCCCTAGGTGGTGCGAGAATGTTCTCCTCATTGGATCTCGTGCAGGGGTACCACCAGGTAGCTGTTGCCGAAGAGGACATCCCGAAGACAGCCTTCCGTGCAGGCACCGGTGGTCTCTACGAATATGCTCGCATGCCATTCGGACTCAGTAACAGCCCAGCGACTTTTCAGAGGCTGATGGAGATTGTTCTCGGAGATCTAAATTATGGGAGTCTTCTTCTATACCTCGACGACATCCTGGTGTTTTCTAGCTCCTTCCAAGAACACCTAGCGAGACTGGAGGTAGTGTTTAGACGACTTAGACAGCATGGCCTGAAACTGAAACCCAAGAAGTGCTACTTTTTCCGGAAGGAGTGCAAGTATTTGGGCCATGTTGTCTCTGCAAAAGGAATCGCTACTGATCCTGCCAAGACGGAGGCCATTGGTGGATGGAAGCAACCCCAAACAGAAAAGCAGCTGCGAGCTTTCCTCGGAATTGCTGGCTACTACCGGAAGTTCGTGAAACGGTTTAGCCAAATTGCAGCACCTCTCCATGCACTTCTCACTAAACATGGGTGTAAGAAGGGAGCTGCCTGGAGACGTCCTTCGTCAAGTCAACAGCAGGTTTTTCAACAACGGTGGAACGTAGACTGCACCAAGGCCTTCGAGGAGTTGAAAGCGCGACTGACGTCCCCTCCTATCCTGGGTTATCCAGATTTCAGCCTGCCTTTCATCGTCGAGACTGATGCCTCCTTTGATGGTTTGGGAGCTGTCTTGTCCCAAGAGCAGAAGCACGGCAAGGTGGTTCTCTGCTATGCCAGTAGAAGTCTCCGTCCACCCGAGAAGAATATGTCGAACTACAGTTCGATGAAGCTGGAGTTGCTTGGTCTCAAATGGGCCATAACGGAGAAGTTTCGAGACTATCTTCTTGGAGGAGAGTTTACGGTTTATACGGACAACAACCCTTTGTCATATCTTAAATCGGCCAAGCTTGCTGCAGCGGAGATGAGATGGGTGAGCCAGCTTGCCCAATTTAACTTCAACATCAAGTATCGTTCTGGCAGGTCCAACGCGAACGCTGATGCTCTAAGTCGCCAGACAGCTCATGCCGAAGAGACCCTGCCAGAGGTAACCCACTCTACATCACTCCAGGAGATTTCTGACGCAGCACCCAAGGTAAACCAAGTAAGCATCCGCTCAGCCATTGCTGTAGAGGCTACCCCAGCAACGACTACCCTCCCAGGCTACACTCCTGAGGAATTGGCCAGACTGCAGAGTGAGGACCCAGTGATCTCCAGACTTTTGGTGTTCTGGAAGCATGGAGCCAAACCAGACTTGACCCAACTGAGACGAGAGACGACAGCCACGAGAAACCTCATACGGAAATGGGATAGGATCCGAGAGAAGGATGGTGTTTTCTATCTTCATTCCCAAGATCCTTTGGAAGGTGATCGTACTCAGTTAATTCTGCCCACCAAGCTACAGCCAGTGGCACTAACGGCTCTTCACAACCAAGCTGGACACCAGGGACAGGAACGCACCCTTGCATTGGTAAGACAGAGGTTCTACTGGCCAGGCATTGCTGCAGACGTAGAGAGGTGGTGTAAGAAGTGCGAGCGATGTACTGTTGCAAAGGCACCAGTTCCAAACATCAGACCCACCATTGGAACCCTTCTTGCTGAACATCCCCTTGACGTCCTGGCGATCGACTTCACCCTGATGGAGAAATCTTCAGATGGCAAAGAAAACGTTCTGGTCATGACTGATGTTTTCAGCAAATTCTCCATCGCGGTACCTTGCCGGGACCAGAAGGCATCAACCGTCGCAAAGGTAATTACCAAGGAGTGGTTTCAAAAGTACGGTGTACCAAGGAGAATTCACAGCGACCAAGGAAGGAACTTCGAGTCTGCGCTGGTGAAAGACCTTTGCTCCGTGTATGGGATCATCAAAAGCCGAACCACTGCCTACCATCCGCAGGGAAATGGGCAGTGCGAACGTTTCAACCGAACTCTTCATAATCTCCTTCGTACCCTACCCTCAGAGCAGAAGAGGCGATGGACAGAGCACCTGCAAGAGCTCGTTTTCATGTATAACTGTACGCCGCACTCATCCACTGGTTTGTCACCATTCTTTGTGTACATGGGACGAGAGCCAACCCTACCGATCGATCTGATGTTTGGCTTAGTAGAGACGAAGACCACTCCATCACCAGATCTAGACGCGTGGGTGAAACAACACCAACAGAAGTTGAAGGATGCTGCTGCATTGGCCCGAGGGAAGATGCAACAGAAGGCGGACAGCAGATGTAAACGCAATGACGTCAGGGTTAACGACAAGGGAATACCCATCGGGACAAGAGTTCTTCTTCGAAGTCACCCCCTTGGAAGGAACAAGATCGCCGACCACTGGAAGGCAACCCCCTATGTCGTAGTTTCACAACCTCAGCAGAATGTTTATGAAATTCAGCTGGCTGATGGCACTGGGCCACTGAAGCGAGTTACCAGGACGGAGATCCTCAACACTAAAGAAGTTGTTCCCAGCGAGGAAGACCAAGGGATGGAAGCGACTCCCAAGTCATCAGTTGTCAACTCAGCGATGTCTGAAACAGAAGACCAGGACGACAACACGACCAGCTTGGACGGATCCACTCTTGTGATGAAGATTACCTATCCTGTGTCCAAACCCCCAAACCCCGTGATTAGTTCCTCTTCGCCTGTGTTAAACATTCAGCCCCAAGGAACGGACGTAGCAGCGGAGCCTGCAGTGGATGCAGTCTCCTTCGATTCTCCTTCGGAACCTAAGACGACAAAGGCTGATATTCATCCTGAGAGTACGTACATAGCAGCGGAGCCTGCTATGGTAGCAGTCTCCGTCAATCCAGTCGTACCTAATGTCAATCCAGTCGTACCTAACGTCAATCCAGTCGTACCTAACGTCAATCCAGTCGTACCTAACGTCAATCCAGTCGTACCTAACGTCAATCCAGTCGTACCTAACGTCAATCCAGTCGTACCTAACCTCGATCCCATCGTTAACATCGCAGATGATACTCAACAGTCTACTTCAACTCCAGACAAGCCGTTGAGGCAATCCACTCGCCAAGGAGCCGGTAAACACTCCAATCCCTTCAACCTTCCCAGGACAACCAGTCATCGACTTATGTCTACTTCATGTATATCAGCAAACTCTACTCTTCTGAGCGATCGTTTAGAGGGATGGATCGATGGTTTTCTACAACAGGCGGTTACTCTTACTACTCCACTCCAGACGTCGGAGCTATGAAGACAGCTATTAGGGCTCTTCATCTTAGGGACTGTAGTGTTGCTATGTATTTTATTAATTTTCGGTTTTGCATGATTCGGCACTCCTGGTGAATGGAATCCATTGATCAGGAGTAGAATCCAAATTTGTTTAAAAGTTCCTGATGAAACGTTTTTCTTTTGGACTGTGGTTTTGCTTTTCATTTATGCGCAAAAATGCACAAATTGGCGGTTTTTGTCATTTTACTGTTAAATATTGGTGTGGAACCCAATAGGTTAGCAGAGGAGATTGTGACCAGGCACTTTAAGTGACTGCCCCCCCTTAAGTCAACTAATTGTTGATTTAGCAGCAGCCCACCTGCTGAGGGTCTTGGTTCCCAGGGCATGGTCAGTGTGGTCAGCCCCAGCTCTACCCCAGGTATAGTGTAGCTATTGTGCAACTAAGTCATTCCATTGCAAGTATTCATCGTGTGAACAAGTTATTTTCCAAGAGTCTCAGAGCTATTCCAGTTTTCAGAGTTATTCCCATCCTTGTTATGTAAGTACCAAATCTTCCTTTGTTTCTTATTACTGCTAGACTACAATCCATATTTGTGTTTATTATTATTACCGTTTCCGAGGAGATTCCTTGTATTTTAAGTGGGTTTTAAATAAGTTTCCTTTGTCTATACAATTGTAGTTCTTTGCATTTGTTGTTACTTTTGTTTTAGTTTGGAAGCACTAATTAAGCCAGTGTTTTGCCCAAACTTGTCCTTTGTGGATTGTCTTTACTCTGTTTATATTTGAAACAGTTGAGGATAATGTTTCCTTGGATTAATTTACCTTGCTATATGGAGGAAGGAAAGAGTTCTTTTACAAGTTTCCTTAAGAAATAGTTTGGTTTATTATAATTTACTTAACGTTTCATTGAAGATGGAGTGTATAGTTATTTGTTGTTTTAGACTCTTCCATGTCCATTCTTTTAGTGTTCATGTCACAGGGAAGTTTAAGCTAGTTATATGGATTTCATTTCATTATTGGTTATTCTTGTTATTTGATTTACCTAGTTCATTGCAAAGTGCTTGCTAGGATAACTTTGATTGAGTCACTTTTGATAATTGTTATATGCTTTAGTTTGCTCTTTTTGCCATTAAGGTCTTTCAGTTATGATTAAGTTATTGTTTCTTTTGTACATTAGATTTCTGTGTTTCTATTCCATGAAACTTCAGAGATTTACAGTTTCTTGTGTAAGGTTCTAGCATAGACCCCACATGAGATTCCTAGTGCTGTATGCTATGGGTTGTTTATTGCAGAGATGTAGAGATTAAGTAATTAAGTACACCAGCTGTGGAATGTCTTAGGAACTTCCAATGTTCATGGCTGTGTGTTTGGTTTATTGACATAGGTTTAGCTACATCCCATAACTCTGTGTTGACGCAGTATCAATACTGTGCTGTGTGTGTGAGGGCATAGTATAGTTAATGGCTATGTGATCACTGCACAGGTGGCTGACATCCAGAACCACTATCTAGATTGTTTATGTTACAGCCATGTTGCTAGCTCATTAGTATGTATTTGTCTTTCTGGACAGCCGTGTCTATTGTGTATAGCAGTGTTAAAACTTAGTGTTCTTTACTGGACTCTTGAGCTTTCGTGAATATATAAGGTGGACTGAGGAACTATTTTATCTTTGGCTAAAGGGTATAATAATAAATGTGTTTCTCTATTGTAAAAGTTATTTTCTTAAGCTGGAGACATTTGCTCTTTGCCATAGAATTTAATGTTTTAAGTTTACTTTGGTTATTTTGATTTAATGTTTGTATTTTCTACATTTCTATTGTATAATTTTATGTTTGCTTATAATCTTTTTCCTTGTCGGTTCTTTTATAGACTTACGCATCAACCCTTTTTGTTATATCTTTTGTGCTTGTGAATAAAATACTTGTATAAAGAACCAATCTTGACGGGTCACATAAGTATCAATGCTGAAGCGGGTGGGGTTCAACGGATCGGTCCATTAATAATTTAATCATCTGCAGACTCCCTTAGGGCCTGCAATACCCCGCCCCCTTCACGTTCATGATCTTTCGCAGGAGTGTGGAAGGACTCTTCAAAGCCCATGAATGGTAATATGGCCTCATGACATGTAATCACAATTTGTCAAAATTTTTACCGGGGTCGTTAAAACTATTGGAATAACCAGCAAACCTGATGACGATTAACAACGTATGCAGTCCCAAAACAGCAATGCGTATACAGCGCCCTCTGTTGTCAGAAAAATAACTGCCCCCAACAGTTTGACGATATCGTCTGATTTTATAAGAAATACGAAGGAAGAATCTACAAAAGTCACTTTGTTACTGCGCCGTTTTGAGTTCACTCACCAGCCTAATGAGAAAGACAGAGATAAAATTTAGTTTTGTCAGAGTTGTCTAATGCATCAATGAAGTGTCATGGCCAAGAGCTCTGGTGCATTGGACTAAGTTCAGGTTTTGTCAGAGTGTGGGTTCGAACAGAGCTGTGTATTGAGAGAGTTGCCACAAAGAGAGGGGCCAGTTTCTTTGGTCACGTGATTGCTGGCTGCCATTTTCGGTCCAAATACAACACAATGGGCAGACTATTCTGGCACCATGTATTCGCAATTCTTTTTCTTTTTTGTTGACACAAACTGGCTTCTAATCGCAAGTTGTTGCAACTCTCTCAATATGGCTCTGGATTCGAAGCCACAAGAAAAATGCAGGAAACAAGATAAAATGGGTATGAAAAATGTAGACGCCTATGTAATTTTTACACTCCTGTTCAAGATCAAGTCTGTATCTCACTTCTGGGCCCAATTTCATAAAGCTGTTTAGCAGAAAAATACTGCTTCGAATTTTTCTTTGCTTGACCAGAAATGAGTGGAACACCAGTCGCAACAATGTTAACTTTATGGAATGTTGGCAGGCTACCTGTTTTTACTAAGCAACATTTCTCTGTGCTTAGCAAGTTTTTGTGCTTACAGGCTTTATGAAATTGGGCCCAGGTTACAAAGAACAAAATGTCAATTCTTCCAATCATAGTCTAAGACAATTTGTTACACTTGACTACAAGGAAAAAATGAAAAGGTCGCAGAAAGATAAAACTGGAGGGCACCATCAAACCAGGTCAGCAGTCCGGATTTGCCCATAGCTTTTTGTTTATTAGCAATTCGCCAGCAGGACCAGGGAGCTTGCTGTTTCAAAAGTTCGCCAAATTTTTCACTGGGCCGTATTTCATATTAGATACTGGAATGCTTAAACTCAACAATGAAGTAGCCAGTCGGGAAGAATTTTGACTGGTCCTTTGGTGTTCTAACTATCATTTGGCCAGCGGACCACTGTTAATGGAGAATGCTGGCAGTACTCTGTTTTTACAGTATTGGCATTTTGTTTGTCTCCCTCTCAGAAGATTATCATAAAGAGGATGGAAGGGTCATTTAGTGTGGTCCCTTCTTTGTTAACTAAGAATCAATGTGTGTGGCCCGTATAACATACAAGGAACAAGACAGTCTAGCCTTCATTACCATTGCATCGCCTCCTCGAGTCCCTCCCCTTTGTTGGCAGACGTCTTAAAGATTTGGTACTTTCGATTCCTCAGGGCTGACAGGCCGAGTTCAGTTGCTACTTGTGCTTTTGTGAGAGCGTTTTCCATGTCTTGTTTGTTGGCCATAAAAAGTAACATGGCATTCTTTAACACATCTTCCTGAAAAGGTCAAAGGTCCTAAATCATAAGTAAATGTGGAGAAGGGTCAATAAAATTTCATTCAGAAATGCTACACACGTTAGTTTTGTTGCATATATCTACATGTTTGCAGGGTTAAAACAACAAAACAGTTCCAAAAACCAAAGGTATACTTTGCCTTTCAGGACACAAGTGTCAAGTTCGGGACTCAAATCTACACTCTACTGATCGGAAACGCCAGAGATTGTGTCTGATGCGCTTGACAGTGGGAAGGGCTTCCCCCACCCACCACGTTTTAAATATTGAAATTTCAAAATCGTCCAGAGAATTTGGATGGCTTTGAAGGATTGAGGCATGCTTGACATTTGTTTAACGGGAGATTTTGGAACGCTAGATGGCAGCAGACTTACCAGGTAAATTTCCATTGTTTACTTAGTTCTGAGCGTGCGCACATTTTGGAGATCAAAGGATTTACCTGGTAAGTCTGCTGCCCCCTAGTGTCCGTTGATGGAGTGGGTATCCTACGAAAATTATTGAGGCAATTATGGTTCCTAATATTCCTACATTTGTAATAGGGGTAAGAGATCCCTAAAACTATCAAAATCTGTTAGCTTATGGTAAACAGTCGGATGTTGCTAAACTTCCTGCTAAGCATGGTTTGGCTATGCAGAACTGAATCCATCAAACTCCGACTCTGATAAGATTGGTATGAATGGCCTCATGCTAAGCATGGTTGGTTTGGCTGTGCAGTACTGAATCCATCAAACTCAGACTCTGATAAGATTGGTATGCCTGGCCTCATGCTAAGCATGGTTGGTTTGGCTGTGCAGTACTGAATCAATCAAACTCCGACTCTGATAAGATTGGTATGCCTGGCCTCATGCTAAGCATGGTTGGTTTGGCTGTGCAGTACTGAATCAATCAAACTCCGACTCTGATAAGATTGGTATGCCTGGCCTCATGCTAAGCATGGTTGGTTTGGCTGTGCAGTACTGAATCCATCAAACTCAGACTCTGATAAGATTGGTATGCTTGGCCTCTGATAAGATTGGTACATGTATGCCTGGCTTCATGCTAAGCAAGGTTGGTTTGGATGTGCAGAGCTGAATCCATCAATTCCCTCCTCTGATAAGATTGTTATGCCTGGCCTCACGCTAAGCATGTTTGGTTTGGCCGTGTCGTGCTGAATCAATCAAAACGAGTCCACATTATGACGTTACAGTGCTGTTTTGATAGGCGCTAACGTCTTTTCGTTAAATTCGGCGTCTTTGCCCGGCGTAAACACTGATCAAAATAATATATTTTTTGTACACTCTGACACAACTTTTATGATGAGTTCCACTAATTTATACGTAATCATTACGCACTCGCTTACCCTTTCTACAAAAACAAACAAACAAACAAACATACAAGCAACCCAGCAAACAAACACTAATGTTAATTTCGTTCAAGTTGATCTTTAAAGGAAGAGCGAACCATTTTGTATCGTTAAGCCCGGATTAAGCGATACGAATTTTGACGCCACAAATTCGCAACGAATAATTCGGAAGAGTTGACTTGTGCTCAACTCCTGCGAATTATTCGCAGCGAAAACAGCCCTGTGACGTCAAAATTCGCTTCGCATTTGCTTTCGCAGGAAGTATGAACCGGGCTTTAGTGTAAACACTTCATGCTTGATGGTGTTACTCCCCCTCCCCCTAAGGGCCACCAGTTGTCTGGCTATTTCTGTCAACAATAGGCACAACCTGTTTTAGGTATAAAGTAAACCTTGCATGAAATTCGGACCATGGGTTTGAATTCACAAAAGAAATAATAACTGTAAATCAATCTGAACTGCTGAGCAAAGTGTAGTGTCACAATGGTGAAATATTGATATCTCTTATTAACACAAGTCTTGTTGAAATTGAGCCCAGGTCATGACCTTTCTGTGATATCATTAGATTGAACTAGAAGTGTCACAAGTCGTTAATGGTTGTCGAACTGCATGCTCTCACTTAACACAATTGTTCAAAACTTGCATCTGAGAAAGTCTTCAGTCATGAATAGAAACCTTTCTCAGGCAACTGCAAGCACACAGTTTCATTCAACAAGGTTATTTTTCCTTCAATATTTTCTTGCATTTTCGATGACCAATATTGACCCCAAACAGTTTTTGTACAAGCAATATTGTGATATATAACACAAGTGAGGATACTGGTCGGTGACAATTAGTACCAAAAGTGTACACTGCCTTTTAAGGAGGCACATTGCCTTCAAGGATTCAAAATTTTGCTGTTAGGAATCACAAACACTAACCTTTTCACTCATAAAAATGTTCAGCGTGCACATACCGGTAGTTTGGTTGGCAGACAGAATATTGAGGGAAATATGTCTTTGATGGTTACACAAGCATGGAATGTGGCACAAAGTCAGAGCATGTCATGACAAAGATCATTATGCATGACGTCATCATTGTCATCCAAAACGAGGCTACCACGCAGTGCCACCAATGCACCGATCCAATAAGCCTCACCCCATTTTTTTTATTGACCAATAATATCAACCGAATCTGTGATCACCGTTTGGTGCTCCGCCCTGCCTGTTGCCTTGTTTTGTATTACAATGATGACGTCATGCATAACAAAAGGTGTAATCGTCTCATCGCATGCAGGTTTTGTCCCTGGGCAAAAGGCTG
Source organism: Leptasterias polaris (assembly GCA_037783415.1). Classification (NCBI taxonomy): domain Eukaryota; kingdom Metazoa; phylum Echinodermata; class Asteroidea; order Forcipulatida; family Asteriidae; genus Leptasterias; species Leptasterias polaris. The sequence goes on along the minus strand of JAZGTN010000276.1, from coordinate 388,371 downwards.
CCAATAATGATTTGCTTGTGTGCGTGCGCACTTGAGGCATTTTGCAAAGACAGCTAAAAAGTGCAGATTGGCGGTTACCCTATAAAGAACGATGATCGCAAGCACTAGAGTGCCGCGGTACGTACTTACGTCACATCACTTTATCAGAACAACTTTGCAATTTGTTTGCCCCTTCGTAATTTGGACGTGGTGATGTTAAAGTGAAACAACTAGGCCCTATACCTCCGGCCCCCGAGATCATTTGCAGGAAAAGGTTTCCGGAATGGATGTAGTTCACCTAATAATCGCGTCTGTTGTTGCTATTTTAGTCTGCGAAGCGGCAGAACTACAGTCAAGCAATTTTATCAGAATACCTCACTATAACAACACCGTGAAATATCGTGTTATTCAGACGGTGCAGACACGGTCTCTTGCACGGTGTTCAGCTGCCTGTGTGACGGAAAACTATTGCAGGTAAATCAATGTGTGTATATTTATTCAAACAATTCTGACACTATAGCTTATTATTTTAATTATAAAGGCTTTACCAATAACTTTCATCAACAATTATTTAAATTCAAATATTAGCTTATGCGCTTAAATTATGCAGCGCATGCTGTATACTCCCGATCCCCAGGGAGCTGAGATGGTTTCAGGAATAAAATAAATGGCCCCAGTGATCAGGGGTAATGATGTGTGAAGCGCAATGAGCATTCTTTGGAATATAAAAGCAGATATTATTATTATTATTATTATTGTTATTATTAACACGCATTTAAAGCTATTGCATTCAATTTCGTTTTCTTGTACTCTCGTTATTCTCGTGCAGGTTCGTTTTTAGTAATTTCAGTTTTGTATTGGCCTCGCGACTACAACTGTCACCATTCTACAGTTGAATTTATATCTATTGGTTTCCCATGGTTATTACTGGAAATGAAAGTGGCCACATAAAAAGATGCGTAATTAATTTTTGCGAGAATTTCAATCAACAAAACATAAATTTAATTTGACCTAAAGGGAGGGAATACATGTACCTTTTATATTTACTTCCTCTCTTCGCTGGCGTTTTCACGAACCAGCGAATCTACCCACGCAGCAGAAACACACCGATTTGAGAAAAACGCTTTTGAAAATGCTTTTTCACCGGTCATTTTATTGAACTGTAAATTATGTTCAAGTGATACAGTTAACTGTATAAGTTAAATAAAGTGACTCGAAACTAATTTCTTTATTTGGATGCTTGGAGGTCAGCAAAAACATTGGCAAAACAAATAAATCAATAAAAAAAATGAATCATTTTGGACAGATTCGCCACTTCGTGAAAACGAACTAATGACCACAAAACTTACTTGGTAAAGAGCACTGGAGAGTTGTTGATAATTACTCCGAAGTAATGTAGTATTAGAGAAAGAGGTAATTACTTTTTCATCAACAAAATAATTGGAATCTAATGAGAAAGGCTTCAGGCAGAAGCCTTTTCATGCGTATGAAAGCACACGATATCTATGCAAAACAAGTATGCTGTTTTCTTTATTTATTTTCTTGCAACTTCAATCATTAATTGAGCCAAAATATTCACAGGTTTATAATATTTTATGCATAATGTCGGATACACTTAGTATACTGGTTTTTGACATATACAAAAAGTTTACCCTGGCTTTAACCCTGCGTGATGCCATGTCTGACTTATTGAGTAACAGTTTTTAATTAACAAGTCAGCACTCCGCCATTTTTGGTGTATTTTATAATCTACAAAAATCTATATTCCATAACTACAACTAGCTAGAGCATGCCAACTGTCTTGTTACCCTCGGGGTTGTTTTTCACTTGGAAAAAAATAATTCACAAAGGACCAGCTCTCCCGGTTTTCCCATAGGAATTGTAAAGCAGTTACTTTGCCTTGGACCTACCACTAATAGGTGAAATATACAATTGTGTATAAACTATAAATAGAGACAATTATGGGCTAATTTCTAAGGAAATGTTGATATATTTTATTGTATTTAGTCACAGGGGTCATTATCTAACAGTTTGGGCGATTTAAAAGTGTTTATGTTCTCCCCAAAATTGTGTTACACGCAAATATCAAACTATCACAAAAATTGGGCGATGATGTAACCGTGTGATGCGTGGGAGGGTAACGGGGTCTTGAAAACACCCTCTTTGGTTTGTGCTGATCAATCTTTCCAATAATGAACAGATCGAGTACTGGTAGTTGTTTTAACCTTCAATTAAATTCTCTACTGGAGTGATGCAATTTCACGCAACTGCATGTTCTCTGATGAAGTGTATTCCTGGGAAAGGGCTACCTTACCCTTTTGCTTCACCATGATCTGCACATCAAAAAGATGGATCTGGAATAAATAATAGATCAAATCAGCTTCTGCATCTTGACCTGGGTATGGGTATCTCATCTATATTAACAGGCTTGACCCTTTAGATTGTGTCCAATCCTTTGGATGGTTCTGTGTAAAGTCGGCACATCCGCTTCACAAAACGCACAACAAGCGGTTTTTACTTTTACTTTGTGAACTAACACGGTCGGTCATTTTGTTGAACATAATTTTTTTACTCCACAAAATGGCGGACAGTGTTAGTTCATGAAGTAAAAGCAAACCCACACAAGGCATATTTTTGTGTGGATTAATGGGTCGTATGAATAAAAACTAGTACTTTCTTTTACTTGAAAATATCAAGTGTTTACTACCACTCATATGAATAAAAAGAAGTAAAAGCTTTTACTGGAAAGTATTTACTAAATACTAAAAGGATATACTTTTACATGAAAAGTATTTACTTCAATTTTTAGCCTTTACTTAATATTTCCGTATGAATAAAATGAAGAAAATGCTAAAAAGTACAAGTAAGTACTGGGCCCAATTTCATAGAGCTGCTTAAGCACAAAAAGTAGCTAAGCACAACAACATTTCGCTTACCAGAATAAGGATACCAGCCAAACTACCATGTCACATGTACAATTGTTGACTGGTAGGCCTATCCTGCTCATTTCTGCTTAGCAGACAATTGTTAAGCAATATTTTCTGCTTAAGCAGCTCTATGAAACTGGGCCCTGGTCATTTTTCAAGGTAGCCCCAAAGCTACCTTGGGCACAGAAGTAAAGACACGTCTGAAGAAATGGCAGCGTTTATGAATATTCCTCACAGGATAAAAGTTGATGTTCACTTGTGATTTGGTCATTAAGACAAAAAATGATTTTTCAGAAGTTTAACAAAAACGTTTTGCTTTGATTCTAGAGATCCTTCATCAAACTGATGATTGTCAGAATCAAAATCACTCATGGCTGACTTCTAGGTTTCTAGGTTTCTATCAATTCAAATGCTGCTTTGGGATGTGGCTGTGGACCCATAACAAAAGGGACAATAGGTCCACGGTTGCTATCACAAAGGAAAGCATTGTGGTCCACGGTTGCTATCACAAAGTGTTGAACAAAGGAGGGTCCACGATTGCCGGTATTTACACACGTGTGTGTGGGTGTGAGCGTGTCTATCCATTCAAACCGATGACTTTAACAAAAGGGATCCGGGTGTTTGACAGAGCGAGGACGTCCTCGCTTCGTTTTCGTGTACAAACCCATTGGGGACGTCACTAAAAAACAAATATGTCCAAACAATGGAAGAACAAAGAGAAGTCCTCGGTATGTGGGATTCACAAACTTGGACGTGAATGGGTGTTACAACACAAAGGGAAAATTTTGTTAAGAGCCATTCAGCCATGGCAGACAGCTCGATATCAGAAATGTTTACTCCAAAGCATTAAGTGAGTACTTTGCAGTAAAATAAATCGTTTATACATACGGAATTAAGAAGATGCTGGTACTGAATATAGGCCTACTTCTACTTGGAAGTTGATGCTTTTACTTTTTGCTAATACTTTTCAGAATTTACAACTTTTTATTCATACGACCCATTATATTATACTTTTTACAAACCGTATTCGTTTCAACGCTTTCAAACACTTTTTATGGGCCGAAGCGCCCAATTTAAGGCGAAGTGTCCTTTAATAATAGACCCCTTGGATGACGTCATACTGTAAGACCAAAAGCACCCTCACTGAGACCAAAGGAGGTAAGTCATTAGACTCGTTTTACAGGCCCCAATTATTTCATTGGATACAATGATTTCATTGGATAAACGTGCTGTGACGTAAGCTTTCCATATCTGTGTTATGATTGGTCCGAGGTGATCGGTCGTCTGCAGACAGGTGCGTGTGCATACAGTTTACATCGTGTAGTGTTGTTGGGTGTACGCAGTACATGACGTGTGCATTAACTACGAATCTCCGTGTAATGAATGCGAAGGTCAAAGGTACGTCAAAGGTACATCCGGCGGTATCTGGCGTTATTCTAGAGCCTCGAAGTGTGACGTCAGCTGTTCAGGCTAGCAGATCATTGGATGATGGGTGTTCTTTGTGCGTTAAAACGTGCGCGTGACACCAGCGTCCCTCTAGCGTTTCGCGTTATGCAAGGGGTCTGTATAGAATTTGCTATTCACAAGCCTGAAAGTGAAATTGAATGACGATTCAACTGAAGAGGAAAAATCTATATTTAAAACGAACGTATGAACGTGAAAATAGGCTGTTTTTGGCCGAAAATGAGCAGGAAATCAAAATATTGATTAAACTCATTGATCGACTAGCCACTTATGAAGAAAAACATTTACTCCGAAATTTCTCTTATGTGTAAAGTTAGTAAAAATTAATGTACAGTAGGTCTACCACCAAGTTATCATATAGCTTTACTAAGGTAGGGTCATATATTGGTTTTTGTCAACGTAATGCTCGTTTTTAGGCAAAATTGTCAAGAAAGATACACAACAAAGTCGACTATCATGTTGAGAAACGAGTTCCATCAAGAACAGCGCAACCATCCGGAATGGCAGGTATAGTGACAGTGGGTATGGTATCAACCGAATTTCATGGCCACAGTATTCGCAACGGACACGAGAGAACTTTGAATCTCCAAAATTTCAAAGTCTCAAGTCAATCCGATAGAGCTTTCGGGTATGATGAAACCTACACAACTATTTTTCTAGGTCAATACCAAAGTATAACCCTATACCTTTAAAATTATCACTTGAAATTTTGGACTAACAAGCTTTCGTGTCACAGTTTGTAAAGTATTTTGTTATTATTGACCTGTTTGCTATGGTTCATCTTGTTAACTGTCCATTATAGCCCCACTTCTCCCATATAGTTTAATTATTCACATGACTTTGACTGTATGTGACAATAAACATGTTTCTTTTACTCACAGGCATTTCCACTTTTGCAAAGGCACCGGGAAATGTGTTCTAAGCGATGCGACTGTTATTACCACGGCCTATAACAACATGGCGAATGACGGGTGCTGGGACTTTAATCGTGGAGGTAATCCTTTAGAAGTTATAATAAAAAAATAGCAAAACAACAACAACAACAACAACAACAACAACAACAACAACAACAACAACAACATCAACAGCAACATCAGAAACAACAAAAACAGCATCAGCAGCAGTAACAGCTGCAGTAGCAACAGCAACATCAGCAGCAGCAGCAGCAGCAACAGCAGCTGCAGTAACAACATCAGCGCGGCAGCAATACTAATTGCAACAACAACGGCAGCAGTGGCAGCAGCGGCAGCCTCATTAGCGGAAACAGAAATCGGTAGAAGCAGCAGCAACAATAACAACAGCAACAGCAGCAACCGCGGATGCAACAGTTTGTAACGGCATAAGCAGCAGCTATAGTACAAACAATAGCACAAATTTGCAGCACAACAGCGGCAAGCAGCAGCAACATCAGCAGCAGGAGGGGAAGGATAGGAACCGAGGTGCTTTCGAGGGCGTCCTATAGGCTGTGCAAGTCTCGCGCGTATCGGAGCGAGAAAACACGTCAAGTGAAGAACATATTTTTTCTGAAATCAAATCATTGTTTTTAAATTAGATCTATGAAACAATCTGACCAACCAAAATACTCATTACAATTTGCATAAAATGAGTTTTAGCTTTCATAATAAACACACAATTTATTTGTTAGTTTTTGTTGAAACAAAAACAACCCTCTGGGACAAGGATGCTTATTTGATCTGAACTTTTTAGGAAACCCTTTTGTAAATACATGCCTGAATACGTGCAACCACTAAAGCAGGTTTAAACGCAGACGCGCGATGATCGCACGGGCGTACGAATTAACGTGTGACGCAGTTTAAAGAGGACGCTGACGCCTCGACAACCGTAGACTGCAATGAAAAGGCTTAGCGTCTGGCAATTACAGCGTCTTGTGATTATCATCGCGCGACCAAAACAAATTTGGTGATCGGAGGTGGGCACAAATTCTTAATTTTGTGCAAGTAACCGGAAGCAGAGGTCAAGTTTAATTCTTGGGTTTTCTTCGTTGCATTGTTGAATTGATTTTACTTTCATATTTTTTATCACTTAGTACTACATTCCCAACAACATATTTAATTTTCATGGTCATACAGTACGTTAAACTAAAATTATAGACGAAACAAAATCTTGCCAACGTAAAACTCCATATGGCTGGGACCACGATGGTCCCGGAAGTTCGCTTACGCGCGAGACTTGCACAGCCTATAGAGCCTAGATAAGAATCTCGGAGTGATAGCGAGAGGATTCTGTGTAGACTGATCCCCTGTTTTCATCCGTAAGGATAAAGACAGGGCACGTCAGTGTCGTACAGACTTAATGATTTAATTGGATACGATGATTTCATTGGCAAAACGTGCAGTGACGTATGCTTTTCATCTGTGTTTTGATTGGTCTGCTCCGAAGTGACGTAGTTTTTCAGCTACACCACCGAGCAGGGACTGTTCAATCGTTTGCTGCTGCGTGTGCATAATGTTTGTATATACGTATTAAAACCGCTGTTTTATTCACAGTTTAATGTGTGTTTACACGTGTGTGTGGTATTTTCACCGGTAATAGGGTGAGTCTTGGTAGTCTAATAACACCGACACAGATGGACAGACGTCTGGTAGTGTTGCTGACTGGATTCAAGACTGCTCGCAGCTGGCCCGCCTACGCTGACCAGCCGCGGACATGCTTGAGTGGTTTATTGTATAGACACAATCACTACATTCCTCCCCGTCATATCTTTTTGGCGAGGGGTAAGTAAATGAAAAACACAAAAGTTTTTAATAATAAATAGTTACACATCGAATGGAATATACTTATATCAAAATTACAAGACGTATTTTTATGTGTCACACACCCCGATGAGAATAATGTATTTGTTACTTCCTCAAAAAGTGTATGCAAACACTATAATTATTCTAGCGTCCTTAAGTTTAAAAGCAAGTGCAACAAATGAAAGTTTTACTTTTCAGAAACTATATGCAGCACCATTCAAAGCACATGACCAGTATCTGCGTTTTATAATCCACTTCGGTTTATTTACTGACCAGTTCAGAACATTTTTCGGTCTCACGAGACCAGCATTAATTTACTAATAGTGTGCACAACTTTGTTGTCTTTTAATTATTTGTTTTGGCCTCAACACAGGTTATAATAAATACACTGGCAGAACTTGGTGAATATGGAATTAATTAATGCAAGTCAGTGGGGCCCGTAGAGTAGTTCTGTGTTGGCTAAACAGTTACTTAAAACTTCATGTACTGAGATATGCTTTATGTGAGCGATCTCCAGAGCGACCAGCCGTGCCATTGTTGGGTTGCTGAAGGGGACATGGTTCCCCTTCTCTCGAGGGGGAAAGTATGGTGCGTCGGTCTCAAGAAGAAGTCTGTTCAGGGGGATGTTTCTGGCAACATCCCTGGGTCCAGAACTTCCCCAAGCGACAAGAAGTGTCAGCCCCAAGCAGAGGTTTGGAAAGGCAGAGCACCACTTCCGAGCCGCTTCCCAGTGGTTGGTATAACAGTGGAGATGAATCTTACACTGTCTAGGAAGGGTTTCTAATAGAATACGGAAACAGTCCTCTTCAGCATCCCGACAATGGATTACCACCAGCATACTCCACGCAACAGCCATCCTCAAGAGGCACTTGAGGACGGACTGTTGCACGGCCTTATGACGATGGCATCCGCCGGAATAGTCGAGTCCGATTTCTCCCAATGCGTAAACCTCAGGATGACCCAACAGGCGTCGAATGGCTTCCTCTGCGTCGGTGGAGAAGTTATGGGCATTCTTGGGGTGAAAACCCACGGCTGCGAAGATAAACTTGTCTGACACCAACTCCGTCCAGCGTTCCACATCCGTTAAGGTGGCTACATCGCAGAAAACGGCGACGCAGCCGCGGAATCCGGTGGTGTCGATTGCCTGGTCATTTATGAAGGTAGAGAGGGTTCCTTTATGTTGTGCGACCTTCAAAACCTGTCCACGTGACAGTGGGAGTCGATGAAATCAAGTGCGGGCTCAGGCTCCGGGCGAGGGGTAGTGTGTGTTGGGGCTCTGGATGCAGGGTCTTGGTTGCTGGAGACACAGGGTGATGGTGATTGGTCGGCCAGTAGAAAAAGGCGTTGAAGTGTCCTCCAGGGTAACACGGACGAGATGCGCGTGGGGGACGCCAGACTCCTCTCTCGCTCAATCTTAAGTCCAACAAAGTTGTCATACGCGTCCCACACGCGCAGCTCATCCGGGCTAAATTCCGAATTAGTGTCACCCAACTGACGCCGGACGACAACATCCAAAAAACCACTAGTGCGCACTCCCAGCTTCTGGGAAATCTCGTATTTTTATTATGAAGTTGCTGACTAGACTCTTCAATAGCGGCATATGTTGTTGGATACTAAATGGCCCGTGCAGTCGCACGTGGATGGCGATATCCCACTTGTTGCATTCCCAGCAACAAATTGAAGGGAACAGGAACCAATGCTTTTCGTCAGCGAGGTGGTGCCTAACAACGTGACGTCTCATTTTATTGGTGTGGGTACCGCATCCAGGCTGGGGGCACAGCTGAAGTTTCCTTTTCCTTTCCATCACTACACGGGCGACTTCGGTCTCTGTATCTGTTGCACCCTGATCGTCCGCTACCTCTGTAACCTGCTTGGCGGTGTCTTCGTCCTCCAAGCCTTCTTCATTGTAGTCGGGAACGAAATCCACTTCCTCCATATTCTGGATACTAATTGGACAATGTAATATCTGATTCTCTAGATACGAGAAAAAACAAAATCACAATAACAATAGGTTTTCGGCTGTTGGCCGAACACCTAATCAGTCTTTAGGTATACTTTGTGCCTGTCAGACATTACTGAATGTTTCCGCCAGAACTTTTACTCAAAAACACAAATTTAATCCGAGAAAAAAAAAAAAAATCGGCTTCAATTAATACTAGAAATCCAGCTTAAAGGATTTACTCGTCCTAATAGACGCTAATGGTAGTGCTGGGGTTTGCCTAAACTCCATCCCTGTAACGTGAAGGGCGGTTAATTTCCCTACCACTCCTAGTTGTGATCTTAGGCTGGGGAACTACAGTGTATGAAGTGCCTGCCTTTTCGCAAGGGCTTGTATTTAGAAGTGGCTGAGCTAAACAGTTCAAATCATACACATGCTCTGTATCGTTGTCTTCAAGACCATCAATTCCCATCAGTCTGTTACGTAATCGCCGCAACCAAAAGGGGATATCACGGTCATCGCATTTCTTAAGGAGATCGTGGTGAACGACCGTGGGTTTTTTTCTATCTCGTCATTTGTAGAGTATTGGGGAGAGGGATTTCATGACTAAATATGGCCCCTGCCATATGGGCTGCAATTTCCGAGATTGGCCAATCTTGGAAGATTTGTTTAACTTATAAACGATATCTCCCTCTTCGAATTGAGAATACTTTTGGCTCAGGTCGTAATTCTTCTTTTGATAATTTTGGGCAACGCCAATGTTTTCTCTAGCAAGAGCATGAACCTTAAGCATTTTGTCTTTCAGTTTTTGGGCATATTCATGAGATGGTTTATTCTGCATGTTATTACAACCTTTAAGTTAGAATACTAATTCTATTGGTTGAACAACCTCTCGTCCAAGCATGAGCATGTTTGGTGTTAAGCCAGTTTGACGGTTTGGAAGGGCACGTATGGCAGCGGTCAATATTGGGAGGTCTTCATCCCATTCATGAACATTTCCTTTTAAATGACATCTCATAGTTTGCAAGATGGTTCTGTTATATCTCTCCACTTGGCCATTGGAGCATGGACGATATGGAGTTATACGTGTCTTAACAATGCCGAGAATGTCACAAATGGCCTGAAAGAGGGAACTAGTAAAATGTGCACCCTGATCGCTGTGAATTTGGAGGGGGCAACCAAATCTTGAAATGAAATTATCAATCATGACTCCGGCAACAGATTCTGCTGTTTGATCCGGCAGCGGGTAAGCTTCAACCCATTTTGTGAACTGACAAATTAACATGAGGATATACTGATTGCCCTTTTTAGATGGCTTAAAAGGTCCCAAGATGTCTATATGAATGCGTTCACAAGGGGCCCCTGCATTAAACTTCTTAAGGGGCGCCCTCGCCTTCCTTGAAGGTTTTTTGCTTATGTTGCACTCTTTACAAGATTTTACATAAAGAGAGGCATGTTCATTCAGTTTATACCAGAAGCATGACTGTTTTAATTTCTGAATTGTTCTAGTAATTCCCGGATGACCGGCCATTTTAGAGTCATGGTTGAGTTCAAGCACTTCTCGTTGCATTATAATTGGAACTATGAATAACAATCTATACGAATCATCTTCAATCCATTTGTAGTACAGAACCCCTTCATTCATTTCTAGCAGAGAATTATTCATCCAGAAAAACTTTACAGCAGGGGACAGAACTTGCAATTCATCCTGAGACGGGGAGGTGGCTGTTTCTATCCATTTTATGAGATGTTTTAAATCTGGATCTTCAAGTTGCCGTTTCCTTAAATTTGTGTGTGTGTACTTGGTAAAGGGGGATGTCTTATCCTCATCACCCAACAAACGCCGGACAAAGGGATAGGTCTGTCCCTCAATGTCAGTACAAGGTTCACTGGGTCCTGAAAGGCCAAAAGCGGTATCAAGAGCAAAACCCTCGTCCAACGAACGTCGGACAGGAATATCTGAATCGCCCAATGTGTAATCTGTCTGCATGGGTAATCTGTCTGCATGAGCTGGGTTTGGTACTGTTATTTCTCTAACAGCTAAAGGGATGACGTCGTCGACGTCATTCTCAAAACGTGACCATTGTTTGTGCATTTTTAGACAGTATCGACACCCACCACATGGAAGATCATTAGCATTGCACCCTGCAAAGTAACAATCACATAGAGGCTCTGCGGAAGGAATTCTAGATAGAGAATCTGCATTTGTGTGTTGTTTCCCTTTCCTATGGATGACTGTCATGTCGTATTGACTAAGTTCCTCGAGCCACCGCGCCAACATTCCCGAAAGATTCTTAAACCGCATGAGCCATGCCAAACTGCTGTGGTCAGTTCTTACATAGAATTGTCGCCCTAGCAAGTAATGGCGAAATTGTCTGGTGAAACGGACTATCGCTAAAAGTTCTTTACGGGTCGTGCAGTACTTTCGCTGGGCAGGGGAAAGTATATAACTGCCGAAGCCGATTATACGCTCAACCCCGTCCTGAATTTGTAATAACTCTGCGCCAATTGCTACATCCGACGCGTCGGTGTCTAAAATAAACGGTTCATTGCTATTTCGCGGGAATGCTAGCACTGGGCTCGTGGTTAGTATTTCTTTAAATTGGCTGAAAGCCTCTTCATGTTTGTCGCTCCATGTGAAATTGGTATTTGTCTTTGTCAGCGCATAGAGTGGACTTGCTAACTCGGCGAAGTTCTTTATATGAGCTCTATGATAATTGACAAACCCAAGGAACCTCTCCACGTCTTTGCTACAAGAGGGTTTAGGCCAATTTCTAACAGTAGATAAACTCTCTGGGTTAGGTGAGACTCCTTGAGTACTCACTAATTTCCCTAGGAAAATTACCTCTTTTTGAAAGAGTTGGCATTTCTTAGCTTTAAGTTTCAGGTTATGAAGGCGAAACCTCTTCAAGACCTCGATAAGATGTTCCATGGAATCATCAAAATCTTTCCCTAAGATGACAATATCGTCTAAATATGCCAAAACATGTTCCCAAGTTAGGCCTCTAAGTATTAAAGTCATAGAGCGCTGAAAAGTGGCGGGGGCATTACAAAGCCCAAATGGCATTCGCTGGTATTCGAGCAAGCCGTATCTAGTAATGAAAGCAGTTTTGTGCACATCATCCTTGTTTATTTCAATTTGGTAATATCCACTACTCATGTCTAATGTAGTAAAAAATTCTGTCCCCTCTAATATATCTAGACATTCTTCAATATTAGGCAAAGGGAAGGCATCATTATGTGTTACTTCATTAAGGGCCCGATAATCTATACAATAGCGCACTTTGACATTTTTCTTCCTCACAAGCACCGGGGGTGACGCCCACGCAGAAGAGGAGTGCCTTATCACACCCGATGCCAGTATGGAATCGAGATGCTTCTTTTCCTCATCAGCCTCAAAACCCAGTGGTGTTCTACGCATTTGTTGTCTAATTGGGTTTGCGTCTCCGGTATTAATTCGATGTTTGATTCCTGAAAATCGGCCTAAATCATTATCGACTTTTGAGAAGACATCAGCGTATTCTGTTTAACACGCTAGCTAATCTATTGGATTGGTCATTAGTTAAACTTTTTCGCGACTTTCCCCATAGCTCCATAACGTGTGCGGGAACCTCATCAATCTGTCGTACCCTAAAAGGTGAATTGCTTAACCTAGTTTTAGTATATTCCCCACGGGAGCTCTCACCGTGTATATCAACTGGGATTGGGGAGTCAACCATCAAAGGCCGGTCAATATCCCCATGAGAACTATCATCAGAACCATGAAAGATAGCCAGAGGGTCAACCAACAAACGCCGGTCGTCCCCACTGGAACCATCAAAAATGTTATTAGAAATCACGCATTCAATTTCCTCAGCTCTTCCTATCTCGTGACCCTTTTTAAGATGAACGTAAGTGTTACTGTCATTTCGAAGGCATAATTAGTTGTATCTGAATTGCCTAAATTGACCAGTGTATGGACGATGTGACCTCTGACGTCATTTGAAAATCATAACATGATGCGCGCGCATGTCGCCGGGCAAAACCTTTGTGTACTTGACAGCCAGCTAGAAAGTACACGCAATATTACCATGACTACGCGTCTTTTTGCCCGGCGGAACATGACTTGGACAACAGACTTGTCAACAGAGGGCGGTTTGAATGTAAACAGAGGTCACATCGTCTATACGGAACTAAAACCCCTTTGTGACATCTTTCTGGACCAAGATTAATAAATGATTTGTCTGAAGGGTAAGACAATCTAACCTTTGATCTGATTTCGGTATTTGGGGGGACTACCACTTTTTTTATAAGTACCACTCTTTGTACAGAGAACTGTTCATTGTTGTTTTTCCTCATTTGCGCCTGGATATGGTTCCCCTTAAGATTCACCGTATCTGCATTAAGATCAATTATCCCAGAATGAGCTTTTAGAAAATCTAGTCCCAATATACATGAGTCTTCAATAGGAGCAGCTAATACATTCCATTTGTAAGTTTGATTGCCAATGGTTACATGTAGGTTTGTAATTATTTGGGCAACCATTGTGCTGTATTTCTCGGCGCCTATGATAAGCACTTTTTCGTTTAGTGGTCCAGGATATTTAAGCTTCTTCAAAAGATTGTCACTTATGATTGACACTTGTGCTGCGGTGTCTACCACAGCGTGCGTTTTGACATCCTGCACTTGAATTGGTATTACTAGGCTTACGCCTGGATTGAAAGATAAGTTTATCTCCTGAATAAGTGTTGTTTGAGAAGATTGTTGTCCATTGGGCAAATGTACTGATTGGCCGAGGGGTTTGAAACTTGCCGACTGTTGGCCAACACGACCGGCAACTAACGGTTTAAAGAACCTTGAGATTTACGGACTGGTGATGAAGTGTGGGACGAATATTTATTGGGGCATTCCCTAGCCCAGTGCCCTGCTTCATTACAGTGAAAACACCGTTGTATTGTGGGGGAAGCCGGTGGTGATGGACCGCGGTTAGGCGACCAGCTATACGCCTTGGTGAAGGGTTACGGTTTTGGCGATTTAAAGCTGGCGTAGTTAGGCGCGGTGGGGAGTCGTTCCTTTGATTCTGTGTTGCGGCCACGGGTTTGACATTAGTTTCCTTTAAGCAAGAAATAAGTTCTCGAATGTTACTATTCATTTCCGACCAATCCAAATGGATGTCAACTTTGTCTTTACCAGCTTGGTTGATCTGTACCTGCCGGACACTTGGTTTCTCGTTAACAGGAGATTGGTCGCTAAAGGAAACGTGTCTCATCCGTAATCTACCCTGTCGCGCCCATAGTATATGGTTGTGAGCTGCTGTTTGCGTATATTGAACGGCGTCGTAGAGTGTTTGCGGGTCGCGAAAGAGCGCAAGCTCTGCGGCTTCAGCGTTACAACAACCCTTTAAAAACGCTTCTCTGGCAAGAGTTTCGAACACTTCCGTGCCCGCTGTGGGGTAAGCTCGTGTGGCTATCTGCCTCACTCGCTGCCCAAACTCCTCCAAAGTCTCGTCTTCGGTTTGCCGGATTGATGTAAGCTCCGCCCTATAAATGATCGGATCCTTCCTTTTGCCGAACATTTTCAGCAGCTGATCCCTACTTTTGTTATAGCTTTGCCTTATTGATGGTTCCTGCCAAGCATAAACTTCTAGTGCTTTTCCAGAAAGGGCCCCAACTAATTGAATTAGTTTAGTTCCGTCATTCCATTTGCAACATTCTGCTATTGTGTCAAATTTCGTCGCAAATGCATAGAAATCTGTCGACCCGTTATAGGGAGCCAGTTTGGGGATCATTGGGCGTGCGTTTGCAGTTGCTGCAGCTGATTCTATTGGTTGTGATGGCTGGGTTACAGTTTGTGTCGTAAGTGATGTCCCACTATTTGGATCAGGGATTTTGAATTTATGTTCCACAAGGGGTGGGGCAAAAATGCCACCAGCGACAATTGGCTTTTGTTCAGCTTGAGTGGTTGGAATTTTACCAATGGTAAGTCCCTTTTGTTCACCCGTGGCTATTGAATGTGTTGCATTCAGAATATGGGGCGGTAACGGTGGGGCTTTATTCTCAATGGTCTTCAGAGTGGCATCTATTATTGGGTCGCCTGTTGGTTTTATTGGCCCGATCTCTAAAACAGGAGCTTGGATGGTGGCTGTTGATGGCTTTGTGTCTAATTGTAAGGCGGGAATTTTCAATTGTGGCATGGCACCTTTGGGCATTTTATCACCCTGGATGAGGTTTGTCAATCTGTATTCCGAATTTGTGGACTGGGTCTTAAGTTCATTGATGGCCCCCGTTATTGCCAGTGTGTTCGCCTGCATTATTTTACCCAATTCGCCTATCTGATTTGCAAGAAGTGTTATTGGGTCCATAGGTTCTTTTGAGTGTTTTGGTTGTGTTTCTTGGTCAGAACCATTAGAAGCCTTTGCCGATGAAAGATCCGCAGTGTATTCAATTGAAATTAAACCTTTCTCGTGCAATTCATGCAGTTTAGTTTTAAGGGATGGGGAGTCATGGAAGTCATCTATAATAACGGACCCCTTCTTAGATCTTAGCGATACTATGGCTTCTGCAAATTTTGTTCCAATGCCTGGCAGGGATGTAAGTTGCTTGATGGACGCCTTATTTATATTTATGCCCATGCTTGAGCAAATTATCAAATACAAAATAGGATTTGAAATTTGCTATAAACGTTGATGGCAAAAAATGCTTTATAGCAGACTCCTCATGTACATTTTATACATTTCAATGGCAATTGAGAATGCAATGAGGTTAAACAGTATGGTTCTCTGAAAAATTAGCCTATTAATGAGAAATATTTGTCGACAGTTCCAACAAACGCCGGGACTTATCAACAAGGGAAAATAATATCCTAATTCTACACTATTCTACTGTTACACTAAGTCAACTACTGACAATCCCAACAAACGCCGGGACTTATTGATAACTATAGCGTTAATGAAACTACGTTGAGGTGGCGATTAATAGACTTTATTTACTTTGAAAATTCTGACTCAATTTTTTAGTTTTAGTTTTAGTTTTTGGCTTTCTATAAAAAAAAATATCCTCTGAATGAGAGGATAACTATATCATACTCACGGAGATTTACCTCGTCGCCAATGTGGTATTTTCACCGGTAATAGGGTGAGTCTTGGTAGTCTAATAACAGCGACACAGATGGACAGACGTCTGGTAGTGTTGCTGACTGGATTCAAGACTGCTCGCAGCGGCTGGCCCGCCTACGCTGACCAGCCGCGGACATGCTTGAGTGGTTTATTGTATAGACACAATCACTACATGTGTATGGACTACGAATCTACGCCGTGGAAGTGGATGTGAGGTCAAAGGTACATCTGGCAGGATCCCGCCAGGTGCTCAAGGCTGGTACTGGCGTTATTCACATCATTCTGTCCACTGTCCCTAATGAGGCGAATGGTGTAGAAATTGTGTCTAATAGCACCCTCTTTTGAATAATCTCTCTTCAACTCGTGTTAGTTTTACACATGTCAGGGGGGGGGGACAAATACAACATCCCCTACCGGGACTCAAACCATCACTCTGTTGGTCAGAAACACCACGGCCCAATTTCATAGAGCTGTTTAACGGTCAGCATATTTTCGTGCTAACTGTAGCAGAACAATTTGCTTAAGCATAAGCGTATTTCACAGGTTAGCAGGAAAATAAGGCGGCCACCAAGCACGCTCACAATGGATTTGTATTGTTACGTCTTGCATTTTCATGCAGTAAGCACCGGATGGTTATGCCTTTCGGTGTGCTTAATAGGGTTAGCAGCGCTTATGAAACAGAAAATTGTGCAGTAAGCATATAATCGGCCGTTAAGCAGCTTTATTAGGCAATAAGCCAGGTGCTGAAATTTCACAAATTGGTTCTAACTCGAGGGACTAATTCTAATATCACTTTTATTGTTGCAAATAATCCATAACTTACCATAAACTGTGATAGCCTGTCCCAAAAATTAGATTTCTAGCAGTTTGCGAAAGATTTTCACCATGAAATCTAAAACCTCTTAGCCTCTTCCGTTATTGTTAAGTCAACGGCTGTTTAGAAAGTGAAAACAATTTAAACCCATGTGTTTGCATGGAGAGAGAATAATTTGAATGTGCATACTTAAACAGCCGTTGTATTTGTCACTTTGCTGCTTGTCCTTAAAAACAGATCATCAGCAATTTTGTTTTCGCTTTTGCGATTTTGAAGTATAATTATGGTTACTAAAATACCTGGATTTCAGAAATTTAATACACAGAAAATTTGTAAATTTCATTAATTATGAATGACAGAAAAAATAACTGAAAATGCCGACCCAAGAGTTTAGCATACAGTTTTGGTCGGTCCGCCTTGGAGGGCATGCAACGCAATTAGACCTTTTTTTTTTTTTTTTTTTTTTTTTTTTTTTTACAGTTATTTTTGGGGGGCCTATTTCTTGATTTAAATTTCACGACGTTGTTTTTAAAACTATATAACATGTTATATGGGTTCTTTTATGTGCATTACACAACACATTGATGTATTTCTACGAAAAATGTAGCCTTTTGACAAGGCCATCGTGGACAGCTTTGTAAACAGTGGAGCGACTGGAACAAGAGACCACCCGCGCGAGCCGAGTGGCGAAGCCACGAGGGCCTTTTCCAACTTGTTTGCGGTTTTTGTGATGAATTATTCATGAAGTATGAAACGTGCGTTATGCACTTCTGATTGGTTTGGACTTTTGCTACTGTTTCGGGTAGCAAAAGTCGAGATTATAAAGAAACACATAAGAAACCGCAAACAAGTTGGAAAAGGCCCTCGTGGCTTCGCCACTCGCGTGCGTGGTCTTGACAAAAGGCTACGAAAAATGCCGTATGAGGGCGACTCTAAAGTTATATTGGAGAGTCAACAGATTCTGGATCCGTAACAGAAGGAAAGCATTTTCACAAAAAGGAATATTGTGTTTTTCCAATTGATAGTTATTGACACTGTGATGGAGTGAAATTTTAAATGGCCGAGAAAAAAAGTGCTGCACTGGTCATCTGCTCGTCACTTTCTTTTTATCGTTTTCCCAGGCTTTAGTATTCGATTCCCTCTAAAATAAAATCTACCGGTGTTTTTAGCCTTCACTATTTTACTAAATTACTTAGAAATCATCTACCGGCGCTGGGTGGCTCCCCTGACAGGAAATTAGTGAGGGGTTGCATGCGGGGAACTTGTTTTTCTTTTCTTGTTCTCTTTTAGTATTAGGCTCCTTCCACTGTATTAAGTTTTTCTTTTGAATTTGAGTGGTAAAATAAAAAGTTCTAGCGCAATTGTTGTTCTTTTCTTTTCTATAAATGCCACATGCTACTGCCTGGCAGGGCACCCACTGCCATCCCCACCCACCCCTATATCCGATACGGTTAAGTAGGCCTGCACATATTTGGTGGAAATGTTTCTCCTTAAATCCACTTTTCTTTGTCAGAAGTATTTAAAGCACTTCTAGGGAGAACTAACAAAAGCACGAAACGCATCTGAACTCTCTCCAAAGTGCATTGTTGATTAAGTTTGATAAGACCGTTTTTGATACCATACAGGTGCTGCATACGGCGACTCAATTAAGTAATGACCTACTAAATATATGATAGAGAAAAACTTCTCCACAACTTCCTTCTCTAAACTTTACAAACAAGATTTATAAACCAACGGCAATGTTATATAACGTACAAAAAGGCATGTTACAACAAAACGATACTTAAACCACCTAATTCCTCTTGATGACTGTTTATGAAAAGTTCATCAGCATTTATTGACAAAAAGAAACATTGTTTACAGGCAGCATGCTTGCCATGAGACAAATACAACGACTGTTTGAGTATGCACACTCAACTAATCACTCCCCGTGCAAACACATGGGCTTAAAACATTGTTACTATCTAAACGGCCGTTGATTTATCAATAAAACCAGAGGCTAAGAGTTTCAGATTTTACAGTGAAAATCTTTCGAAAACTGGTAGAAATCACATTTTTGGAAAGGCTATCATAGTTTATGGTAAGCATATGGATTATTTTTTACTAGAAAAGTGATATTAGAATTAGTCCCTGCAGTTGGTATCGGCAGGTGGGGCTGGCTCATGGACTGGGGCCCAGAGGTGGAGTCAAACAGTCAAGTTTGTATTTTGTGTTTCCCGATACAGATTGTACGCGCTCATTCTCCACGTCCGGCTACAACTACCAGTACCCATTCCATGTTGAAGCAAAGGTGTTTGTGGCTGAATTCGGATTACAGACTCCACGGGACGCTTTACTAAGGCTGTCCACTACAGATAATAACGCTGGTCTTCATTATGAAATAGGTAAGAAAAACAAGTTGGAGAAGAGACCCCTAAAAAATAACGAACGAGTCCGACTGCCTCTGACGATGTGAAAGCCAGGGTTTTGTTCCGCAAAGTGAAAACAACACAAAACAATTTTAACATTCTCTTTTAGTACAGAGGGTCGTTTAACACCGGGAATTTTACAAAATATGCAGGATGGTTCCATTAGTTTACTGGCAGGGGAGTGGAGTTTGATACCACATAACATAGCGCAGGCTGTCAGTAGCAAGCCTCCTGGAAGCCTGTCGCATCACAGAGTGCCCACACTTTATCATAGGGTTAGATCTGGGTATGTATGTATGTATAATTTTGGGAATACAACTATATTCATGGGCAGAGGCATTAAGAAAAAACGCTTAATCAACCAGTTGCTGATTGGTAGAGTTACGCAACATACAGCAACAGAGTCCAGCATTCTCCTGAATGCGATCAGAGCATACTGGTCGAAACATCCATTGTTAAACCACAGCTGTTTCTTTTCAGAACCACCACAACTCATTTCATAGATAGTTTTTTTTGTTTTTTTTATATGTTGGTGTATCCGCACTATTTTCTCATTGCTCCAATGACCGATTGAGCTTACACCTACTAGAACGAAAACGGCAACAAGTGATCTTTGCTTAAATTCATACAAAAACCGTTTTCAATCAACAAGGAAATTAAGTTTATATGAGATTAATCAGATTTTAAATTATACAAATCAATATAATGTGAATGCCCTTCCCGGGTGCTTTTCAGAAGGATTTGCGAAAAGCCCTGTTAGGTCATCACTCATGTTACGCATTGGGAGCTCCGTTTTGTATAGCCGCTTTGTTGCAGCATGGTATAATAACAAAGCAAGTACTATACCACATGACGATATAGAAGAATATAGAAGAAATAAATCATGCCATTGATTCCTCTAAATGTTCTACCCCAGGAAAGGATGGCATAAACAATGAAGTTATTAAACAACTGCCCATAAAAATCCGCGAATATCTCCTTAAAATTTACAATATCATATGGGAGACATCCCAATGCCCCTCAAAATGGAAAGAAGCCATTCTTATCCCCATCCTAAAACCAGGCAAAGACCCGACCAACCCGGGATCCTATAGACCCATAGCGCTCACCTCTACATTATGCAAAATGATGGAACGAATGGTCAACTCTCGTCTAAGGTGGTACCTGGAAACAAATCACCTCCTCTCACAATATCAGAGTGGTTTTCGCAAAGGAAGAAGTACTAAAGACCACATCCTTAATTTGGAATCGTCTATTAATAAAGCGCAAACTAACAAAGAAAGCACTCTTGCCATTTTTTTGGATATAGAAAAGGCCTACGATATGCTGTGGCGGAAAGGCGTTATCATTAAATTACAAGCTATGGGCATAAATGGTCGAATTATCCAATGGATTGATAATTTTCTTACTAATAGAACAATTCAGGTTAAAATTAATAACATCCTTTCTATAGGAAGGAACATAGAAAATGGCGTTCCTCAGGGAAGTGTTATCAGCCCTCTATTATTTAACATTGCTGTCAATGACCTTCCCAAATGTTTGGAAAATGTTCAAGTCTCACAATATGCAGATGATATAGCTGTTTGGAAATCCAACCGGAACACATCCTTCCTAGAAAAGAAAATACAAATAAATCTCAACAGAATTATAACATGGTGTGAAAAATGGGGATTTAAATTATCCATTCCTAAAACTGTTGCTGTTCTCTTCACAAACAAGAAACATATAAACATTTCTATTCATCTAAATAATCATCCTATTCAGGTCCTCGCCCAAGCCAAATTCCTGGGTGTTATTTTTGATAGTAAACTTACATGGAAACATCATATTAATGGTATTTTAAATAAATGTAAAAAGAGGCTCAACATCCTTAGATGTGTAAGTGGGAACACATGGGGTGCAAACTGCAAAACACTATATCAATTTTACTCTGCCCTTATTAAACCTATTTTAGAATATGGGTGTGAAGCTTTTGACTCTGCTTCTGATACAATAAAACAGAAACTCGATAGTATTCAATATCAGGCTCTAAAAATATGTACTGGTGCTATCCAAGGCTCACCGCTCTATAGACTCCAAATTGAATGCGGTGACCCCCCTCTTGCTTTACGTCGTCAGTTTTTGTGCGACATATATTACAACAAAATAAATACCCATTCAAACCATCCTAATCAACATCTCCTTCAAGATAATTGGCAAAAACAATATTTTGCAGAAAAATGGCTGCATGTATCCCATAAAACTCCATTTGAAGCTAGGGTGACAAACCCCCCTTTAACATCCTTCCCTCTTATTAACCCTTTTCCATTTTGGCAGTACAATAAACCAAATGTTTCTACTGAAATACTCAGTCAAGTTACACAACTTACTGATACATATAGTAAGTGTAATATTAGTGTAGAAATTATCAACACCACCTGGAAAAATTCCCTTCATATATATACAGATGGCTCCTACAATCCAAATGGCAATACGGTAGGGTGTGGCATCTATATCCCACAACTTAAATATTCCAAAGGTATTCGGCTCAATAACGGCATTTCCATATTTACTGCCGAACTGTTTGCAATCTTTATTGCTTTATTATGGATTGAAGACGTCAAACCTATAAACACCTGTATATTCAGTGACTGTTTAAGCGCCATTCAAACTATTACTAAACATGACCCCCAAAATAAAATCGTTTGTGACATCCGCCATTTACTTATTAATATCCAACAACAAGGGAATACTGTCTTCCTTGAATGGATTCCTGGACATTGTGGAATCGTAGGTAATGAGGAAGTTGATAAAATCGCCAAACTTGCTACTCAAAAAACAAATATTGACAGTATCATCCCTTTTTCAGACAACGAAATCAAACACATTCTTAAAGACCAACTAAAAGAAAACTGGAGCAAGGTAATTCCCCAAAATGACCTCTTCAAAAAAAATCAAATATGATTCCTTATTTTCTTTTACTACATGGGGCCTACAACGACACCAAGAAATTGCTCTTCACAGAGTTCGACTAGGAATATGTAAAAACCTTAAAAACTTTCTTTTTAAAATTAACAAACATCCCACTGGTTTATGCGAAACCTGTGCTGTGAGTGATGACATTACGCATTTTCTCATAAATTGTCAAAAATATAACACCCAGAGAAAAACTCTCCAAAAAGCCCTCAACCTCACTCCATCACAAATGACATTAACTCAACTCTTAAAACACAAACAAAACTATTATGGCATTTTAAAATTTATTCATAACTGTAATGTCAGTACCTAACTCTCCCTTCCCCCCCCCCCCCCCCCCCACTCTTTTATTTGACTCCTCCTGATGGGTGTGTAGCTTTAATTAAGAAGGGGCGTGGGATGGTTGGCGGGTCATTGTGCTACATGACATCACCGTGAGGTGTTGCGAACCTGCGACAGGGCCGGCGGAGTCCGGGCTCTTAAATTGCTGGTATACTGATACGGTTCGATCTCCAGGACACCGGTGGCACATTGTGGCTTGAGGATCACTCACGCTTCTTCTTTACCCTTTTTGTGCATTTCCTTTGTGTAGAACAGAGTACAAAGGTTGGTTTTGCTGATCATGGCTGAAATGATATGCGAGCCCATACGAACTACGATCAGTCCCTTATAGTGAGCGCCTTCGGCGCTATAAATGTGTTTCTAATGCATAAGCAATTTTAATGGCGCAAAGGGCATACGGTTTGTATGCCAAAAGTGCCACTCAAAAACTACTACTACTACTACTACCACATGACGTCAAAGTATATCATTTTGACGCAAGCCGTCCAGGCAGAAGGTTTTTAGTTTTTCAAAACCATGAGGTTGGGGCCTAATTTGTTGATCGATAATTACGAAAAAAAATCAGAAATGTACAAGAATCTAAATCACATTTTAATGATAAACAAACACACTATAGGCCTAAACAAGTTTTAAAAGCATTACCGTAAACATATTTCGCTCAAGTACCCGAAAATTTGACAAGCTTGTTAATTGACAAGTTCTCAAAAGAACACAATCTACCAAGTAAGTAGCATAACTACGGTGTTACCGCACACCACAAATAATGTACATTGATACCTCATACCACGCAATGCCTAGCATCCCACATTACCAATGTTGACCACGGGCCTTTTAAAGGGAATTGCTATGTATGTTTTACTCAAATGTTTTTGTTCTTGCTCGTTTTTGTCAAAGTGGTTGGCGGTGCCAGTAACAGGAAAACAGTGATACGTCGATGTACTAAATGTGCCAACCTAGCTGAAGTACCAACGGATTCCATCGTCAGTGAGTTAGAGATGCGTCGCTTTTGGTTCCGGTACGATCATGGTCATTTCTTGCTTGGACGTCACCGAGAGAGGGCGTTCTTTGACTTTTATGAAACACCTTGGGAAGTCCCTATTCAGTATTTTGGGATCGGCAGTTGGGGCCTGACAGCTGATTGGCTGTTTTATGTCAACTGTTCTAAATAATTTATTAATTTATTCAAACGGGTTTTTTTTATGGATGACCAGAAGTACGAAATCGGGTACCACTTTTCTACTGTTATTTGGCGGTTTTTCCAATGGTTCAAACTATCTCTTAAGTACATGTGCCAAAAAGTGTTCCAACTGTGTCAATCCATGGAGCTATGGTCAACCAAACAGTAGCCGAGTTGTTGGCGAAGTAAGGCTTGGTTTCAAGATGAAGACAGCGGCGTTTTCTGTCTCCCATAATCATGAGTGTAACAATAAATTAACAAACTGACTTTGGAATCAAACTACAAAACTTCTTTTTTTTTTTTTTTTCATCCATTTCTATAATGTAAGCCCATAATTACTCTGTGAATAATAATGTTCTTAATCATGTCAGCGTTCAAAAGGCCTGCATGGGTATTCTTATTGATTGTAAACTTAATGTTGTGTATCACTTAATCAAGAAGACCAATCGAATGATTGGTTTAGCGTGGCGTAATTTCCAGTCTTGCAAGAATGAACAGATTTTCGCACTTTAAACTGCACCATTATCAGACCTCGTCTTGAATACTGTACTGTTGCTTTTAATTCCAATTGCAAGACGCAATCAGACAGACTATAGAAAGAGTTCAAAGACGTTATTTGCTTTTTATGGTTCGAATACTTAACAGTATGGAAGCTAAACAGAACGCTTTTATTCCAACTTACTTACAGCTGTGTCAAATGTTTAATTTGCCAACTCTTCATCAGAGAAGAACAGTTAACAGTTAATGTTTGTTTCTGTATAAACACATTCTCAACCATTTTAATTTAACTGATGCCAACCCTTACTGTTTACATGTTCCTCAGCGTCGCACTAGATCAACCACCAACCATATTACATGTCCCCTGGAGTCGGGTTGAGGTGACCAAACAAGGCTTTGTTTCAAGAATCTCGTCTGCCTATAACCGGCTCCATGGGAAGTGTGATGTGTTTGGTGCTTCTTCTATCAATTTTTTCCGTAGTGATATTAATAGATGTTTTCTAGCTGATTACTAATTTCAATACCATGAACATGTATTTATGTATTTTTATATTTCATATCCGTTTTATTTTTATTTTCTCTTTTCATTTTAAGTGCACATCGGAAAGATAAACATTACATCTAATTAGGGGGAAACTGAATTATTGAAGTTGAACATAAATCATATTTATAAACTCAACGAGTTTGTTTTTTTATGAATTACATGCCTGGAATTTTATCTTTGAGATGGCAAGGTCATCTCCATTTTGCAAAGGGCACTTCCATTGGGAAAAGGGTACTTTTGAAGAGGCACCAAGGCCAAGACCAGGGAAAAGAGGCCATGGTGAGGCCTGGATTTTCATCTTTTGAGATGGCAAGGCCATTTTAATTTAACAAAGGGGCACTTCCATTGAAAATTCGTAAAAATCTATGGGGAAATAGGGGCAACAAGGCAAAGACCAGGGCAACAGAGGCAATGTTCTCCGTGTACATTCCAGGCCTGGGAATGTGTCACTATTAATACTTAAGATTATACTTAGATCAAATAATAGACTTGAGCAATGATCCCTTATTCACAAGTAGAAAGATAATAGACTTGAGCAATGATCCCTTATTCACAAGTAGAAAGATAATAGACTTGAGCAATGATCCCTTATTCACAAGTAGAAAGATAATAGACTTGAGCAATGATCCCTTATTCACAAGTAGAAAGATAATAGACTTGAGCAATGATCCCTTATTCACAAGTAGAAAGATAATAGACTTGAGCAATGATCCCTTATTCACAAGTAGAAAGATAATAGACTTGAGCAATGATCCCTTATTCACAAGTAGAAAGATAATAGACTTGAGCAATGATCCCTTATTCACAAGTAGAAAGATAATAGACTTGAGCAATGATCCCTTATTCACAAGTGGAAAGATCAGCTTCAAACTTTCCTTTTGTAGGACATTACGACCCTTAATGAATAAAGCTCGAAACTGCTTGCCAACTCTTGAATGCCTCCACATTACGATTTTTCGTAATTCTGTTTGTTATATTTCAAATATAAACCATACTTTCATGCACGTGTTTTTTACTTTTGATTTGTTCCTTTTAATATATTTTGATAACAAATTAAATAATAATATCAAAATAGTTTGTTTGTTTTGTCAGTTAACCTAGGTTGTTTTGGTAGTGCATGTATGAAACGAATTAATATGTTTTGGTTCTTATCATGTGTCTGTGGTAATGTTTATATTTGAAGGTTTTGTTGTGGTAAAGTAACAAGCTAGAATTAGACAATGATAAGTCCAAACCATAAGTAATTTTTATAGCATCCCAGCTTCTGCAAAATAAAGGCAAGATTGCATGGCTCAATTTCTCAGAGTTAAAATTTATCAATTTTAACTGCTAAAGCAAAGTGTAACATCACAATGGTAATACTTGACAACTCACAGTGCTTTGTAAACTTGAGCCCATAACAAATTTAATGCATTGAGACAAAATTGCTCAAATCTCATTTTATTATTTTAAAGGCAAGGTATACGTATGGTTATAGTCAAAGACCTGTATCCTCACTTGCTGTATCCCAACATATTCATAACAAAAACAAATCCTGTGAAAATTTGGGCTTAATGGTCATCAAAGTTGCAAGAAAACAATGAACGTTAATGTTTGAGTAATTAAACTTTAAAACTGTTTATCTGTATGGTATTGAGCCATTGTTCATGAATTATTATTTATATTTAAGTAAAGAGTAATCTTTAAAAAGTCTACGCATGGCATAAATTAATTTGGCCAAAGTAATTTATTAAAAACAAGCGAGTACTATTTAAAAATGGCATGGTGGCAATACAATCTAGTATTAGATTTGCTGAAATTTTACAAAAACTGCCAATTAAACAGATGGTGTCAAACCATGGTTAGTTTGGTTTGGTTTGGTTTGGTGTTTTTTCAGTTTAGTTGATTAATTATTTAGAATTTAAACCACTTAAACTCGGTGTATGGTTTTACAGCAAACCTAACTAGATCGAAACTATACATAACGTCATTAGCAAACTTTCAATTTAATTAAATAGCTTCTATTTATGACCTGTACAGAAAATGAAAACGTGATGAACTTAAACTTCTAATTGTTGTCGGAATAAACTTCATTCATCTAAATATTAAACGAAGTTTCCCAATCCTAATTTAATGCTTATTCTATTTTGATTATTTGTGTGTTTTGTTTAATAATAAAAAATGCAGCAACGTAACACGGAGATTATCTCAGAAACAGTGTATTTCATCGTAATTGTTTTTTTAAAGAGTGTTCAATCTTACCAACGTTTTTACACGCGTGATGTGGTTTTTTGGTACTCGAGGATCCTAAGAATGTTATAATTACTGTATTGAATAATAAATACATCACAATTTTTTTTTTTTTAAGTATGGCTAAAAACTACTGCATTGAATAATCTATAAAGATCTTTTTTTATAGTCATAAAACTACTTTTATCAAAATATTTAAAGACTTCGGGAGAAAAGGTAGCGGGTACCAGTTTTTACGACGGTAAAAGTGCATGTCTTTCAAAGGCATTTTTCTACAAAATGTCAGTTTCCTAATTCCGTTTGACATTCGTGTCACCTCGTGGGACCGCTGACGAATTGTGCAAGGCCAGAATACCATCAAGCATATTTCATTAGAGGGCGCTATATATTTAGACAAGGGGCACACGGTCTAAATTGCTGATAACTTAAAACAGTTTAACATTCAAGAATGATATTAAATGTAATGCTTATGGGTTTGGTAACTGTAGCAAGTTTTTGTTTACCGTTTTTATTATTATTTAAAACCCTTAATAGAGGGACTTGGCCAAACATGTTCTTCCCAAATCAAGAAAAACATAACCGCAGTCACGTGGTAAATCCCAGCCATGCTAAGCTCCATGATATCATCCCGTGTACGATAACACACAGTCTAGAAAGGGTGTCAATCAACAGGGGTCGGTGACTTGGTGAGAGTGGGCGGGGTAGGGGAATGTCAATGTCTTGTGTACAAAATGTTTCCCATTCGTTTGTGCACAAGCAATGGCCGCCTGGTTAATGTCAATGACACTACAACTCGGGCACTAAGTCGCCATAAATTAAAACCCCCAGTGAGATGATTGAAAACATCTGTTCACAAACTGGCAGGGAGTCCTTTGATGTCTGGCTGACAGTTTCTGCGGTTAGAAAATGGGAGATAAGCCCGCAAGCCCTCTTAAGTGATTTATTACGTGTGAAGAACATGTTTGGCAAAGTGCCGAATTTACGTTCGGCTGAAACAGGTGCCTCGTTTGAGGGTTTGTCTTAGATGTGTTCACAATTATTCAATTGTTAACCGTACACTAACTCTATTTAGATTAAGGCCTCAACATTAATAAGAAGTTTCCGTTTCATGTGATAACATAACACTTGTGTCATCTGCATTCATCAATAACTACCATGTTGGTTGTTTGTTGATAAACAATAAGAATGGTTGGAGACCCAGAATGGAATCCCGAGATACAAATTAATGAATTGGTAGCTGGTTTAGAAACGTTGTTTCCTATAAATGACTTTAAGTTGATTACAGATGGAGACTTATGACAGGAGTTGGGGCTTCAGCATCAAGAGATGGAGATATCTGGTTTACTATTACACGAATGAAGACTTCTTGTTCAATACAGATGCAGAATTCTGGTTCAATGCAGATGCAGACTTCTGGTTCAATGCGTATGCAGACGTCTGGTTTTCTACAGATACAGACTTCTGGTTCACTACAGATGGTTACATCTGGTTTACTACAGATGGTTACATCTGGTTCTCTACAAATGCAGACTTCTGGTTCACTACAGATGCAGACTTCTGGCTCACTATACAGATGGAGACTTCTGGTTATCTACAGATGGTTACATCTGGTTCTCTACAAATGCAGACTTCTGGTTTACTACAGATGCAGACTTCTGGTTCACTACAGATGCAGACTTTTGGTTCAATGCAGATGGAGACTTATGGTTATCTACAGATGCAGACTTCTGGTTTACTACAGGTGCAGACTTCTGGTTTACTACAGATGGAGACTTCTGGTTCTCTACAGATGCAGACTTCTGGTTCTCTACATGATGCACCCCTTTCTGGGTCAATGCAGATGGAGACTTCTGGGTTTCTACAGATGGAGACTTCTGTTTCTTTACAAATGGAGACTTCTGGTTTACTACACATGGTTACATCTGATTCTCTACAGATGCAGACTTCTGGTTTACTACAGATGCAGACTTCTGGTTCTCTACAGATGCAGACTTCTGGTTCTCTACATGATGCACCCCTTTCTGGGTCAATGCAGATGGAGACTTCTGGGTTTCTACAGATGGAGACTTCTGTTTCTTTACAAATGGAGACTTCTGGTTTACTACACATGGTTACATCTGATTCTCTACAGATGCAGACTTCTGGTTTACTACAGATGCAGACTTCTGGTTCTCTACAGATGCAGACTTCTGGTTCTCTACATGATGCACCCCTTTCTGGGTCAATGCAGATGGAGACTTCTGGGTTTCTACAGATGGAGACTTCTGTTTCTTTACAAATGGAGACTTCTGGTTTACTACAGATGGTTACATCTGGTTCTCTACAGATGCAGACTTCTGGTTTACTATAGATGCAGACTTCTTGTTCTCTACAGATGGAGACTTCTGGTTCATTTCAAATGGAAAGACAACACAATTAGAGAGATCTGGTATAGATGAGAATCTGGCAATTGATGTGGAAGAGTTGGAGACATATGAGTGTATATAGTTTTCCTTCTTATGATAGTTTTGCTGTTGAGAGATTACAATTTGTATAACAAAGAAAACATAAACATTTTGAACAAGCTGCCCAAACTTTATCTTGGCAAGAGAAGTTGTTACATGTGGCTTAAAGATGCTGGGCTGTTTCAATAGCCTGTACTTGTTTATCTGCAGTCAGAAATTGAAACAGAGAGAAAAAACAACAACATGTATTATTACTTACTAAACCAGGCAACTTTATCAAACAATAGGAACATTAAAGATTTAAAAGCAAAAGACAACCAAACAAGTAAACAAACAACAAACAAACAAACACCCCAACAACCCAACAAACAAATAAACAAGGACAATACAACACTGAGCAGACAGACAAACAGCAGACAGGGGAAAAACTAAAATATATATAACAATATAAAAAACACATGAAGAAGGCAAGAGAAAATCTAAAAAACAAACTAAAACATACAGGGAATAAAAAGGTGTTAACAACCACACCCACCCACAGGGACAACATGGTCAAAATTGGAAGCCTATTAAATCACTTTACATGTTCAAAATACTGGTTAGGTAGGGAATGGAGCTAGACCTGTATCGGTTGGTTCTGCACCTGATATTAGTCAAAGAGTCGGAATTCCTAAGGTTATTGTTCCTTGTAGGAGGCTCACAAGCTTGAGTAATAACTGACTGACGTTCAAAAAACGGGTTTAAAAAAATGGAAACAGAAAAAAGAAAAGAAAAGCGAGAGGAAAGGCATGAGAAGAAACATTCTAAAAATAATAGTATTTGTGGGTTTTGTCTTCTTATTTCAGTTTAGTTTTAGTTATTTTTAATTCACTGCCTGTCAAATTAGCCCACAGGCAGCCGATTGTCTTAAGACAATATTACTCAAAACAAAAACGCTTGCGGACGATGTAGAGCGTAGATTCAGTTTATTGTCTACACGAGGGAGGAGCATCACTGATAGACGGCAACACAGACTCAAAAGATTTTTGGGAACAATTTTCAAGGAGTCCCGCGTTGATTTTACAGGAAATGTTCCAGTAAAATTAGACGATTGATATGGAGCAGAAGTGCTTAAAAGGTGTTTTTTTTCATCAGAATTAAGGCACACGGAGGCTTGATTTCTCGACCCCAAATCGCCAAAAGCTCAGAGCTCCAGGGGGCTTCGCCCCCTGAACCTCCACCGGGGCTTCGCCCATGGACCCCACCCCTTAAATTTATTTGAGCCACAAAAACAGAATCCTGGGTTTATTGTCACAAGAGGGAGGAGCATCACTGAAAGACGGCAATACAAACTCAAGAGATTTGTGGTATACAATTTTCTAGGAGTCCCACTTTACAGGAAATTTTCCACTAAAAATTGATATGGATCAAAAGTGTTTAGAAAGTTTCTTTTCCTCTGTATTTAGGCACATGGAGGCTTGGTTTTTCAGAGCCCCTTGACCCAACCAGGGGCCGTTCGGCCGGCTCCTGGACCCCACCCCTTAAATGTATTTAAGCCACAAATACTGAAACCTGGGTGCGCCGTTGTGCCCACCGGTTAAAACTGGATCTGCGCCCGAGAGTTATACCAGCCCCTCAACCAAATAAAAACCTTTATAGCATATCGTAAATACTTTCAAAACAGGGCAGCATCCATCTTGGATTTATGAGGAAAAATCAGGCACTGAAGTATGACAATCAAATACTGGGTGTAGGCCTAGACCGAGACCAATTCAAAGACCAACACCAATGACATTAATAAGACCAACATTTCAGCGTCTGGCTATGCTACAAAAAAGACCTCAGTCGGATGTCAACAAACCCATGGCACATTATTTTTTCAACAAATCAACAATCTATGGATTAATTTACTGCTTAAGGAGGAAGCTGTTTGCTTGTTGTCATGTGCGACGTCCACGCAGAGGGTGTAGTTTATATTACCAGAATGTATTTATATTAATGCACTCAAACTCTAATTAAAATCGTCATTGCAATAATGTTTGGATAAACTGATGACCAAGAAAACTATTTTTATTTTAGTTGGCAAATTCCTCTTTACCGCTTTTGGCCCCAACCCCACCCAGCCCTGTAACGCTGTCACGTGACTTGCAATAAGGCAATCGTCGTCGTTTGTCGTCCCAGAAAAGGTGGTAAAGTACCATCTTTATGTAAAAGTACAAGATTAACCTTTTTGATTCATGCTCATATTTTATTTTGTATTCATTGTTTAATTTTCTAATGAGATATATCCTAAAATTACAAGGCCGGACGGCCACTTTCAAGGTGGGGCTACACGTTACTGACTTGGGCTGTCGAACCAAATCAACTATTACCAGGGGCATATCACCAGCTACTCCTGGAACTAAATCAGGGTCATACCCCCTTTACAGTCCGTAATGATATAGGCATGTACCATCCACCAGGTGCCTAGTTTGTAAAGCAACTTTTTACAAAGCAATTACGGATAAGTGCCTTGCTCAAGGGCAAAAGGGCCGGGATTCGAACCCACCATCTGCTGCTGACAATACCAGAACTTGGGTCTGTTGAACTAGACCGCTCGGCCACACTCGCCAAGCTTATGATAACTGTCTCAGTAACAGTTTATCAAGGAAAATTTATCACAATCATGCAAATTATGTATATTCGTATCTATAAAAACTTGTTTACCAGCTATGGTTGAAAAACGGTCAACAACTATAACAACGCTTTCATCAGTCTTTCTTCAAAAACAATTTTTCTTACAGCCTTTCGGGATGGTTGGCATAATTATGTCACAACTCTTTATCAAAATGTAAACATAATAATCAGCCATTGAATCCAGTCACCTGCTATTTTTCTTTACCCCGGTGAGGCAATGCAATGCAAAAACAGATGTACAAACTAAAATCGAACGTTGAAGGTGGAGATGACAATTATTGACAGGGCCTAGGGACAGGCAGATCTGGATGTAATTATTCTCCCTATCTTATAAAGGCAACGGAGAAGGGTTTCGAGTCGATGGGCAATATTCTATGAAATAATAATGCCCTAAGCTGAAAAAAGAAGTGAAATGACAAATTCAATTTTGAGATGCACTCTTTTTCCAATAGTAGAGTCCTCATGTGATTGGGAAAACAATTACAACTCTCTAACCTCAGATTAAAATGGTGTAAATTGCCATTGCATTCGATACCCTTCCAGTGCAAAAGGTGTCAACATTCAGAACATCAGATGACATCATTCTGATAAAAATGGGTCACTACATTTTTGTACAGGGATGTTTTGGTTCATAAGTGACATTTTCTGAGCGAAATTTGAAACATGACGTCAATGTATTTCAAAAACTAATGGATCTTTACATACCAAGGATGAATTTTTCGAAAGTCAAAATGTCACATTCCAGGCAGTTTTTGATTAAATTTTATTGAAAATCAGGACTGAACCAAAGCATCCCCGCTCTTTTGTCGAATTTAATTCAAACATTTATAATTATTTGAGTTCGACACGGCAAAAGTGCGACGTTTAGCGCAGCAGTGCTGCTGCGTACGTCCACTTGTGCAATATTTCTTGTTTTGGTGGTGCAAAATTACGCAATATTGCGCATGTCGGGCAAGGGAACAA
Organism: Leptasterias polaris; assembly: GCA_037783415.1. Taxonomy (NCBI): domain Eukaryota; kingdom Metazoa; phylum Echinodermata; class Asteroidea; order Forcipulatida; family Asteriidae; genus Leptasterias; species Leptasterias polaris. The sequence goes on along the minus strand of JAZGTN010000276.1, from coordinate 355,184 downwards.
GTTAGGCAAGCCCCGCGCAAATTTGAAGATTTGAAAACGTTAGAGTGCACTTTTATTGTGGACAAGTTCAATGGTTTGCCAGCAAAATATTATATATACCAACAAAGCAGTTTAGCGTGGGGAAAAACACACTTTGCGTCCACTTTCTCACTTTTAGCTCGAAAAAAATGACATAACTGATTAAGTGACTGACATTTCATCAAGATCCCCGAAAAGTCAAAATGATAAACTTCCGGAATGATGATGTGTTTGTTTCAAAGGCCTGAGGGTGAAAATGATAACATCGCCTACCATTAGATTATATACATTTTCATGAAATATGTACTTTGGTTTATTTGTTATTAGATAACTCCTTAACAAAAAACAATTATGGGGGTTATTCGTAAATTAACCAGAGACACAGGTTACTAGTTAAGACATTGCATAAACACTTCCCGTGAGGTATGTAAAATATTAATTGGAATTATTCTAGAATACGATTGTAAAATCTAGGCTTAAAGAAAGGTGTAGAGAAAATAGCACAGGTAAAGAAAAAATAGCACAGGTAAACAAATATCATTTTGATCCCATGATTGCTTCGCGGGGAAAAATTATTTATTATGAAATAATTTACAATGCATTAAAATAATTTATTTTGTTCTATACACAGTTTAGTTTTTAGCGTTCCTGTGATCTTCCATTGTAATCTAAATTTCATACGAGTTTCCATATGCAGATAAATGAAATCAAACATTAAATAAACCAAAACAGGTTCCCTCAAACAATTAGTTCGTTACCTGAAATGTATTCCCCCCCAAAAAAAATAAAAAATTAAATAAATAAAAAATAGCATAACGTTCCCTCCAAATACCATCACCCCTAAGAGATGCATTCCGTTCCCTCGTTTGAAATTTCATTCCCTTGAAATGTTATCATTTCGTTCGGAACGAAATGGTATTTCGAGAGAACGAAAGACATTCTGCCATTGCGTCCCATCAGTTCCGCTGTAAAATGCATGCTGAGAGAGAGGCCTTGATAAGGAAGTTCAAACACGTCTCATTAGCCAGTCCCACCACCCCTCAATTATCCTTAGCCGCTTAAGCACAACAAAGCGCAAAAACAAATTATGCTCACCAGAATAAGGTTACCAGCCAAAATACCATGTCACATGCACCATCTTTTACTTGTATTTTTTTTATTTGTTTTATTTTTTTTGCAAAAACTTGTTCAGCAAAATTGTCTGCTTAAAAACAGCCCTGTGAAATTGGGCCCATGTCTGGGTCTTGGACTAAGAGGTCTCGACTAAATCTATACAAGAAAAAACCTTCACAAAAACAAAGTGACATAATTACCCAATCACTTAAATGTCTCATTAAACATTCCCTTTACAAACGCTAGTCTTAATCATCTCAAGAGCAATGACCTCACCTTATTCAATCTATGCTTGATATCTTCAGTAACTGTTGACATCTTTAGAAAATATTGACATCTTTAGAAAATATTGACATCTTTAGAAAATGTTGACATCTTTTGAAAATGTTGACATCTTTAGAACGTTTTGACTACTTTAGAATTTTTGACATCTTTATGAAACTTTTGACATCTCTAGAAACTTTTGGCATATTATGTGGAAAGTTTTAAAATCTTTAGAAATTTTACTTTTGACATCTCTAGAAACCTTTGACATATCTGGAAAGTTTTGACATTTTTTGAACTTTTGACGTCTTTAGAAACTTTTGACACCTTTAGGGAAATGTTGACATCTTCAGAAAGTTTTGACATCTTTCTTTAGAAACTTTTGACATCTCTAGAAACTTGTGACATCTTTAGAAACTGTTGACGTCTCTAGAAACTTTGGGCATATCTGGAAAATTTTGACATCTTTAGAAACTTTACTTTTGACGTCTCCAGGAACTTTTGAAACCTTTAGAAACTGTTGACATCTTTCTACAAGCAGCAGCTGTGTACTTCCCATACATAATATTTCCTGTGGCAAATTATCCGCACCAAAGCCATTATCAATTTTAGCCGTGAACATTTTCCATTCTTATCTTTTTATTATGTGGAAATTAATTAATTAAAGGCACTGTACACGTTTGGTAATTACTCAAAATATATATTAGCATAAAAACTTACTTGGTAACGAGCAACGGAGAGCTGTTGATAGTATAAAACATTGTGAGAAACGACTCCCTCTGAAGTATCGTAGTTTTTGAGAAAGAGGTAATTTCTCACTCAAATAATAAAAGACTTCTGGCCAGAAGCCTTTTATTCCTATCTGAAAGCACACTAATTTGTACAACAATTAGGGTGTTTTTTCTTTCATCATTTGCTTGCAACTTCAATGACCAATTGAGTCCAAATTTTCACAGGCTTGTTATTTTATGCATATGTTGGGATACACCAAGTGAGAATACTGGTCTTTGACAATTACCAAACGTGTTCGGTGCCTTTAATGAATGAGTTACCATCAGTCTGACAGATGTCAGTTGGTAACCAAAGGTTTCATGATTATAATTTGAGTGACAACACTGAATATTATCATTGTTCTAAAAATGTGAAACAGGTTTTTACCCCTTTCCCTTTATATACAACGAGACATAGCATGTGGCAAGTCAGTCTGCCTCCCGCTTGCTCGACTACTCAAGCATGTTGTCATCTGGTGAGTACAGTTTTTACAAATTTGCTATAATCATTATATACATTAAAGGCACTGTACACTATAGACCGTATCGAATATGACGTTACCTTTCAATAATACCTACAACATGGCGTATGTGAGCGTGTGCGTGTGCGTGTGCCATAGAAATCAAACCAGGAACGCTAAGACGCGTTTACACGCGCATACGGCCTGTCCTATGATATGGCCGCTTTCATGCACTCTGCGTTCCTGGTTTGATTTCTATGGCACACGCACGCGCACGCACACACGCTCACAGACGCCATGTTGTGGGGCATTTGACAGGTAACGTCATATTCGATACGGTCTATAGACTGCGCAAGTCTCGCGCGTATCGGAAGGAGAAAACACGTCAAGTGAAAAACATATTTTTCTCTGAAATCAAATCAATTGTTTTTAAATTAGATCTTTGAAAAATTTTAACAACAAAAATACTCATTATAATTTGTATAAAATTAGTTTCAGCTTTCATAAATAACACACACACCAGGTGTTAATTTTTGTCGAAACAAACTGAAAACTCTGGGACAAGGATGCTTATTTGATCTTAACTTTTTAGGAAACCCTTTTGTAAATCCACGCCTGAGTACGTGCAACTACTAAAAGCAGGTTTAAACACAGACGCGCGATGATCGCACGGGCGTAGAATTAACGCATGACGCAGTTTGAAGAGGACGCTGACGCCTCAACAACCGTAGACTGCAACGAAAAGGCTTAGCGTCTGCGTCTGGTGATTATCATCGCGCGAACAAAACAAATTTGGTGATCGGAGGTGGGCACAAATTCTTAATTTTTTGCAAGTAACCGGAAGCAGAGGTCAAGTTTAATTCTTGGGTTTTTTTCGATGTTGTGTTGTATTGATTTTACTTTCTTGTTTGTTATCACTAAGTAGTACATTCCCAACAACATATTTAATTTTCATGGTCATTAAGTAGGGCCTACGTTAAACTAAAATAATAGACGAAACAAAATCTCGCCCACGTAAAACTCCATATGGTTGGGACCACAATGGTCCCGGAAGTTCGATTACGCGCGAGACTTGCACAGTATATTGGTAATTACTCAAAATAATTGTTAGCATAAAAACCTAACTAGTAACAAGCAATGGAGAGCTGTTGATAGTATACAAATATTGACTGCTTCGAGTGCTATGGTTAAAACTACGACTCCCGAGGGATCACCGAGGGAGTCGTAGTTTTAACCATAGCACGAGTAAAAGCAGTCAATATTTGTTTTATAACACACCAACAGACTATTTATCATCCTCGTACACATAACGTTCGTACGCGCATTTCAGATACACAGATGCACAACTGAATGGGCTCTAGGTGGGTAAAAAAAACGTCTAGGTACTGCACGCCGTGTGATAGTCGTCGGACTATCACACGGCAAACGATGCACTATCACACGGCCGCCGTTTCTAGTAAAACTAAGACATATCATGTGACGCGCTCTAAACCAATGAAAAGGCAGAATATTTGTTAGGGGTGTTATAATATAAAACATTGTGAGAAACGGCTCCCTCTGAAGTAATGTAGTTTTTGAGAAAGAGGTAATTTCTCACTCGCTGAAGCCTTTTATTATGCATCTGAAAGCACACAAATTTGTGCAACGAGGGTGTTTTTTCTTTCAATATTTTCTTGCAACTGCGATGACCGATTGAGTCCAAATTTTCACAGATTTGTTATTTTATGCATATGATGGGATACACCAAGTGAAAATACTGGTCTTTGACAATTACCAAAGGTGTCCAGTGCCTTTAAAGTACATGTGTCACATTGATAATTTTCGAAGACTAGTATCCACACTTGATGTGACCTAACATATACATCAAATAACAAACCTTTGAAAGTTTAAGCTCAATCCTTCGAGTCACGAAAAGAAAAAGTGGAAAGTATCCTTAAATGTGTTCACTGTTTTCAAACATTAAGATTTGGACTTGCAAGATCAACACCAATTGTTTTACTAATTTCTCAGAACTGTTACATTTTAAGCAAACATATTTTATGGGAAGTTTTCCCACCATGACCATCTTTATACAATTCAAGTTATGTGCAAATCTGTGAACAGTTTTCTTTTCACTCTATTACCAATGTTATGCACACCCGTTAAAACATAGCTGATTTTGGAAAGGTGATGGGACACGTTGCCCTTTGGTTTGGGCGCTTTGGGCTATAAAAACATTTATTATGAAATGAGTATGGTTGGAAAGATGTCACAAAACTATCCCTCAAAATTGTGTAGTTTTCTTTTAATTTGCGAACCGTAAACGGTCCACCATTTTGTGAAGAAAAAATTGGTTCTACAAATAGGTGGACCGTTAGTTGACAAAGTAAAAGGAAAACCCAACATTTTTTAGGGAAATTAGTGTTAATCTTTACACTCTACATCATCTTTCCAACAAATTCATTTTATAACAAACGCTTGTTATAGCCAAAAGCCCCCAATCCGGAGGCAACGTGTCCCCTTAAGGCAGCAGATCGGGGGTGGGGAGAGGAAATTTAGATTATTTTAAAGGTGACCTCCGGAGTTGAGTCGGGCTTATGACAGTCGTCTGCAAGTCCAGTTTGTTATTACTATGAAGCGTGTTATTTGAAATGTTTATTGATGTATTATCTTGTATGTTGTCCTTGTAGTTGTCTGCACTTGTTTTTTAGCGCGTATGCTTCAATGTGTGATTCAATGATATTAGACATGCACAACCAAAATGCATTTTCACTGATGTGTGTGTGACAATAAAACAATCTAATACTATCACTTTTCATTCAAACTTATTTGTGTCAGGATCGACTCGGAAATAAAATTCACTCAAGACTAACAGACCTTTAAAGGCAAAGTATACATTTGGTTTTTGGTACCGTTCGATTGCTTCAATCCAATATAAATATAGATAAATATAGATATATATACAATAAAACTAACCTGTGAAAATTTCACTCCAAAAGTGGTCGCGTTTTTTTTAGATATCGCTGAAAAACCAGAGCGAATACGTCCAGGTAGGAAGAGTATTCCCTACTAAAGGAATACACAATCTGAGAAACGTTTCTCAGATCTAAATTTTGAAGCATGAAACCTGATATCTTTTCCAATAACCACAATACTTCGAAGTGAAATGATTCTCAAAATGCTTTTTATACTATCGAAAGCTGCTGTACTTCTAACCACGTACGCAAGTTTTTATTGCCATTGATTTTCAAAGTCATTACCAAACGTTGCCCCTACCGAACTTCCTCAACTGATATGTTTAGTGAATTGAACTGGTTATTTTTTGCCGAGAGAATTTGTTTGAAAAAAATTATTCTAGTGTATAAATGCATACATCATCTATGCCCAGAGTACATGGCAAAACTATTCATTCACTTTACAAACAGCTGTTCCACTAGACAAAATGACAACCTTACTCTGAGAGTTCCTTCGGCCAAGAAAGAAAGCTTGTGCTCAAGCTTTGCTTTTTCTGGGGCCAAAATGTGGAACGACTTGCCAGCTAGTCTGAGAAAAATTGAGTCTTTGTCTGTTTTTAAAACTGAGCTTTTTCAATTCCTAATCGCTTAATTCATACTCGTGGATACTTATTGTGAGTTTCTTTTACTTTTTTTTTTTTTTTTTTTTTTTTTTTTTTGTACATTCATCCAAATCATAATTTTTATTCCGGATTGTGTATATAGGGACCGGTCTTTATTGTTTTGAAAGCTGGTCTGTTTTTCTTAATTAACCTCCCTTATATTGATTTTCATTGTCCGTTTACATTTCCTTACTTATTTATGCTTTGTTTTTAATCTTGTGTTATTGCCTGCTTACTTTTTACCTTTTTATATGTTTATTTGTTTGTTCTTAACAATGTAATTATGCAGGGCCCAAATGGAAACCAGTTATTTTTTTACTGATTTGGCTCACCCTGGGTAAATAAAGGAAATAAATAAATAAATAAATAAACGTATACAGACCCTTAAATAAACAGGAGTGTTGTACTCATACTCATACTCAAGAAGGCACATACTGGTACTCGATGTACGTACTCGATACTCAACTGAATAACAACCTGTACTCGAACTCATGTACTCGATACTGGACTGAAATCGTACTTGGACTCCGATTTTAAGTACTTGTGGTCAAAATATCACTCTCCTGCACGTGCGTTAATGCTAAGACCGGAGGGATAAGCCATTTTTAGAAATGGTTGACACACATGACGCAACTTGGTTTGTGTGAATCTGTCTGCACGCATACTGAACAGTGTACTCCTTATATAGCGCCCACCATATCTCAAAAAGGCTAATAAAGCTCTTGAAAAAAATAAATAAATAAAATTGTTTATGGTGAATTTATGTATAAAAGATAGTTATCATAACAAGCAGACAATGTCGTGTATAAATTAGTCTTAAAAACAATTATATAAATAGTGTACACCTCACTTTGCAGCTCTTCTATAAGTACTCGCACGTCGGACATCAAAGTACAAAGGAACTCGGTTGTCAGACTCGGTACTCAGAGATCAGAATACTCAGCCCTCATGTGCTCGATGGCCTACCTATAAAGTAATTGTACTCGAGTAATAATTAACCACCTAAGTACTCGGCAGTATTTAATATTGGACTGAAAAGTATTTAAAGACGTTTTAACAAAGTCATTCAAAAAGTAAACCTGCATTCATAGTTGAAAAGACTAGCCACGCGAGTGAGTGCTGAAAGAATGTTCCATAAGAATAAATATGACTTTATTTGGGTTAGGGAGACTTAAAACGTTGATGCAACTTTGCAATATCTTATATTAAAGTACTTGTATACTCGGAGATCCAAAAACGTGTTGCACGGCTGTTGGACTCGGTACTTGAATATCAGAATGCTCGGTAGTGTCCGCATGTACTCCTACTTGATAGCCCAAGTACTCGTATACTTGAGTACTAATCGGCCAACCTATAGTGCTCTGCAGTACACTCGACTAAAAAGTACTTGACTACAACACTGGCCTTCAAACTCAATAACTGTCATTGTGCAGATTTTGCTGGTAATTTGCAAATTGCCATTGTAAGGGTGCCTTGATCAAGGAAAACAAAGTGAAGACATGATTCGAATCAATGCTCACACACCTGAGCTTGTCAACCTTCTCACTTGTACTCCGATTCTTTTGATTATAGATCTGTCCCTGGTGCACCCTACAAACATGGATCGGAAAGGAGTCGTGAAGCTACTGTTTTTGTGCAGCATCGTCTATATTGTACCAGTGGTGCTCTGCAATGACGGTATGTTTAAGGTCCTTGGTGGTTACGTCGATGTGTACAGCGTTGATTCCACTGTATACCAGAAGCAAACGCGCCAGTGGGGTACATACGTCACTGCTGGGTTCCCGGACAGGAAAGCCATAGGTTTTAATTCAAACTTCTGCTGGAATAATGGCCGGTCGTACTGCTACATGGTAATCGTGGTAGCGACATCGTCCGACGATACTGAGCACTACCAAATCATGGGTAGCAAGATGGTGGTCTACGACGCGACGTCTTCGTACGTCGTTGATAGTTATGGTTGGGGAGTACAAGACACGTTTGATAAGATTGAAGACAAAGAGGTGGCCTCGGGGGAGATATGGGCAGCTCCTCTGGACGCTTGGGGGCACGGGTATCTCCATCTGTTCGTCAGAAAAGAAGCACGCCCCTCTCACACCGATGCCTTCTTTCGAGAGAACAGGAATGCCGGGAGCGAGCAGTTCACGTCAGATACAACTTTTATCGGGCAGAGGGACCCTTCTAGTACTTCAGCGGTAATATCGATGTTCAGAGCCTGGACCCAGCACTGGGGAGACGATTCCATACAATTCGCAGAGGTCTACACAGTGCCCACAATACTGGTTGATTCCACTGCCCTCTACGACGAAAAGGTTTCGAAACTCCTTGATTTACCGGTCCTGAAGTCCTTGACGATGGAAAACTACGGTTCCGGGGCTACAGGTGATGACTTCGCATTGATTGGCACAGAAGAAACATTCACCCTTAGCACTGAGTCCACTATCTCGACAACGTTCGATTTTGCCATCGACGTTGGAGCTGGCGTGACAATCGATGCTTTGGGGATTGGCATCAGCATGGACGTCAACTTGCATTCCTCATACTCCTCGGCCTCTGACCAGACGGAGACTAAGACCGATACGAAGACTCAGACCATAATGTGGCCATCCACCTGCCTTGCCGGGATGAGGATCAAGCACATCGTAACTACTTCGTCGGAGGAGGTAAAGATCCCGATCTTGTTCACTTTCAAGCGCGGTGATTTTAGATGGACTGAGAGGAAGATCATGGAAGCCACGATGTCAAACCTCAAGCAAGAGAAGTACGACTGTTGCCTGTGGGCTGATGCTCATGAGCTGTGCGGTACAACCGGCCTCCCAGTGTGCAGCCAATAGACCTTTGATGGTGACCAAGATGGTGAACATGGTGGCAGCATGATATAGGTCTACAGAAGAATTGACAATGCCACATAGAGATTTGAAAGTAACCATTATGTCGTTGAAAAAATATCCTTAATTTTGGCTTGATTGAAAAATTTACTAGAGCGGCAATTGACACCTGCGACTTCCAGATTAACGTGCTGGCGCTCCATCAACTAAGCTATCTAGTTGTTGGCGGTCTCTCTATTTTGTCAATATCTTTGTTCGGGGTGCCCGTCAGAACCACTCAACCTGTGACTGCCGTGTAGCCAGGGATCACCCTACTTTACGTTACAATAAGACGCCACAGGAGAGGGTCACCTTAATAATGGGATGCAACTTTCTATTTGTAACAAACCACACGGGAATGGGGTTGAGCAAAGAAAACTAATTGTTCTAATAGATGTTAATTTTAAAATATCCTTACATAAAAGTGCCACTCATAAGAATTGCCATGCCAAACTTTTCTGACAAACGGGAGACTTTTGAGACGATCGTGCGTGCAGCTCACCGGTCCTTTTATTTTGTTCTCAACAACGAAAACAATAGACAAGGACCAGTGAGTGGGACGACCGCTATAGTCCCAAAGTCTCACTAGGCAGTTTCCCCTCTTTTTTTTAATAACGTTCAGAGTCTGGTTATTGGTTACCAAGATTGGCGGTTATGAGCCCTCATTGTGGTCACATTTTGATCATTGTACTTCACATACGGACACTCACTAGTTCAATTAAAGGTGTATTTGATTTCTCACACAAGTTATATCTCAATTTTGAATAAAAAAGAAATGTTTAGAAATGCTACGAGCTATTTTACCCCCTGGTATTAATAACAGGATTGTTAACGATAAGCTAACTACAATCGTGGTCCATTTTCAATGTACCGTAGGTCCCAATGTATCGACGTTATAAAGACGCCATCCTAGAAGTAAAACGACGATGGAACAATGGAAAACCCACATCACGCAGTGCACGCAGGATGAGCCAATGAGCAACCTTCATTTAATATCTAGCCGAGGGTGCCCTACTCAAATGACGTCACTCAAATGACGCTATAGCATACTGTAACGTATTACCAACGGGCCCTTGTTTTCTCTGCAGCCAAACGCAGACAGAGAACAAACGAACTCAATTTCCGTTCAATTTGAAACACACTGATTGATTCATTCTCCAAGATCAACAACTTGTTCAATACTCACTCACTGAACTCATCATTATGCTCTGTCAAACAAAACTTAATCATGCACAACAGATCGCTAGAAAAATGCGCCAAAACAACGCATCCTGCCAGCGCACCTGAATAATCTCTTATCTTAACACAATTTGTAATACATTGTTATACATCAGCAAATGTGGGCGATAGTTTGTCCAATCGCTGTACAGTTCATACAAAGTTCAGGCCAGCTACCTTTGGAGCGTTGTCCATCCATGAATGCACTACCTTCTCGATTTTGTACAAAGCAATTACGGATAAGTGCCTTGCTCAAGGGCACAAGTGTCATGGCCGAGATTCGAACCCACCATCTGCTGCTGACAATACCAGAGCTTGGGTCCGTTGAACTAGACCGCTCGGCCACACTCGTCACGCTTATGATAAGTGTCTCAGTAACAATGTAACAATCATGAAAATGTATATTCATATCTAAAAGCTTGTTTACCAGCTTTTATCAGCCTCTGGTGTCTCTTCTAAAACAAATTTTCTTACAGCCTTTTGGGAAGGTCGGCATAATTATGTCACGACTCTTTTTATCAAAAATTAAACATAACAATCAGCCATTAAATCCAGTCGCCTGCTATTTCTCTACCCCGGTAAGAAAAACTTTAGAAAGAAAAAAATTTGTGATTTGGGGTAAGATTACACACAAATTTGCAGCCGGAAGTAGCGAAAACTTTGGACGCGCAGCTAACAAACACGCGCGCACGACCCGTGTTTGACCACAGACATGTCTGTGTGAACTTACGAGAGTGCCCTTGTGAGGTCTTTTACACAATGAAACAATTGACCCCACAAGGAAATTATTTGTTCAACACGGACCCCACATAAGAATTCTTTAGAAAAGGGAATAAAAGAACAACAATAGCAGGACCCCACAAACCGGATCCGTAAGGTTGTGTGTGTGACGCATTGACTTATTGACAGGATCTGTCCAGTCCAGCGTAAGTTTCCATGGTGTGTGCAGTGCAGTGCTTCTGCGCAAGTCCACTTGTGCAAGGTTTCTTGTTTTAGTGGTGCGCAAATTACGCAATGTTGCGCATGTCGGGCACGGGAACAAGTTACGCAAGCCCCCCGCGTATTTGAAGATTTGAAAACATTAGAGCGCAATTTTATTGTGGACACGTTCAATGGTTTGCTAGCAAAGTATTATACTAACAAAGCAGTTCAGCGTGGGAAAAACACGCTATTCGTCCACTTTCTCACTTTTAGCTCGGAAATATTGACATAACTGATGTAGTGACTGACATTTTATCACAATCCCTGAACATTCAAAATAATCAACTTCAGGAATTTGTTTCAAAAGCCTGAAGGGTGAAAATGATAACATCGCCTACCATTAGATTATACAAATTTCCATGCAATAATGTACTTTGGTTTATTTGTTATTAGATAACCCCTTAACAAGAAGAAAATCATGGGGTTGTTCATAAATTAACCAGAGACACAGGTTACTAGTTTAGACATTGCATAAACAGTTCCCATGCGGTATGTAAACAATAGCACATTCAGGTAAAAAAAAAAATCGATCCCACGATTTATCGCGGGAAAAAATAATTTACTATGAAATATTTTATAATGCATTAAAACAATTTATTTCGTTCTATACATAGTTTAGTTTTTAGCGTTCCTGCGATCTTCCATTGTTATCTAAATTTCATCCGAGTTTCCATATGCAGATAAATGAAATCAAACATAAAAAAAAAGAAAAACAGGTTCCCTCAAACAAATATTTCGTTTCCTGAAACATAACTTTGTTTCCTCGGAAAAGCATAACGTTCCCTCCAAATACCATTTCGCCCCTAAACCTGGTAATATCATTTCGTTCGGAACGAAATAGTATTTCGAGAAAACGAAATAGTAATTCGAGAGAACGAAAGACATTCCGCCATTGCATCCCATCAGTTCCGCTGTAAAATGCATGCTGAGAGGCCTTGGTAGGGAAGTTCAAACACGTATTGTATAGCCAGTGCCAAGACCCCTCAAATATCATAAGCTGCTTAAGCACAAACAGTAACAAAGCGCAAACCTCTCATTAAAAAGTCCCTTTACAAACGCTTGTCTTTATCATCCCAAGAGCAATGACCCCTTATTCAAACTATGCTCGACATCTTTAGAAACATTTGACAGCTTTATAAAATGTGGAGATCTTTAGAAACATTTGACATCTTTAAAAAATGTTGCCATCACTAGAAACTGTTGACATCTTTAGAAAATGTTGATGTCTTTTGACATCTTTAGAAAAGGCACATCTTTAGAAATTTTTGACATATCTGGAAAGTTTTGACATCTTTAGAAACTGTTGACATCTTTATAAAATGTGGACATCTTTAGAAACTGTTAACATCTTTTTGAAAATGTTGACATCTTTTGAGATCTTTAAAAACTGTTGACATCTTTAGAAACCTTTGACATATCTGGAAAATTTTGACATATCTGGAAAGTTTTGACATCTTTAGAAACTGTTGACATCTTTATAAAATGTGGACATCTTTTAGAAACTGTTGACATCTTTAAAAACTGTTGACATCTTTTAAAAATGTTGAAACCTTTTGACATCTTTAGAAATTGTTGACATCTTTAAAAACGGTAAATATTTAGAAACTTTTGACATCTTTAGAAACGTTTGACATCTTTAGAAACTTTGGAAATCTTGAAACTGCACATCGTTTGCAACGTTGAACATCTTTAGATATATTGGAAGAGTATTTTCAATTGTTGGGGTGCTTAGTTTTCAAATAAATGCGTAAAAATATTACCGAAAATTTTCCGTTGGTTTATTGCAGTGGCCAACGTGTATGAATGGGTCTAGGTGGGAATTTCGTTACAAAACGTCTCCCTTAAAAATAATGGCTACAAATATCGACATAATGTGAAAAAAATTATCGTTCATCCTCCGATTTTTTTTCCATAACGTAATATTTAGGAATAGATCTTTCGTTCCTGAAAGTTTAAACAAAATCCCTGGGTACATCCTCTAGATATTTGACGATTTTAAAGTTTTTTTGACATATTGGTCTCTACTTAGTTTGCGTTCAAACGATCTCTGTTGACGGACGGGAACATTTGCCGCAGGTAATTTTAATTCTGAGCCAACATACACATCTTAAACAGATATGTTATGCATGTCGTTTCTGTTAAATATGTTGTTTATTAAATTGTTAAATTACTGAAGCAGTTGGCAACGCAAAAAAAAACAATTTACAAATGTTTTCTGGTGTAAATTTTTGTGAATTTACAACATTTGAAGATAACAATACCCTCTGATAAAATGGACTCGTCCAGGCAGTCTCAACGGCACGCAGCGGAGAGCAACCGTAATTCAAATAGTGTATACTGTGCATACACACACATCCGTTTGTACAATGGTTGGTTTTGTGTGGAGAGCTTCGACCAGTTCACGTCGCGAGGGTCGAATGAGATTATTTTCAACGTAGGTGGCGCGCTGGTGGCAGTACCCCTTCCGCCCACCCCCCACCCCCTGAGAATTTGGGTACATAACAAATTTTGGGTACATAACAAATTTTAGATAAATACTACGCCACATCAACTCTACTTATTGTCAAAGGCGAATATATGATGGAACAATTACTCATAACATTGCAGCATGAAGCTGTAACTGCAAAAGAAGCGGTCCAACTAAAGCGTCTTGCAATTTTGAAGACGGTGATAATTTCTTGCGCATTTCTGAAGAGTGAAGAGTACATTCTGAAGTCCCGGTGTCATAGGGAAATCTGTTCCCCGGAGATTCTGTCCCCCGTATGAGAAATAACGTTGGTTGAAGGGAGTTTGTGCACAGCTAGTTCGCCGTATGGGGCGACGGAATCACCGGGGGGGGGGGGGGGGGGGGAATCTCCGGGGGCGGGGGGAATCTCCGGGGGCGGGGCGGGGGGAATCTCCGGGGGCGGGGGGGGGGACCGGAATCTCCGGGGGCGGGGGGGGGGGACCACAGAATCTCATGCCACACCCAGATCTCGTCTCTAATTTGTGTTTCTTTGTTTTGCTGTCCTCTTCTAACAAAGTATTTTTTTCTTGCAAAAAAGTAGGACCATTTAAATTAAGTGAGTACAAGGGCTGACCTACATGTATGCATGGGCTTCCATACACTTTTCAGGCGATTTAATCACAATTTTTCTGATTTCGCCAATGGTAAAAAATTCGGAAATCTGACTTAAAGGCATTGGACACTTTTGGTAATTACTCAAAATAATTGTTAGCATAAAAACTTACTTGGTAACGAGCAACAGAGAGCTGTTGATAGTATAAAACATTGTGATAAATGACTCCCTCTGAAGTAACGTAGTTTTTGAGAAAGAGGTAATTTCTCACTCAAATAATAAAAGACTTCTTGCTGAAGCCTTTTATTATGCATCTGAAAGCACACAAAGTAATGCAACAAGGGTGTTTTTTCTTTCATTATTCTCTTGCAAATTCGATGACCAATTGAGCCCAAATTTTCACAGGTTTGTTATTTTATGCATATGTTGGGTTACACCAAGTGAGAATACTGGTCTTCGACAATTACCAAACGTGTCCAGTGCCTTTAAGTAGGAAGAATATCATGTGTGAAAGATTTATTTTGACTACTCTCAGCAGTGTTGTAGTCGAGACCTTGAAGTCCGAGACCGAGGGGGAGACCGATACCAGCACTACCGAGACCGAGACCAGCCCTTCCGAGGGGGAGACCATAACTTCCGAGACCGAGACCAGTTCTTCCGAGACCGAGACTTTTGCAGGGGGAGACCGAGGGGAGACCGAGACGAGACCCGAGACACCCAAAAAAGGTCTCGAGACGGTCTCGAGGGGGATACCAGGCCTCGAGACCTATACAACACTGACTCTCAGTGATCTTTTTTAAACGAGAGTCGACTGTACTTGGGCACAATTGCAATACAAGGAGGGGGTTTGCCCTGGTGATTCTGGCAGTGGCTGCCGAGTGGGCCGCAGTACCTTGTAAGCCCTATAAGGTGCTGCATAAAATGGATCTCATAATAGACCTTATGCATTGACGTCACCAAGCCGCCATCTTAGAGGTAAACTGATGACGAAACAATGGAAACGCACAGCTTTGTACGCGCGGCGCACAGGATTGGCCAATGAACATCTTCCTTTTGACCTCTAGGCTTGGGCGCCCTACTCAAATGACGTCATGTGCGTAAGGTCTATTCATACACTTCAAAACCTGTCATAAAAAGATGTTTCTCTTTGTTCAAGCGCCTTAGAGCACCTCATTGGTTGAACACGTGTGCTATAATAAGACTCCAATATTATATTACAGTGTTATTATTTCTGAACCTCTCCATCTGATCATTAGAGCAAAGTAACTAATTCAGTCCATTTAACTATAAGACAAAAACAGTTATTCATCTTTCATGGAACAGTATTTAAATGCGTTATTCTTTTATTTTAAGGTGATCACGCGAGAGTAAATTGTATTAAAGCCTACGCAGCGTGACGTCCGGGGGCCCGCTCAATGGCTCAAGTAATTATGAGCTACATGTGGATGCTATCTGGTGCATTTTGAGCTATTCTGTAGTCATATCTTGAACAGATGTTCGAATAATTTGTGTTTTTTTCCTCTTCATTTTTGCTCTCTTCAAAAAAATCTAAGAAAAAGACACATCACAAAAATTGCCAATGCATTTGGTCACAGCTGCGACCCACTTAAAAGTACACAAATGCCTGGAAAAAAATGTGCTTATGTATGTTTACAGCATCCCTCCCTCTCAAAAATGTGTACAATAGATACATGTATGCAACACAGTCTTTGTCTCTTGTTGCATATGGGACACAAAAGCACTATATATTTTTTCTTACTCAATCTACACTTGAGTGATACAATTATTGCACATAATGATGATAAAACAAAATTCAAATTCATAGGAAGTCATTTTGTATTATAAATATGGTCCATAGCCCATTACACTCAATGAATATTACATATAAATAAAAATATTTCAAATTGTAAAAATTTTACAGAATCATTTGATTCCAACATGGTCCATCTTTAAGCTGAAAAACAAATGGGACCAATACACTGTGCTGACAAAATTTACTTGTAAGGATATATCCAAAATAGCCAATATTTCAACAGCAGGATCGCAAAAACTGCCATGAGCAGGGTTGTGACCAGAACTTTTTAAGAGCCGGTTAATTTTCACAGAGGAGCGAGCCAAGCGAGGTACCGAGAGCGCTTGCGCGAGGCGTTCATCATGGGTCCAAAGGGGGTAGCCCCGAAAATGTTTACATTTTACGGGTTCTAGACACTAACAACATACAATGTATTTTGCTGAATAAGAAGTACACATGTTGAGCTATAATATATCAAGTTCTTATACCCAGCCTGCTTAATACCTCACAAATTCTAAATATCCTTCATATATCTGGAGCTGACAAGTGAAATGAGACGAGTGTCAAATTTAATCAAATAAAGTATTTGTTATTTATTAAATATAAAGTTGTGTAAAATTCTTGCAACTTAATAAGGTAAGTTAGTATTAAGAAAACATAGAATGATCCAGGGATGTGATTCCTCCGGTTTTTGCCGGAAATTTTTTTTTTTTTAACCAAAAAGTCGACCCGTGTGAATCGTGTAAATCCAGTGAGAAAAATGGGGACAGAAGATCACGATACATTTGGTGTGCGAGCGCTGAACGCAGAAACCTTTGAAAATTGATGGACTTTTAACAAGTCTAATGTGCAGTGAGTCAAGTACCCAGTAGAAGTCAATGTGGTTTGCGCAGTAACGCACGTACGGTCCAGACTAAAAAAAAAAATTATTGGATTGTAAACTGCTCGGAGATGTGCGCTTTCTTTCGTCATACTTCCGTAAGAAAATAATTTTCTTGTCTATATCTCCCTCGTGAACACATAAATGTGAACAAAATAATGAAGAAACAGTGGAGAACGATTTGTGAACAACTGGTATGGCGGAGCGGCGTGAAGCGAGGGTATCTGTCGTACAATAACGACAAGAAAAATAACACCGCCGCGTGAGAACGAACGACATGTGCTCACAACTTGGTGAGTTAGATAAAAAAATAAAACACATGCATCAAAAGGAGGAAGTCTGGCTACGTGTACTGATGCGTCATAGAGCAATGGTAACGTAGAGCTATACGTTCTACTATCGTCTGGTTCCTAGGCTTTTCTAATGCTTTACTCAAAGGATGCGGCAGCAATCAGACGCTGTGAGATATATTTTTTTCTGCTAACATGGAAAGGGGAAACATCGCTGCATCAAACAGTCAACTTGAAATAAAAATGACACAACAAGAAATGATCAATCGCGATCGTCGAGGACAAGATTTAACAACACTTTTGATTTTGATAGTTTTCAGTTACGTAAGAAGAATTCCTTAGTTTTTAAGCTTATTTAGAAGCAAAAAGTACCGGTCGGCAATGTCGTAATATTGCTTGAGAGCCGGTCGGGATTTTTTAGAACTGGTTAGTGCCGACCAGCCCCGACCAGTGTAGTCACAACCCTGGCCATGAGGGACTGGAAACTCATACTTGTATGACAAACTCCCCTCCACTCGACAATAGATCAATCCAAACAAGCATGGTGCTAGTAGGATTACTTCGGTTGTACCATTGTTTGTAGGAAGGATACCATTTCCTTGACGACCTCGTCTGGGTAGACATAGTGCACCATATGTGTTCCTTTTTCAAACTGTACCGATCTCTTGGTTGCCCCATCTAATGAGGAAGAAAATAATTATCATTAAAACAAAGGCAGCTTCAAAGGAAAAAGTAAAGACCCAGAAGTACCAGGACTTGGGCTAGTCTTGGTGCAAGACGTACTTACTTGTTTACTGTCTATAAAGAATGTAATACACAGTGTGCTGCACACAACATCAATAGAGGGCAGTCGATCACTGCTTTAAATCCACTCCTAAGATTGTTTGCTGAGAGCAGTTGTTGGCAAGTCTGTGTTTTCAAAACAGTGTTTGATCGTGATGGTTCAGTCATCAGTGACAACATAATAGGAACGTCAGATTTTTGAAA
Organism: Leptasterias polaris; assembly: GCA_037783415.1. Lineage (NCBI taxonomy): Eukaryota > Metazoa > Echinodermata > Asteroidea > Forcipulatida > Asteriidae > Leptasterias > Leptasterias polaris. The sequence goes on along the minus strand of JAZGTN010000276.1, from coordinate 336,892 downwards.
GAACGCCCTCTGTTGTTCCATTGCAATAGTTAAGTTAAAGGGACACGTTGCCTTGGATCGAGCGAGTTGGTCTATGAAAAGTGTTTGAAACCGTTTGTTATGAAATGCATATGGACTATGGTTAGAATGATGTTTTAAAAGTAATGATCCACACAAATATGCCTCAAAATTGCATGGTTTTCCTTTTACTTTGCGAACTAACACGGTCTGCCATTTTATTGACTCAAAAAAATGGGGGACCGTGTTAGTTCGCAAAGTAAAAGGAAAACCACGCAATTTCAAGGCATATTTGTGTGGATCATTGTATTCTACTTTTAAAACATCTTTCTAACCATATGCATTTTATAACAAACAGTTATAAATGCTTTTCGGAGACCAACTCGCTCGATCCAAGGCAACGTGTCCCTTTAATAGTGATTACACAACAGCATCTTGGACTGAGACTAGCCCAACGGATTTCAGGATTTGAGCATTTGGCACTCAAACTCAAAGGCAGCAAAGAAAAAGTAAAAGGGAGATTACATGTAGTGCAAAGTGTTAGTGCAACGTCGTATCTTGATTTTGCAATAATCTTGCATGAGAGACACTTCGCACAATAAACTGTCTCTCAGTGCCAATAGGTTTTATGTGTACATCTAGGATATTTTACATGTAATATTTTCCGCACTTTCAAACTTGTGTCTAATTTAATAGCTATCCTTTGGAGATACAATGTTGTTGCTCTAACATGAATAGCTGTCGGGTAGATATACATGTATTTCAGAAGCAGCACGCTTGGCATCCAACAAATGCGGCAGGAATCCAACAAATGACAATCAAGATCTCAAGCTACAGGGCAAAGCTTGACTAGAGGAGTTACTGGCATAGAAGGGTTATAAAGATCCTTTGTTTTGCACAATGCGGTATTTTGAAACGTTATTCATAAATACCTGGGATTGTTTATTCATTCTGATTGGTCGAGAGGAGATCATGTGGCCATGTTAAAACGTTCAATATAAACCAGGAGTGTTTAAACATCTAAATGACACACAAGCTTACGCATGCGCTAATTTACCCGTGCCTACACACAACAATTCAGCAATTCAGCATCGCATGCAATTTTACCCTTTTGTGAAATAGAGCCTGAGGATGTGACAGGAATTTAAAATTTACAAACAAGTTTTACAGATTTTCCAACGTTCTTGAGTTTTTAACAAAAAAGGCGATTATGAATGGGAATAAAACAGTAGTGACTCAGTCGTAAACAACTGTTCAAAACCTGGCAGGGTCATGGCCAAGCAATAAAGGACCTGGGGCCGATTTCACAAAGAGATAAGACTAGTCTTATCTGAAGTTAGGACCAGTAACTGGTTTTAACTTAAGACTAGTCCTATCTCTTAGCATTGCCTAGGACTAGTCCTAAGTTTATAGGAAGAGTTTTGTGAAATTAACCCCTGGCCTCCTTTATTGCACGGCCACAATCCTGCCGGTTTTAAACAGCTGCTTATAATTAAGCCCTTGGCCCAATTTCATAGAGCTGCTTAAGCAGCAAATATTGCTTAACAATTGTCTGCTAAGCAGAAATGAGCAGGATACCAGTCACAAAATGTACTTGTGACATGGCAGTTTGGCTGGTAACCTTATTCTGGTAAGCATACTTTTGTTGTGCTTAGCTACTTTTTGTGCTTAAGCAGCTCTATGAAATTGGGCCCTTGTCACCCGTCTTTCAGTCCCTTAATCAAAGACTTGCTGCTTTTTCCTAAACATCAGCTCCTTCAAAGGAAGTATGAATGTCATAACCCATTAAAGGCACTGGACACCTTTGGTAATTGTCAAAGACCAGTATTCTCACTTGGTGTATCCCAACATATGCATAAAATAACAAGCCTGTGAAAATTTGGGCTCAATTGGTTGTTGAAGTTGCAAGAAAATGATGAAAGAAAAAACACCCTTGTTGTACAAATTAGTGTGCTTTCAGATAGGAATAAAAGGCTTCTGGCCAGAAGTCTTTTATTATTTGAGTGAGAAATTACCTCTTTCTCAAAAACTACGTTACTTCAGAGGGAGTCGTTTCTCACAATGTTTTATACTATCAACAGCTCTCTGTTGCTGGTTACCAAGTAAGTTTTTATGCTAATATATATTTTGAGTAATTACCAAACGTGTACAGTGCCTTTAAACTGAATCAATCTAGATGAACACCACTATTCTCTTAGAAACCATTCATTTCGACGAGAAGAATTTATAGATAGTTCCCAGTAGACGGCATCTTTACGGGCAAATCGCATTTTGGCTTGCAGGCGCGTCAAGCGCTCAAATTTATTAACGCAGCCGCTTCATTCACTAACCAATCATGCAATGAGTTTTGTGAAATGTGCGCATGCTGCACGCCGTTCTCATGCGTAACGCATGACTGTGTGTTCCAAATTGCCCGTAAAGATGGCCGATTTACGACATATTGCAACCCATCTATAGTAAGGCATACTCTTGAAAGAAAAGTGAAGAGCCGAGGCGGGACTACACACATTATAGTTTATTGCTTCGGTCCCTCTAGATGTTATCCTTCCCTTTGTAAACAAATATATATATACCTTTGGACTTTTCCATTTTTATGCCCTCTTCATCGTAATGGAGGGTGTCATTTAGATTCATCCCAAGCCTTTGAATGGTATCTTCCAAGACTGGTCGCTCGACAAAGTTGTCATTACGACTGTAGATGCAGATTGCGGGTAGGTTGATCTCTGCAAGTCTGGCCACATTCGAACTAAACTGTAGATGGAAAAATACAGATGGAGTTGTCAAATTACAATGCTACTGGATTTTATGGGGAACAGACTACTCTATTACACCACGCTCCTACTAGTAACTATCTAGCAATGGCGCAACACTAGTATAGCTCATGGCCAAATTCCTTAGAGTTGCTTACGGCCAATTTTGTGCTCACTGCGCGAGTTTCCATTTTATAGCGGTGCTAACCGTAAGCACACGAAAAGACATTCTAACCTTCCAGTGCTTACTGTATGAAAATGAATGACGTAACAATGCAAATCCATTGTGAAAACGCAAGCTGGCTGCCTAATTTTCTTGCTAACCTGTGAAATACACTTACACTTACACTTAAGCAACTTTTTCTGCTATAGTGAGCACGAAATTTGCTTAGTTGGCCCCTGTTTTACTTCATCACTCTAGAGCAGTGTACCATGTCATCCACAAACAAAATTCACAAATGCAGCTATCCAAATGGGTTGACTTGTGTGCATCTTGTAAAGGTTTTTAAATTAATTTAAAAAAAACCAATTTGGGTTGATGAAAAGGAAAATTGACAAGAGCAGGACTTAACTTGCGAGCTCTGGATTACTGTGCTGGCTCTCTACCAACTGTTGAGCCGTATTGTTGGCAGTCTCTCTTAGTTTTTTTTTTGTTTTTTTTTGTGTCGGCGATTCAGATCAGACACACAATCGTGTTTGTGATTGGTCAGTGATTTATATAGGGATGGGCTGTAATGGATTGGTCTAGTGTCAGCCCAAACCTTGTTTAACCCTCATACTCTTGGTACCATTTACCAGTATAAACTTGACCAATCATTTGACGGTATGGATTTGTACAACTGCATAGTGTACATGTACATTCACACAGAACTGCATACAATCAAGTCTTATGCAATTTTCTAACAAGGATCCACAAAGGCAGGGGTATAAATATCAAAAAGTCAACCTGGGCTTGATTGAACAAAATTTCTTTCACATCTTGTTCAAAATTTGGAGGAAAAATTAGTAAATTTTGATGCAAATAATTTTACTCCAGCACAAAACTTCCTATCTTTACGGAGTCAGATATTTGCAAAATAGGAGAGATTGCCAGTATCAGGACTAGATAGCTCAGTTGGTAAAGCGCTGGCACATTATTCAAACAGTCACTGGTTCAAAAACTATTCTAGTCTATTTTATCTTTGCTCATCCCAAAATTGAAATACAATTTTTTTTACCCTGTCAGTTTCCCTACAAATAACAATAGTAATAACTACTCTACCTCTTTGAAGTTAAGCTGGGAACCTTCATAAAATGAGAATACTTCTGAATCGCGTGTCAGCCCTCTCAGACCTGCTGAAGACACAATGCCTGATGCCAATCTCCTGACTGCTGAACCAATGAGCGGAATCTGGATTCCAAAGTACAGCACTACACCCAAAATATAAAAAAGCCAGTACGGACTGAATAGCCTGAAATAAAACACACAAGATCATCCTAAATCTAGGAAGTAACTATAAATAGTGAACTCGTGGGTACAACCAAGTTTTGTTTATCAAACAATGAACCACAAGGGGAAACTAACTGGGTAAACTTGTAATGCAATAACAAATTAAGAGTGGGATTTGAACCAACAACCTCCGGATTAACGTGCAGGCGCTCTACCAACAGGAGCTATCTGTAGCCCTATGCTGCCAGTCTCCCTAATGCTCCGTATTTTTGACTGCGTGAGGGCGCTCTAAAAAATATTTCTATCACTTCCGGGAGGCATAAGTTAGTGATTATCGTCTGCTCAGCTCTGTGTACAGTTTTAACATCGGCGTTCTGTCATCACTTCTGTGCACGGTATAGTTTTTAGTTGCTTCTAAGGTGGGTTATAACAGCTCCTTTAAAAATTAAAGGTCTTATTGTTCATGATGGATATGATGTCTGGTGGCAATGTGTTCCAGTATTTAACTGTCTATACGATGTAGTTTAGGATCATCCAAGACAGGCATGGATGGACAGTCAGTGAACGTGAACTGTTCGTATACCTTTTTACAAGCTCTGTTTTATTGGCAGAAGTGGGGATGCTCCTCTTCTGCAAGCTAACCAACGTTTGAGTTGAATAACTGATGCTGCAGTGGAGTCATCAAGTTCTGAGATGTCTTTTTGTCACACGCAAATCCAGACACATTCACATTCACAGCAACTGCCAGTTGCAAGGCCTACAATACCAACTATTCTCCGCAAACAAAGAGTAAAGACTGCTTCAAATACTTCCCCTAACAGTTAATAGACTGGAACACATTGCCACCAGACATCATATCCATCACGAACAATAAGACCTTTAAAGAAGCCGTTATAACGCTCCTTAGAAGCAACTAAAAACTATACCGCGCACAAAAGTGATGACAGAACGCCGATGTTAAAACTGTACACAGAGCTGAGCAGACGATAATCGCTTATAGTATTACCCCCAGAAGTGATAGAAATATTTTTGAGAGCGCCCTCACGCGGTCAAAAATACGGCGCATTTATTTTGTCAATACCTTTGTTAGGAGAGTGCCAGTCAGAAGCCATACAGTTGTTGTTTGTACCGTGTAGCCAGGGATCACACCCAAGTTTACAAAATCTCTTCTTTTTGGGGGGAAGGGGGGGGGTGGTGTTGGCTTTGAAAAGACCGCTGTGCTTTCGAAAAGCCAACACTCCTCCCAAAATAGATTTTACACATGGTTGTAACCGAAAAATTTAGTATTTATAGCTATAGTTACTATTTATTTATAGTTTGCTATTCCACACCATGCAAAGCTTCAAACATCACTTATCTTAAATCTAGCAAGATTCAATCAGAAATTAGGGCCCAATTTTATACTGCTCAGTAAAATCAACAGGAAACCAAAAAATGGGACATTTGACATGGCATTTTGGTTGGTAACCTTTATCTTGTACGCAGCTCTATGAAGTTGGACCCAGCATGTGCGCGACAACCAGGGCCATATTTCATGAAAATGTTCAGTAGAAAAATGGTATTGAGCAAAATTTGATACTTAGCAGGGAATACATTCACAATACATTACATCAGATTTTGGCTGGTAACCTGTTTTTGCAAAGCAGGTTTTTTCTCTTCTGAGCTATATTTTGTGCTTAAAGGCACAGTACACGTTTGGTAATGACTCTGAAAATTTATGGCAATAAAAACTTACTTGGTAAGAAGTACAGCAGCTTTGGGTAGTATAATGAATTTTGAGACACTTTTAACTTCGAAGTACTACGGTTATGGACAAATATATCACTTTTTATTCCCCAAAATTTGAATCTGAGAAGCATTTCTGTCAGAAACGCTTCTCAGACTGTGTATTCCTATGGGGAATATTCTTCCTGCGTGGAAATATTCGCTCCGGTTTTTCGGTGATATCTCAAAAACGCGACAACCTTTTGAAGTGAAATTTTCACAGGTTAGTTTTATTGTATGTACCTACATTTTTATAGGATTAACACAATCAGTAGGCTCCAATTACCAAACGTATGCAGCACTTTTACAGCTTAAAGAGATTGGTCCCATGTGGGTGAAATCTCTTCTTCTTTTTGTTTTATTTGAGGGGTGGTGGTTCTAGGAGGAGCTAGAATAGACCCTTCCCATGAAGGTGAATTGCACATCGCTCGTCCCTACTTACTATTACACTACAGTGGTTTGCAACATGAGGGAACATTGTATCTTTTTGTATAGGGCTGATGGTAGTGTGATTGGCATGATATGACCATTCTCATTTTGCAAAGAGCACTTCAATGCCCCGTATTTTTGACCACGTGAGGGCGCCCTCAAAAATATTTCTATCACTTCCGGGGGTATAACTTAAAGCGAATTATCGTCTGCTCAGCAGCTGTGTACAGTTTTAACACCGGCGTTCTGTCACCTCTGCTCTGTGTGCGGTATAGTTTTTAGTCCTTTAAAGGTCTAATGTGGTTACCTACTCACACACACACCATAGAGAAAGGACAGACCCAACACACGATGTAGTTTAGGATAATCCAAGATAGGTTACAAATGGATCCTGCATGGATGGATGGACAGTCAGTGAACGTGAACTGTTCGTTTACCTTTTTACAAGCTCTGTTTTATTCACTTATTGCCAGAAGTTGATGCTCCTCTTCTTCAAGCTGAGCTAGCCAACGTTTGAGCCGAATAACCGATTCTGCAGTGGGAATCCGCCTTAAAAGCGACAAAAAACTATACCGCACACAGAAGTGACCAGGAAGTGACAGACGCCGATGTTAAAACTAACTGTACACAGCTATAGCTGCAGACGATAATCGCTTTTAAAAGTTATACCCCGGAAGTGATAGAAATAGTTTTCAGGGCGCCCTCACGCGGTCAAAAATACGGGGCATTGGGAAATTTTAAAGTCTATGGGGAACTTTTGAAGGGGTACATGTACTATACCAAGGCCAAGACCAGGCCAACAGAGGCCATGGCCTTTGTTGCCTGTGTGTTGTTCCTGGCCTGCTCAAGGACACAAGATTCAAGACCGGGACTTGAAACCAGTATCTGCCAATTTAGACGCTCATGGTGCATGAACATTATTACCCAATTTAGGCCATTTAGTTTATTCTTGTAAACTATCTCAGTTCCCTGGCATGCCTGGGGAGTGTACAGCCTGTGCTGCCAAGTATGTAGCCAGCAGGATATACTAACCACAAGAATCATCTATGCCCTTACAGGTACAAATTTACCCCTGGGTGAAGCGAAGCAACTACAGTTAAGTATCTTGCTCAAGGACACAAACGTCACGAACCCACACCCTGATGACTTAGCCACCAGAACTTGAATCCGGTGCACAAGACCGTTCAGCCACAACATGCTATTACATTTTATTTTCCTAATATCCCAGAGGTAACATTAGGTGTGAAAATAAAACAGGCTATAAGAATAACTGAATATTTGGTGTATTTCACATACAGGTACAGGGCTTGAAATTAACACTGGATTGCAGGCCAGTGAATTTGAGCATCAGGTCAGTAGAGTCCAAACTGGACAAGCCCGATGGTCTTGCAAGTTTCAATTGAAAATTAATAGGCTACCTCACCGTGCCGCCCTACTATCTTTTTTGAAAAAAAAATTGACTTGAATCTGATAAATATCTTTTAATTCTGTTGAGTATTAAAAATATACTTGCATTAAGATAGATCTTTTTTTAGTACTTGTTCAACTCGTTTTGACTCAGGTCTTGTAAAATAAATGCTGGGCCAGAACAAATTTTTAACTACAAGTCCTGCAGTCTTGTAGATTTTACCCCACAATTCGAGCCCTGAGGGAGAAAGGTAGCCTTTAGAATTTCGAAAAGTTTCCTTACTTGTGAGGCCTCGCACCAGCAGATGATAGCAGACATATTGACTTAATACTGCCCTCTTGTGCTGGGTCAGCCGCTAGCTGACATGTCACATGACCTCCCATGGAATGACCTGCCACCATGGCAACACTGTTAATGAAAGGATGAAACAAATTAAACAGGTTTAGAAGACACTTCAAAGTGCAATGACTTAACCTGGACTCCAAAGTAAATAGTCCCAAGTCTTTGAAAATCTCATAAAATCTAAAGTAATTGTTTGCCGTGAAGAAAGCGATTCTTTATCAGCAATTTTTCTTATCCAATATCAAAGCGCACAAACCATAGTGAGGCTTGAAGAGAAATAGTCTGGACCCTCTCTATGTTTGTTAATAAGAAATTGTAATCACCAGTTTGTGCACAGGGTACCAGAGAAAGATGGCACCTGAGCCATTCTTATTAAACACAGCCATCAACAAATATCTGCCCGACTGGTCACAGCACATAAACACTGTTCCCCTCTGCGCCCAATGTAACGCTTATTGCTGCATTGCAATAAACATAAGTATTATTTACTGCCTTGCAAATACACACACCCCAAACAAAACTGTATACTGTTAGAAAGCGTTCACAAGTGTTCCCCCACTTCTATCACTAGTCATGCGAGTATAAAGAAAGACACTAACTCTTGTTCATCTACGGGTTTTCCCGTAGTTAGATGGTAATGTCAGCGTCTGTGACTTCTATGGGAAATCCCACCCCATAGTAAGGCAGATATGGGTTAAGCAGAAAGTACTTGAATGGGCAAACTTTAGAAAGGAATCAAAGCATTGTACATAACATAGTATATAGGCAGGAACACCAGTTCTAATAAGAAATAAGCACAAAAATTAGTTAATTGCATGTATATAATAATAATAATAATAATAATAATAATAATATAGAACATTTATAACGCGCACAAATCCGGAAAAAACGGTCATGGCGCAAACAGAGCAACATGATCATAAAAACAAAAGCAACGTAAATTCAAACAAAAAAGAGAACATTAATAAAAGAAAACAATTCCTGTAATGTCCCTTATTTGACCAGAATTCAAAGCAACTTCCATAGAAACATGTTCAAATTTAATGTGCTTTACATTGTAGCATTCCCTCAAAAATACAAAAAATAATAAACAAAATAAACATCAAGATAGAAAACAACTTTTCAGATTTAAAAAAACATCTATACAAAATGATGCTTTATACACCATTATTATAAATAATCACAGATAAAAGGGAACAAAGAAGTATTAAACAACACATTTCTTGGCAAACAAATTTTGTCAGCCCAAAGAATTTTTTTAAAAATTGGTCCCAGAATACAGGATGAAGAGGCAATGTCGCGCTTTGATGTGATTCAGAAAATATTTATTACTTTTACTAGCAACATTTTAAGCAGGGGAAAGATATTTACCTTTTGATGCCTAGCTTTGAAAGAAGTTCCTTGATGACTATAGCTTTGTGTTCAGTTGTGTGATTATAGACACCATCTGGGTCTAATTCTGTTAACCCCATACCTACAGGTACGGAACATCAAAAGCAAAGAAACTGATGAATTTTTAGTCGAGCAGGGCTGAAGTTAATCTTAGGCCTAGCAGCTATAATTTTATTATCCCTGATCTAGGCCTACATGTAGCTAACCCTTAAAAGTCGGATTTGGAACTTAACTTTGCACAGTGGATAAACGATCTAGTGAGTTTTGCGGTCACACGTGGTACATGTACATGAATATTCTACTGTAGCCATAGGAAGAGCACTAGTTAGCAAGTTTTTTCTCTCAAGATTTATGTAACTATTGATATTATTTTAAAACAATTTTCTGATGTTTTTTAAAAAGAAAATAATATCTTTGTCCTGTAAAGTAGTATCGAAATGTAAAAGTAAAAGTATTAGGATGTTAAAAACAAATTTCTTTCATAAGTATACAAATGATATAATCAAGTTAATTGCATGATTTGTTTACCCTAGCAAAGTCTTCCTCAAAGGCAAGTGACAACTCAACATACACACTCAAGTACAACCGGCGTAAAGGACTGTTTCTGTTACACTGGTATACTTGTATGTGTTGTGTCTTGGTGTGTCATTTAGCCTTTGAGAAAGACTCTGCTAGGGTAAAAACATCAGAACATCTTTGCAATTATACCAAACATGTAGGTCCTTTTGGTTGGTAAGCAATTTGCAACAGCTAATTTCTCAGTCATACACAAATATAACAAACAATGGACAGTTAATCAAGTAAAAATTGAGAAAGCAGTAAACACACACACAAATGTTATAACAAAGAATTGATTATGTCAGAAATCTGTGGATAAAAAACAGAGAAATTAATAATGCAGAAGGAGAATTACAATGAGAGTTTATCAATAATAAATTGCACTTGAAGTAAGACTTACAACATAATATGAAAGTTCGATATCAACATTTCATTCAAGTGAAAAACAAGAAAGCAGTGTGTATAACAAAATATAGGTTACATGTATTGTTAGAAATCTGTGGAGAAAAAACTTTGAAAACAAGAATATCAACAACAAAATTCAGAAAAGTTAATATTGCAGAATTACATTTACATTGTAGTTCATCAGTAATAAATGCAATTTAGATACATGTATATAGCCCCATTGAATGTAGGCTATGGATATTTCATTCAAATAGAACACAAGAAAGTAGTAAGCACACACAAAAATTGTAACAAAGTATTGACTATAAGTCACAAATCTGTGGAGAAAAGACTTCAAGAACAAGAAAATCAACAAGTAAAACAAAATTCAGAAAAATGCATAATGCAGAAATACAATGTAGCTCAACAGTAATACATGTAAATAGCGCTTTATACAAACACGTAAAAACATGTAACTGACTGTACAATATAAATCGTTGAAACTGCAAAATACAAATGGAAAGATAGAAGGGGTGAAAATAGTTTGGGAATAAATATGCAATGGGAACAGCGGGGAAAGAGCAATAGTACATTAAAATATAAACAGAGAAAGCAGTTCAATGTCATGTTTCAGTTAAAGAATTGACTCAATACAAACCCAATTCGCACATCATCATCATCCACGATAAATCTTGGTTTGAATATTTTGCAGAGATGCAAGTACAAGAAGCTCTTGGCTCCAGAGCCAAAAAACATTTTGCAGCACAAACCTGACAAAGAACTAAACAATTGTTCCCTCATGCACACACTAATCAACACACATTACGTAAGTGCATCACATACACACAGAATCCTGATAGTAGACCAGCCAAACTTTAAAAAGTGCTCTAGAAAAAAATTCCACGGCATAGTTTGTTAATGGCTGGCATCCATGCTAGATGTATGGATCATGGGATCGGGCAGACGATTAGGGTGGATGCCAAGCTTGATTTTGAATTTTAAGGTCATTTCGAGGTCAAAAAGGTCAAATAAGGTCAAATTTCAAATTTTTGAATTTTGCACCAAATTTGTCCCCAAGTGGTAGATCTATCCATAAAATCTATTTTTATCATCATATTATTATACCAAGCTGGTGAAATTAAGATTTTTTTTTTTATCTTATGCACAAATGTATAGTAAAATGAAAACTAAAAGTGCGTTTTTCTCAAAAAGTGCATATATTGAATATACAAAAGTTGAACACTCGTCCTATCCCAACAGAACATATAATTGTTTCAAACAATTTTTTTCTGGAAGGTCAATATACCCAGGCAGTTAAAAAAAAAAAAATTAATTAAATCGCACCTTCATTTATGGTGTAATTAAATAAAAAATGTATGCCTAATTACCGTAAATTTGAACGCATAGTGGGTTCATCATCACAGCGGACCAGCCACTATACAGCAGAGGAAAGGAACTGGTATGGGCCAATCCAAAATATGAGAATGTAATTTTTCTCATGGGAGGACTCCACATCTGCTTCAACTTCCTGAAGGCTATTGGTCAACACATGGAAAGTGCTGGGCTTGATGATCTGTGGACAGAGGCTGGTGTTTATGCTGCCAACACGACTGAGACCATGCTTCAAGGCAAAGCCTATTACCGCGCCGTTAGAGGACACCAACTGACCTACGAGGCTCTGTGGCATATCAAATGGTCCATGCTTGAATCTTGGCTGGTTGAAAATGGTAAACAACAAGATGTGGCAGTTGACAAACTTGCCCAAAGTGTGGTGAAGCAGTTCAACAAGAGAAATGGCAATCACACAGCAGAACTTTCCGAAGCAGTAGGCCAGCTGTCAGATTTTCTGAGCAGTGACAACGTTCAAGAGCTGATCAAAGAATTTAATAACAAGCACTCTGAGAATCCAAACTTCCAACTGTGGTCTCATTACATGGAGATGGTGGATATTCTGCTAGACTTCATCAGGGCTGAGAGGGACGGAAACTGGATCCTCCATCTAGAAGCTTTTTCAGCAATGCTACCGTGGCTCACCATCTACGACCACACCAACTACGCCCGGTGGTTGGGGACCTGTTTATCTAGCAGATATGAAACTCCTCGAGAAGACAGCACCCGAGGTTTATGCAGAATTTATTGATGGAAATTTTGTTGTGAAGAGAACACAACGGCGCTTCAACCAGGTTCCCGCTGATCAGGCAACCGAGTGGATGAACAGGACATGCAAAATGCAGAATGGCATAATTGGAATTACAAGAAATGATCAAGCAAGGGACAAATTCTGTATCACATGGTCCGAGCGATCACGCATCACACAAGAGGTAAGATCTCTCTTCAATTTGGAAGATGATGAGGAAGAAACCACTTTCACCCACTCTGACAGTCTTCCATCCCGCACAAAGCGAGATGTTGATGACGTTAAGAAGCTCACCACACAACTAAAAAGATTTGATGTTTTCCGAGTAAACCCAACCTTGGCTGAAGAATATGACAGTGACTCTGATGATGTTAGAGTTATACCACTGGTGTCATTGGCCTCCAAAGACATAGCTCCAGTTGATGTGGTTAGTGATCTTCTAACTGCTGAAGATCGTGGAAAGCAGTATGTGATGACCAACGTGAAACAACGTCTGCAAGAAGAAACTGTTGGATTTCATGACGCCCTGAAGAAACATCGCTCAAAAACATTTGCTGACCTATACAAAGCAAACGTGTCCACAAAACAAAATGTACAGAAGACCATCAAAGCTGACAGAAAATTACTGCAACGATTACTCAATGCTGCCACTGGAGGTCGATCATTGGAAATGGTGAATATTCTCCAGCATGAGCTTTCTCCAGTCCCACTGTCTCTCGCCAAGGCTGGAGGAGAGATGAATTCAACGACAAAGGCAGATCTGATCAACATCTTAATGGCTGGCCTTACCACTCCCACAGATATACCGAATGCCAACATGAAGACATGTGTGCTAATAGATGGTCATGCACTAATCCAAGCTCTTGGAAAGCCTCCCGGGTGTCAAACATTTGGTGACTATGCTGGTGTTTTCATGAATAGTGTGACAAAACACTTTGGAGATAATACAACAAGAGTTGACGTGGTATTTGATCGCTACATTGGAAAGGGCTCCATCAAGGCAGTGACTCGATCAAAGAGAATGGGGGAAAAAAGCCAATACGAAAGCTCATAGATGGACCCCAGGTCCCACTCCCCCAGGTATGGGGCCAATTCATTGCCTTGGATGAGAACAAGGCTGATCTCGCCAAGTTCTTGTCAGAAGCCATTATAGAGAAGGGCAAGGATTTACTGCAAAGATATGAGATGGTAACAGGCGGTGGATTCCTTGATGACACAGAAGCCAGGTCCACGAGGAGAGACGATGTAAAGCTTCGAGGAAACCATGAGGAGGCTGACACCAGGTTGATACTCCATGCATCTGAGGCAGTAGTTGATGGGTATCAAAGAGTGGTGGTCATCTGCAGGGACACAGATGTGATGCTACTTCTGGTGCACTTTATAACTTCAAAAGCAACAGAAGTTTGGATGGTCTCTGGAACGGCAAAGAAGCGCAAATGCTACCCAATACATGCAGTATCTGAGAGACTCCCACAACCTGTGAGGGATAACCTACTCAGCTTTCATGCCCTTCCGGGATGTGATACAACCTCCTCCTTCCATGGCCATGGAAAGAAAATGTGCTGGAAAATCTTTGAGAAACAACCACTACTCGTCAAAGGAATTGGTCGTGATGGAGAACTTGCCCCCATTGAGCAGTTTGTTCGTCACTTATATGGTGCACCTGAGCAGCCAACCATCAACCATGCCAGACTCCAACTCTTTGGTAAGGCGCAGAAGGGTCTGGAGATGTTACCGCCAACAAAAGATGCACTGGAGCTTCATACAGTACGCGCCAACTACCAGGCAAAGATTTGGCTTCAGGCAGACCAGGAATACATAGATGTCCCACCTCCAACTGATACATTAGCTTGGAAGAAAGAGTCAGGTCACCTGGAAGCTGTCTGGACAAGACTACCCCCTATCCCAGATGCGTGTCTTGAACAAGTTTCCTGTGGCTGCAAATCAAAGTGCAGGACATCCCGATGCACTTGCTTCAAAAAGGACCTAAGGTGCACTTATGCCTGCGGATGTGACGCAACTGACTGCAACAACCCAGCTGGCCAGTAGACTAAAAATTGACTTTTAAGAAAGCTCAGGTGGGCACATAAATATTCTGATGTACAAAGAAAACAAATATTTGTCAAAGTTGTTGTCAAATTATAAAAAACAACTACAAATTATAAAACCACTACACGTTTAAATTAACTTCTTGAAGAACATACCTTCTTCTTTCATTACATCATCAAATTATATGAAAGTGTGGTATGGATTTTTGTTGATATCAAAACTGCCTGGGTACCTTTACCTTGAAAAAAGTTGTTTGAAACAAACATTATTATGCACCATTGAGATCTGGAGTGAAAAAAACTTTGTTGTACTCAATGTATACACTTTTTGAGAAAATCACACCTTTAGGTTTCCTTTTGCTATACTTTTGTTTACAAAATGAAAGTGTATCGATTCATTTCATAGATGTTATTAATCAACATGAAGTTAAAAGTACATTTTATGGATAGATCTATTAATTCGGGTTAACAAATATACCGACTTCAAAAATACTCATTTTTGACCTTATTTGACCTTTCAACAAATATATACACCATTGAGATGGGGAGTGCAAATAATGTTGGTATACCCAAGATGTACACTTTTCAAGAAAATCATACTTTTACGTTTTATTTTGCTATACATTTGTGCACAAGTTGAACGTTTATTCATTAATTACTTAGCTTTGGGATATAAATATGAAGTTAAAACTATATTTTTCGGATATATCTATTAAATGTGATTACAAATTATATAAATTTAGAAAAATTAGATTTTTGACCTTTTGACCTCAAAATGACCTTAAAATTCAAAAACAAGCTTGGCATCCACCCTAATCGTCTTCCTGAGCCCATGATCCATACATCTAGCATGGATGCCAGCCATTAACAAACTATGCCGTCCAAAGTGTAATTTCACACTTTGGCTGGCCTACTATGAGGGATCTACACACCTGGGCCCAATTTCATGGCTCTGCTTACCGCCGAATTCTGCGCTTGCTAGCACCATTCTCAGCTTACCGAGCAAGTGCAAAATTTATGCGCTAGCTGTGTAAGCGTAGAATGCCTAGTAACGTGGACTACACAATCACACAAGCAAAAATTACCTGCTAACCTGTGAAATACGCTTGACGCAAGCGCGGAATTCCCTGCTTCCGTTAGCGACGATTCTTTGCTTACTGTAAGCAGAGCCATGAAATTGAGCCCTGATCTTTACACGCATAGATTTTGTTTCAAATCTACAGAATGTAGCTGTGTAGGCCTTCAGTTCAAGGGGTCTATCGGCCCAATGCTTTGTGCGGAGGTGCGCTCTGCATTGTGAAAGGGTTCAACAGAGGGCTTTGGTACTGTAAGGGTTAGGCGTTGTCAACAACAATGTCATACCTGGCAAGTTGGGTAAAATGACCCTGTACCCATGTGAAGTAAGACCCTGTATGAGATGCCTGTAAGATTTATGGGTGGCTGGTGCGCCATGTACACATAGGATAACCGGCCCAGTCTTGTCACCTTCATCTGCGTACACTACCTGTTCAAAATTAAAACAGTTTATTAGTTTGATGTTATTTTTCACTTTTCAACTTGCCTTTGGGCTCCTAAATCTGTGCAACCTACTTGTTTAAAATGCCAATATTTCGTCCTTTTCAGATGTGAATAATAATTTGTTTTAAATGTGTTTATCAATTTTTGAGTGTGTGAATGCATGGAGCAATTGCTCCATGGTGAATGTAACTTCATATCACCATTGATCTGGTTGTGATCTCTACCATTAATACATCAGAAAGATACATTTGTGACAATACTTGTTTAAAATTAAAAAGGCAACTAAAACTTCCAGGGGGGCAAGTAAAATGTTGAGTTCAGTTTCATGGCTAATTTGCACTCATGTCAGTGTTATATCAAAAGTTCACAAGCAAATGTCTTATTTTATAGTACTACCTTAAACCTTGTTCCCAGCGCTTGTACTTCCTCAGTATGTGTTGTAAAGGTGTAAGCAGGCTTCTTGGTGTGGCCACCTCTTTTATTCTCGCTGTTTGAATCACCCATCATGTCTCCCACAATCTGAAACTGATTCAAACACAACGCACAAAGTTAATGAATGTTAACAAATGCTGTCTTTGGTACATAAACAAGATTTTCAATTATAAAATTTCAAATTAGTTGACCGTTACAATTAGAGCTGTTCAAAATGAAGACTTTCCGGATGGTTTTAAAACAGCTTTGATTAGTGACCAGGTGTGATCCCAACCAACCAAAGCAGGTCGTTTCCTCCGACCCAAGTTGTTTCGCACCCACAATATTTAACCATGTCATTTCGTACCTAGTTGTTTCATACCTGTCATTTCAAACCAAAATTGTTCCGTACCTAAAGCAGATTTTATTAAAGGCAGTAGCCTTCCTTTGATGAGGACCATGACTTCACGCTGTCAGTCACGGAAGTCGGCGTCATCTTATTCTTAAAGATGTACATGTACTATCCAGTTCCAAGTACATTCACAGAAGATTCAAACCACATGCTACACTTAGTCTAAAGTAAAATGCTACTCAATCACATTACAATTTGCCGCCATAGCCATAATAACATCAGCCCTAGGTCACCGGACAGCAACCATACTATTAAACTAGTCCACCAGACTCTAAACCGGTCTCAAGTCCATTGTTTGTGGACTCAGACTTGGAGTCTGAGTCCACCCTACCGAGATCGAGGACTCAGACTCGGGCAACGTAGACTCAACTACAGCACTGTGGTCTACACAGTCCAGTACACACAAACAGCCATAACCCATGGGTGTGATTTCAATTTCTGGCATAACGCTATACACTGTAGGCCTACTTTTCATGTTGCCATGAAAGCCATGTTTTGTAATTTGCATATTTCTCCTTGGCATTGATAACCAAAAATAACTGCAAAATACACTACAATGCATTGTCACTAAACTGATTACAGCCTGCTGCAAAGCTGAAGTTCGTCCGTTACCATTATTTTTGCCGGGTTTTCAAAGTGTTATACGACATAAGTGTAACTAGAAATTGTGACATGTGTCGAGTACAGGAGTGTACAATCGAATGCACTGTTACATGTACATACTAAGTCATCGGTGATGGCATGAACCAGTAAATATCAAAGAAGTGAGTGAGAGTGTGACCTCGGGAGGAAGTGTCTTTGGACTACGACAGCGAATTGATAAATCCTTACACATTACGATTGAAGTGGACAGGTTGGACTTGGCGGCACTGACTATTGTTTTGGTAATACAAAAAAAATCAAATACAAAGATGGAAAACAAAAAACAAAAAACAAAAAAGTTTAAAGCCTTTTAAGATTAGGCCAAGTAAAAAAAGAAACGAGTTTCTCGACCCCGCCCGCCTCCTTTTGGGCCGCCGCCTCCTTTTTGTTTACTATTTACTATTTTCAGAATAGAAAAAAGAATAAATTTTAATCAGATTTTTTTGAAGATTTAAAGCTGAAATCAATTTTTGGGGATAAAACTGAGTGGGATCTCTGATATTTTGAATCTCCTTAATCCAATTAGAAGGGCCAAAATAGCAGCTTTGCCTCAAGAATTCCCAACTCTCTCATTTCAATATTCTCAGGTGTGCAGTCCGTAGCTAGCTAGTTAAGTTAGTGATTCTCCTGACTTAATCAGTGTCTTGGCACCAAACCCAGCTTGGCGTTCTTTTCAGAGCGGACAGCAACTGTTGTCGAAGGTGATGGTGCTGCGATTTTGCAGTGAAGGGTCTTACAAATCATTTGTTTTGTCATAAATTGCATCAGTATACTCAAATAGCACAATATCTGTGAATATTTAGCCATCTTGGAAAAAAATTGCTAAAAATAGAAAATAGTAAATAGTAACGCCCTGCAGCTGCCTCCTCCTTTTTTGAAAAAGTCTGGACGAGAAACTCTTTTCTTTTTTTGCTTAGCCTTATTAAAGTTTAGCACTGTACTGGAATGTGAGTAGTCAAACAAAGGGCCGACCCAAGCTAAGCAACATTGAAAATAAGAAATGAATTAGTCTGTTCAGACTGAGTCTGAGCACCTCCCTCCAATTGGTCCGAGTAAAAGTGTTGTGTACACAACACCTACTTTGTTATACACTGCTGTTGGTCGGTCAGGTTGGTTGGTTCCAGTTAGTACCGTTTACTTGTTACTTGTAAATTTTGTAGGTAGGCATTTTAGGATAGAAATAGTTATTCAAACCACATGTCAAATAAATAGTTCCAAGTTCTAGTACTTCTACAACTAGGTAATTTCCCCCCAAAACAATATCAGACTTTTTTGGTTAGCATGGACATGGTTAGAATAGTACTTGATCTATTATAGTATTATTTGGAACAGATGATAGGCAACTTTATAATGTTGTTTTGAAAATACGAATGACAATAGTCGTGAATGATTGATTGATTGATTGATTTATTGCTATTTATTATACAATTACAAGTATACAATAGAAATTGCCTTGGCTCTCGTGCTTAAAAAGACATAAAAATACAATAAATAGTTCAGTTTGGTCCTTGCTCTGTCTATGGTAATTCAGCCCACTACTACAACTAGCACAGTATAGCAGTTTTTTAGCACTAGCGGCACTGTCACTGTCCATGCCTACATCCACTACCTAGCCTACCTAGTCTGCTAGTTACTACATATCCTCCCCGGTCCGGTTTTCGATGTACTATGCCTTTTTCTTTGAATTGAAAAAAAATAAAATATGCCATATATCAACTGATGCCCTAATTACCTTCCTTTGTTTATAAGAAGTATGTAAAAATATATTAAAACTTGATAGACATTGAAACTTTCACACCACGCACCGATCTTCGATGACTTCAATAGCGTCCCCGTGTTTTGAGTTTTACCTGTTTTCGAGGCAAACAAGAAAGTATGGTGTCCCGGTGAAGCCTAGCCCACCTTGTTGGGCTGTAATGGTGAGTGTTATGAGACCGCTGTTAAGAGAGCCATTACAGCCCAACAATTAGGTGGGCTAGGTGAAGCCATACGCGGAAGAAACATCTGCAGTGACTTCAAGTGTTCTGTGAGACTTTGTGTATGACTCTATAGCCAGCAGCTGTCTTCATTTTATTCAAAATATTTTTTATTTAATTTTAAAAATTACGATAATAATTTGCAAAAACTAAAAAAAAATAAAATAAAAAAAAAAGTAAATAATTCTTGGCTTTCAAATCTGATTTTTGTTTAGTTTTGTGTCTTTGTTCCGTCCCAACTTGACAATCGTCCCAACTATAGTTGGGACTGGTCCCAACTTGAGTGTTCAAGTTGGGGCGTCCCAACTGTAGTTGGGATCGCCTACTAGAACTCAACAGGATAGCCTCCGCGAAAACGATGCAGTGATCGACCGTGGGGACTGTAACATGCGGTCGGGGAGTGAGGCAGGGAGCTCCCACTGCCGTGATAAGCGTATGGGTGGGAAGAGCGGTCTAAATTGTTTGGTGCTGGCACTGAATATTCTAAACTAAATGAAGTCAGCACTAAATTATTTAGAGTACTGATTTCAGTCTTGTCACGCACTTCACACACACACTTCGGCAGCAAACAGCTGTTCAATGTATGCCGATGCTGGCTCCACTGGTACCCTGAACTATCCCAACTACAGTTGGGACGCCCCAACTTGAACACTCAAGTTGGGACCAGTCCAAACTATAGTTGGTGCGATTGTCAAGTTGGGGCGGAACATCTTTTTATGTTTCTTAACATTTATAATAAAGCATATAAATAAACAGTGATAATTGAATCACCAAGCCGATGTTTAAATTTTAATATTAATAATAATAATGATATGAGGGTTACACAAATTTTTCTCAAGACTATAAGAAAAATAATATAAGGCACATGGCTTCTTATAAAGACCCTGTACACTATTGGTAAGATCGAAAAACACAAATGTTCACAGATTCACACATAACTTACATGATTTAAAGTAAGTAATGGTAGAAAGGGTTCCTTAAAATATTTCTGCCTAAAATGCTATCGTTTTCGAGAAATGAGTAAAACAATAGTTTTTATCGCGCGCGATAATAAACTCGATGTTTGAAAAACAGAAAACACATAAGGTCTCTTTTCACTATTTTCTCGTGACCTCGATGACCAATTGAGCTCCAATTTTCACAGGTTTGTTATTTCATGTATGTGGTTGATTACACAAAACATGAACACTGTCTGTGATTATTTTGTCAGCTCTGCCAATCCTGTATAATACCTTTAAGCCTAGAGCTGTATTTTTTCCCCCAGAATGCTCAGCAGAATGTTCAGTCACATGATTTGATCATCGTGAATTGTGAATTTAAAAAGTGTTTGATGAAACTTTTTCGGAGGGCAAATTTTGTTTTATGGCCCCGACAGTATGACATATTTTTGTAACCTTGTACTGTAGAAATGCCTAACTAAATACCACAACGTTTTGCATTTACAAGTGCAACTAACCTGCCAGTGGAGCCATACTGTACATGTTTCTAAGTTTTGGTCAAAGGAGAGGAAACTCTTTGCTTGGCAAGTCAAACCACAAAAATTGTATCTAGGGACTGTTTACATCGCACGCAGAGAGGTAAAAGATTTGCATCGATTTCTGGGACGCCTTGAATACAGGACGTCCTACGATACTAGTAGTAGTAGGCTAGTAGTAGTAATATGTAGGCCTAGTAGGCCTAAGCATTTTGTATGTAAATGCAATGGCAATGCAACCATACCATGGCATTATTCTGGGCTGAGCTGAGGGGATTTAATACAATCAAAATACAAAGAGACTCAACATTTTGAACTGCTGGTGCACTAAAAACAAAATACCTACCTTGTATTGGAAAATATGTGGGACAAAATGTGATATAAATTTGGTTTCTTCACTTTCTGTCGTCTGCCTGGTCGTCAACACTGAAACTTGACACTGTCGTGATCACCTGCAAAATCTGTACTGCGCCCTCAAGTGTTGATCTAGTAATAAAACTTAGGCTCAATTACTAATATTCACCAAGTTCAAAAAGCCACAGGCGCGGGTTATCATTATACAGCGTTGGGCAGACGCACGGGCACATGTGAAAATTAATACCAATTATGCCAGATTTTCATTTGAAGTCGTTTTTACTTATTAACAGAAGTTTATGTCTTTAAATTTACAGCAATTTTAATTTGATTCACATAAAAGCAGCTTCAAAACTACAATAAATTCAATTCTGCACTGGCACTGACAGACTTTTTTCAATTTGTCTGATTTTGCAGACGACATGACGTCATCGACTCTGATTTTGGCGCTAAACTTTTGTGGCTTGCGCGCGCGCGCTTCATAACTTTTGTGTACACACACATTTTATGCACAAAACACCGACACACAACGCAAGACATATTTTTTTCTGAAGCAACGTTGTTGTTTCGCTCAGTTTTTAGCTTCAAAAATCCTGAACGTTCAACATTTCGTACGGCAACGCATTTTTGTCAGCTGGCTCTCTGGATTTTTGTAGAGAATTTGTCAAAACACAGTCTTCTTTCTTTGAGTTTCATGACCTGGTTTGTTTTTCTGTACATAAATTAGAATAATTGTTTTTACTCGTTCCACACACAGTACACACTAGCAATGACTGCAACGGCACAGCGGGTGAGAGAAAAGCAAAAAACTGGCGAGGTAAGTTGTGCTTTAATTCCGTGCGTGCAACTGTTGGTGTATATTATTATTAGTGTTAACTATTAATTATTGCACAATATTTTGCCATAGGATAGCCTGGTATTTAATTCAGGACCTCATCATTCATACTCAGTCAAATGCATAAATTCTTGGTGGGTTTTGTTGTGTTTTTTTTCAACTGAGTGAAGGTTTTAAAAATTAAAGTGACGTTTATGAATGATTATGAATAATGTTGTTATTTGTTGTAAATGTTGATGTTTGGTTTGGTAGTTTTGTAACGTGAGTGTAACTTTTGTGTTACTTTTCTATAGCCCCATTATACATGTTATAATACTTAAGTGGCAATAGGCCCTACTCTGGAGTCCTGATCTGGCACAGTATTAATTATTAATGGGGCTAACTACAGACTTGCTAGTTTGCTACTATTTTAATACATGTAATACTATCATCATCAGTATCTATCATGACTAAATTTAAATTAAACAGTTAACGACAAAGTAAAGCCAAAGGACATTGAGTTGACCAGTGCCAGTTGACTATAGGCCCTATACCAAATCCATAGACCCAGTAACTGGGGCGCTGTACTTGTTTTTTCGAAATTTTGACATCTGCAGTCGTACTACTAGCCGCAGATGTCAAAATTTCAAAAAAACGAATACAGCTCCCCAGTTACTGGGACACTGGGTCTACCATTACCAAATCATGTTTACAAAAAACAGCAAATTTTAGCTTTGCAAAAAAAATTATAAAGTTTGGTTAGTTACCATATGGTTATCTTTTTGTAATTTAATAAATATTATTTTTGCATGTTTTGCTTTAGAAATATTGTTATGAACTTTATCATGTTTATGGGGGGCTATTCATGATATTGTTGTAATTTTTTATTTCATGTAAAATTGTAAGGATAAATTTGTCATCAGATCAGGTCATGAATCATTTAAAAATTTTCCCAGGACCAGGTGCATTTCCTTGTTTATTTCACAAAAGCTGGTTGGCTGGAGCTTTGCAACGGAACCCATATTCCATAAGTGTTGAAACTGATGATGACAAAAATTGATTTGTCCATGTTCACATGCAGTTATGGATTTATTATGCCAACATAAGTATTCAATCAACTGAGTGTAACTAACTAACTGCAGACCTGCCAACCAGTACGCATTTTGCGTACCATGCACGCATTTTCACATCTGAGTACGGCGGTACGAAATATATGCAGAAAGTACGCAAAAGACGCAAAATCTAAATCGCGTGTGTTAAAAACTGCAGCACGAACGGACAATTTTGTTCTCAATTTATTCAACTGTCATTCGTTCGACCCCAAGTGCAAAAACAACCGAACAAAGACACCCTGCATCTGAGTGATTATTATGCACTTCGATAAAAAAGAGGTTGTGCCTAGAACTATATTTTAAATTCTTACTCCCGCTGGAAAACTAATAAACCAAAGCGTAACAAAGGGGGTGGGAATGGCGCAATCCAGTTTCGGTCAATCTGGTACAGTACATTGTATGGCCGTATGCATGGATGTACATGCACACTACGCACGTGTTCGGCATCGCCGTGTGAATAACATGGACGCCGATCGAAGTGTCAGATTTATACATCGTTTCTGTTAGTCTTACTTCCATTAGGGGAGAATAATGGGAATTTAATGGCCTGTGATCTTTTTATAAGAGAAATAAATGATGAATTGAAGTGGAACTGGAAA
The DNA here is from genome assembly GCA_037783415.1 of Leptasterias polaris. Classification (NCBI taxonomy): domain Eukaryota; kingdom Metazoa; phylum Echinodermata; class Asteroidea; order Forcipulatida; family Asteriidae; genus Leptasterias; species Leptasterias polaris. Next base: position 312,942 of record JAZGTN010000276.1, on the reverse strand, counting down.
ATTCTACGGTAGGCTTTCGTTTGTCCGTTTACTGGGCAACCAAAGAAAAGAGTGGAACCTTTCGCATTATTATTGTCGTCAAGTTACTTGCATGCCGAGTTAGAGTAAGTTACTAAGAATTTAGGAACATTGTTCAACAGTGCTTTTCATAGAAATTAATATTTGTTATTGGAATAGAAATCAGTCAAAATGGGCTCACCGCCCGTAGGGAAACCCCTGGTTTATTTTTATTTTTATTTTTTTTTTTTAACAAAACTTTTTGCCACTTGAGTTTAGCATCTATGATCTAGGCAATTGGAACATACAGTGCCAACAGTCGAACTGGTTATTTAGTTTTTCTGATTGGGCTTCTGGATTTGCCGCCGTGCACGGGCTTCTGGTTTTAAATGCTGTCGCGCTAATGTGGTACTCAAAAAAAAATTACAAATTATCATGTGTCCTAAAATAAAATGAAACAATTATTTTTATAGAATACTGTAAATATAGGATATGCAAACAAATTAATAATAATTATATATATTGTTGAGCCAATAGGTACCATTGTTACTGCCCTGAAGTAGACACCCACATCTATAACATGATGCATAATAATGCAATGCACAATGCAGCTGTCCTTGTTGGTAGCTGGTTGTTGACATTTTGCAAGGGGGGTTTTAATTTGTTGAGCTTAATATTCGGAGCAGAGCTATTAGACAGAGCCAGAAATTCTCAGCTCAGGCCTGGAGTTTCATCTTTGAAAGGGCAAGGCCATTGTCATTTTGCAACAGGCACTTCCATTGGAAAAACTTAAAGTCTATTAGAGTACGGGGAAACATTTGAAGAGGCACCAAGGCAAAGACCAGGGCGATATAAAGGTTGTCTCCATGTAATTCCAGGCCTGCTTTAATAGGCTTCATAAACAATTATTCAATATGATTTTTTAAGAGGCATGGATCGCTCGAGTCTACAGTGTCGGTAACTAGAATTGAACCATGTGTCCCAGTTATGGGATAATGGAGTTGGACTCATTAATTTATGCCTTTTTTGTTTTTCTATTTAGTGGTCATCGGTCTTCCCAACTGAGCAGCTTTCTGAGACGCAGTCTGCGCTGTTTGTCAAAAAGCTTTTAGCTGTTGCTGTATCCAATGTGATGTACCTGAGAACCATCTTTCCTGAGCATGCTTTTGGGGACAGATGTTTAGAAGGTGAGCTAAATTAGGCCAAGTAAAAAAAGAAACAAGTTTCTCGTCCGGACTTTTCAAAAAAGAGGAGGCAGGGCCTTACTATTTACTATTTTTCAATTTTTTGCTATTTTTTCCAAGATGGCCGCCATGCTAAATATGGCTGGCCAAGGTATATTTATTCACAGATATTGTGCTTTTTGAGTATACTGATGCAATTTATGACAAAACAAATGACTTGTAAGACCCTTCACTGCAGAATCGCAGCACCATCACCTTCGACAACAGTTGCTGTTCGCTCTGAAAGGAACACCCAGCATGCCCAGCTGGGTTTGGTGCCAAGACACTGATGATATATTAAGTCAGGAGAATCACACTTTTAGCCCTTAACTAGCTAGGGACTGCACACCTGAGAATATTGGAATGAGAAAGTTGGGAATTCTTGAGGCAAAGCTGCTATTTTGGCCCATTTAAAATATCAGAGATGCCACTCAGTTTTATCCCCAAAATTTGATTTCAGCTTTAAATCTTCAAAGAAATAGGTTTTTTTTTTAATGAAAATAGTAAATAGTGAAACAAAAATAGGAGGCGGCGGCCAAAAAGGAGGCGGGCGGGGTCGAGAAACTCTTTAGTTTTTCTACTTGGCCTCACTGATCTTTCTGTGCCATAGGATTTTCTTGAAAGAGGCAAGATTGCCACCACATAGATGAAAAGACTGTGTTGCCCCTGGTCTTTGCCTTGGTGCCACTTCAGACTATAGGTGCCCCTATAGACTTAAAGAGTTCCCAATGGCCTGCCCTCTCAAAGATGAAATTCCAGGCCTGTACTAGATGAAAAGACTTGCTGTCTGTTATTACCAAACCTTCAGGTATAATATGATTGAAATGACAGTCTGTAAACCTCTAAAATGTAACATTCTGTTCATTCGGGAAGCTTTGTTTTCACACCAAGAGGAAATTGTTATCAAATTTTTAAGATGTTTCATCTTCATACAATCTCTTTCCTGTTACAAATAATGTTGTATTTTATCCTCTCCTCATTCTCCCCCACCACATCATTCCATCCATTTTATTGATCTCATGTTGGCTTTATGGGTGTTAGTATACATAATTCTTTACAGAATTGGAATTATGAGATTCTAAGTCTAAGTCAATATTTGAACATAGTTTGTTTCTGTTCAAGGTATAATTATTTAATTGGAAAACACAAGATCGCTGGACTTGTCCAGTCATGAGTTCACTGGCCCGATGCTAACATCACTGGCCTCAGGCTAGCAGTACAGTGTGACATGATCAAGCCCTGAAACCTAACTAGATGGTATTCGAACCATGCAACTTATGCAAGTTTCAAATCATAATCAATTAATAATTTGTTTAATTGCTCCACTCATACAGACTTGCATCTGAAGATATTAAAAGGTGACAGTGCTTGCCCAGGTGCCTGTCAGGTGATCAAGTGGGTCAAAGGATGCTTTGATGCGTTGGACAAAAAATATGTAAGTGACAACAATTGGCTTCTTTAGTTTTGCAAGGGTGGTTCAACATTTTAACAGAGAGTGAACTCTTTTTCATTGTTCATAGGAACAATGAGTTAAGGGTTCATAGGCCAAGCATAAGTCAGTTAAAAAAATTCTAAGGACCAGTCAAAAAAAAAATTCAAGTAGTTCAACTGGCTAGTTCATTGCTTCCGGAAACCTTCATCCACTCTATGCACAGATTTTTTGTTCATGTCAAATTTCAGTCACATAGGCCTAGCCTGGAATTACACGAAGGTCACAGAGGAAATTGCCTCCTTTTCCCTAGGTCTTTGCATTAGTGCCCACTCAAAAGGTTTCCCATAGTCTTTAAGATTTTCCAATGAAAGAGCCCTTTGCAAAATGAAAATTACCTTGCCCACTCAAAGATGAAATTCCAGGCCTGACATATCATTCTGAAAGACAACCCTAAGATATGGTCCAGGGGAAAATCCAGCAGCCTTGTGAAATGACAAACTATACTTGTCCTGCTGGCTAGTAGTCACTGAATTAAGGACAGACTCGGTAGACAATGGTATTTTGCTGTTTGCCTGTTCTCGCTACATGCATGTGGGTGTGGCTAGAGCAAAGTTTGTTTTAGGGCAAATATCATAAGCTTCGTGGAACTGGGGTATCAGGGATTGATTTTGTCAAGAAATTTTGCTATAGACAATATTTGTCGTACAAACTGAATGCTAATATTGAGTAGCGAGTGATGATTTTTGAGTAGCAACTGATAAATTTTGTGTAACATTTTGCTATGCTGTACATGGGAGATCAGTCTTTGGGTATTGGCCATGTTTGATCCTATAGCTTTAAGAAAACTAATCAAATCTTCTAAATCAGTTCATTGCCAGGTGCCATATTCCTCAAAATATTTGACATAACATTAATTTGTTTCATTTTCATTCTTCTTTTTTTACAAACTATAGCTCCGAACCTTGACGATTGGGGTGAGTAATGATAATTTATTAGCCTTATTTTCTTCTTTACTACCAATAACAACAAGATAGCATCTTCAAAAGTTTGAAAGAAAACAGTTCAATATCTTAAGCTAAAATATTATTTGAAAGACTTGTGCTTTATAGAAGCTCTATATAAAGTGTTAAAGTGACTAAACTCTGTAACCCTTTCCAGATACTTCATGGAGGCACCAGAGGTAATTGCCTCCATGCCCCCTGGTCATTGATTTGGTGCTCCTTGCAATGCTCCAGTCAAACTGATTTTTCCCTTGTACTAGAGCACATGTGTCACATTGGTAATTGTCAAAGACCAGTATCCACACTTGATGTGACCCAACGTACACGTGAAATAACAAAACCTGTGACATTTTAAGCTCAATCGGTCATTGGAGTCACTAGAAAAAAGTAGGAAAAAACCTTAAATGTTAATTTTCACTGTTTTCAAACATTGAGTTTTGGACTTTGATCAAAACTAATTGTTTTACTCATTTCTCAAAAACTATTGCATTTCAAGGCAAGTTTTCCACCACAACCATCTTTATACCATGTAAGTTGTTTGCAAATCTGTGAACATTTATATTTTTACTCTTACTAGTGTTTTTTCCTTACTGAGGAAAAAATTCTGGTTCATACAAGACTGACGGATCAGGCCCGAAAAACATCCATACTTCCGTTTGATTAACGTCTTTTCATTCTTTGTTTTTAAAACAGATTTATGTGGATCCAAATGAGCCTGATGTAAGTGTTATCTTCAGCTTTTCTTTCACAACCATTTTGAGACAATCATACATTATTTTGTAGAGAATTTTTCCTCTGGCCAAATAATTTTGGGTTGAACAAAGAAAGTTTGACCATGACTTCCACATGCCAAACAATTTTGGGTTGAACAAAGAAAGTTTGACTAGAGAATGACTTCCACATGCCATAATTTAGGGTTGAACAAAGAAAGTTTGACTAGCGAATGACTTCCACATGCCAAATAATTTTGGGTTGAACAAAGAAAGTATGACTAGAGAATGACTTCCACATGCCAAATAAATTTTGGTTGAACAAAGAAAGTTTGACTAGAGAATGACTTCCACATGCCATAATTTTGGGTTGAACAAAGAAAGTATGACTAGAGAATGACTTCCACATGCCATAATTTGGGGTTGAACAAAGAAAGTTTGACTAGAGAATGACTTCCACATGCCAAATAAATTTGGGTTGAACAAAGAAAGTTTGACTAGAGAATTACTTCCACATGCCATCATTTTGGGTTGAACAAAGAAAGTATGACTAGAGAATGACTTCCACATGCCATAATTTAGGGTTGAACAAAGAAAGTATGACTAGAGAATGACTTCCACATGCCAAATAATTTAGGGTTGAACAAAGACAGTTTGACTAGAGAATTACTTCCACATGCCATAATTTGGGGTTGAACAAAGAAAGTTTGACTAGAGAATGACTTCCACATGCCAAATAAATTTGGGTTGAACAACAACAAAATTAATCCAAAACTATTCAACATTCACCCCGTCAGTTTCCCTTGTGGTTTATTACTTAATACGCCTGATAATGTCGTTACAAGTAAACATAGTGTGGTTTGTACTTTCTTTGCTTTGTGTGGCACACATCTTACAATGTAACCAACCTTTTCTGTATTGTAATAACATTTTATGGATACTAAACTTCACAATGATTTGACATTATTATCTTTCAGAAAATCATCGAGTCTTACACATTTAAGTTCTCATATGAGGGCTGTGGAATCAGCATATACAGGTATGTCAGGATTTGTTTTTCAAACATTCAGCAAGGGGGTGGTCTACAAAGGGGGATGTGTGTGTGCCCCCCCCTCCCCCCCCCCAAAAAAAAAACAACAAAAAAACAAACAAAAACACACACACATCCAAGTGTGTATTTGCCTGCAATCGTGGACCTCCTATTGTCCCTCTTTTGTTTATACTCTAACTTTTTTTGCAACAGCTCCCATTGGTTTTGTACACGTTTTCCAACCGTGGACCTTTCCCGAACTGTGGACCTATTGTCCTCTTTTGTTATAGGTCCCCGGTTTGAATGTACATACTCACCCACACCCACACATTCAAACTGAGTTTTAAGTAGAATGTCAATGAAATTTTTGTATTTTCAAACAGTTGCCCCAGTTGCTGCATCATTATATTCCTCTAACAAACTTTACTGGAAATCTGTCAACACTACCATTGATGTTTATTTAATTAATCTTACATTGTTCTAATGCAATGTTTTCTTTCTATATTTCATTATTGCTTTGTCCCTCACTTGCCCCTACTACCCCCAAAAAATAATTGTAGAGTCTGGTGGTGCCACTGTATGTTTTGATACATGGTATATGTAAGAGGAGACTGGTTTGATGGTTTGGATTTTGTTGGTTGAGCCTGCAGAATCTTTTACAAAACTTGAAGTCTTCTATTCAGAGTAATTTACTTATGTTCCATCCAATCTCTGATGCACAACTCTTTGTTTTATAGAAATGACAAGAAGCTTGCCTCAGCAACTACTGAGGCAGAGACTAAGAAGGCCACCACTCGTCTTCTTCGTACCATTGTGGTCCTGACCCAGAGTCTGAAATCACTTCCTGATGATGTCATCCTGACCATGAAGCTACTGTATTACGATGATGGTAATTCCATTTGTGTCTCTTGCTCTCACACATACCCAGTAGCATACCTGCCAACTGTTCAGATTTAATTAGAATTGTCCAGATTTTGGGGAATACAGGCCGCAAAAAATCAGAACATTCCTATTTCTGACAATGACAGCAATGAAACAAAATCAAAAGGTTCTGGTAGAACAGGGTGCCATTTACTTGTGAAAGTAGAGATTTTCATACGGGATGCAATGATTTGTGTACATTGTTTTAAATACATACATAATTTGTATGTCTACATGTAATTCGCTTTACTTGCACGACTTCTTGAATCGCGATCTGTGAACTCATAAAACTGGTGTTCCTATTTCTGAGGTTTCAATGTTGGCAGGTAGGCAGTAGTTATACAGGTCTGGATGTACACGGAGGGCATTGCCTTTTGTGCTCTGGTTATGAATTTTCCCATAGACCTAAAGACTTTCCAATTGAAGTGCAGATCCTTTGCAAAATTGCTACACAAAGTGTATCAGTACTAAAAAAATATCACTATTCGATACTCGTATTTGCAAAACATTTTGCTATGCATTCGCTTGAAGAAATATTGTTCCCTGTTTATAAAGACTTTACAGAACACATATAAAGACTGTAAGACCTTTGAAGGAGAATCTGCAAAAGTAGATGAATGAAAGTGACAGAAAACTTATTGAGATTGTTTTTGTTTTTTAGTTACTCCAGCTGACTATGAACCTCCTGGTTTCCAAGCGTCAGAGTCTGATTCTTTTCATTTTGAAGAGGAGCCCATGAATGTCAAGATTGGAGATGTGTCAACCGTAAGTACTTAGAGTAGTTTCTTAGACTAAAGCATTTGAGGTGTACAATGTTTGATAAAGGACTTTGGAAGCACATCAATACTTTTAAAAAAAAACAGGGATCTTATTTGTAATTTTAATACGAACAGAGAGCTGCCAACTCTTCCTGAATATGCAGAAAGGTCCCTGAAAAAAACCCAATCATTCCATATTCTGATAAATAAATTTGAAAGTCTCCCTGATTATGGAAACCTTTTCCCTATTTTGTTGAATGGAATTCTAAATATCAAGTGATTATAAGATGCAAATGATGGCAGCTCTGTAAGTAGGCCTTATCACAACACCATTTCCAGGTAAATAACTATTAGTCTGTTATTAAGTGCACTAATGTTTTGTACCTTTAGGCTTTTATCAACCCTTAATAAGGGTTTATTATATGAGGCTTTTCAAGTGACACAGGGGGCAACTTTTCCGCTGTTGAGCAGATTTCCTCAATTTTGGTTTCTCGGCTGTACCATTGAAAATTGAAAACACAGTACAAATTTTGTTATACCTGGGATCACACTAGCCCGGCATGCCATAACTAGTCAAGAGCGCTGCAGTTTAAAGTGGCCTTTAAACGTTGTATGTTCACATTCTGAGGTTGAAAAAGAATCGGCTTCTCAGCTGGTAATTACTAGTAATTATTTAAAATTCATTCCATTATTTAAAATAATTTTTCAAAAAATACTGTGATATAAAACTTGTGGTAGTTCTCATCACTTCTAATTAAAGTTGCATTTCACATTTTTGTTGCACCTCACTTTAAAAATAGGTATTCATTTTCATGTTCATTATTTTTCTTCCAATTTATTTCCTCTGCTGCTCATCAACACTCCTACAGTCATTCCACACGTGAGTTACTTGTTGTTATAGTTATCTTTCAATTCTTCCACTGTTTCTCGTCTTAAACTTACTGGACATTTCAAAATTACATAATATTTAACAATATTGTGGTTGTCAGGGATGTCATGACATCCCTGAAAACCAGCTAAAAAAAATCCCAGCCAACTCGTCCACCAGAGGAAATAACATGAAACTCCTTGTTCCATCCACCCGCACAAACTTACTGAAAGGCTCCTTCTTCCCAGCCGCCATCCGCCATGTGGAATTCACTGCCCAAGTAAGTTATTGAGTCACCAACTCTAGATGTCTTCAAGACCAGACTAAACGGTGTCACCTTCAGCTAATTACCCATCCGATCCCCACACAAATTGCTAAAATAAATAACTGCTTTTACTTGCACATGCAGATCGTTTTGTATGCCTTGAGTTTTGTCTGCACCTGGTTGTTTGCACCTCAACCAATGTGCGAGATACTCCGGAGGAGGTTTCTGCACAGTGTAGGAAGATGATGATTGTTCTCTTTAGACCCACTTTTTCAGAAGGGACATCAGGCCTAATACTTCAGTCTTTTAATAAAGGCAAGGGAGTCTTTCAATAGTAAAGGGCACCTCAATGAAGACAATTTAAATGTCTACTGGAATATTTCAAGGGCGGTACAGCAATGACCAGTGGCATTGAGGCAATTACCTCCATGGCCTCCATGAAGTATCAGGCCTGGAAATGGAAATCTGTGAAATAATGCTTTTCCAATAATTTGATCAAAGCCTGTCACAGCAAATAATTTTATTGCCCGAGGAATCTGGTGGTCCACTGAGACTGTTTTCTGTAACGATTTTAAGCACCAAACAGAAGATTTTTTTTTCTCAAATCTGCTGTCATTTATATCATACATTTCTTGTTTTTATTTGCTTTTGTTCCCTACTTTTGAAAACATGGCATTTTGTCTTTAATTTTTATTCTGGTATAAATTTTGTTTCACCAGTTTACAAGAATCTGTGCTGCAAACATGTTTCAAGTTTTGTGATTTTTCTCAATAGCTTTCCTTTACAGCAGAAAAACCCAATAATTTTGATAACAAAGTCATTGCATTTTCTATTTTGTGAAGTGTGAAGCTTAGAATCAAGACTGACCGCAAACAGTTTGAACTGAAAGACAATGAAAAAGAAGAGGAAAATGAAGATGCAATGGAAACTGACAAGCAGGATGTGATCAGTAACAATGCATTGGATGAGGACGGTGAAGAGGACGACTGTAATAAGTCAGAGGTAAGTCAATGAGATTTTCAAAATGTAATATTCTTTCCTATCTTGACTTTGTAAGAGAAAACTGGGATCAATTTTTTCTGTTTCCCTGGTGTTTTCCCAAAGCACAAAAACTTACAATATTTTGGGCCCAATTTCATGTCTTAGAATTCTGCATTTACAGCGCCATGCCAGGAATAACAAGGAGGCCACGGCCTCTGTTGCTCTGATCTTGGCCTTGGTGGTCTTTAATTGGTCTGGGTGCTCTTTCAAAGTTTCCCATGGACCACAAGATTTCTCAATGGAAGTTCCCTTTGTGAAATGAAGATGGCCTTGCACTCTCACAGATGAAATTCCAGGCCTGAGCGGAGAAATTTTGGCCCTGTCCAATAGCTCCGTTAAAACTCTCACTCTCCGAATTAAGCTCAACAAATTAGAATTCCTTCAGGACAGCAGTATTGTGCATTGCACAGTATATTGCATGTGATTGAATGTTTGAGATAGATATGCATACAGGGATGTGTCTACTTCAGGGAAGTAGCAATGGTACCTATGGCTCATACCTCTGGCTAGTCGTAGCACATGGCCACAGTTATCCCACAACTGAACAAGTCCTGCAGTCTTATGTTTTTTTCCAAACACATAATTTTGAGTATTAACTAGTATTCTTAACAAAGTCCTTTAATTTCAAACTTCCTCCTCAATATCAGTAAATCAGGCATGAGTTATGTTCTTTCTACTTTAGTCTGTTTTCTGACTTCTTTTGCCCTTCGATAAATCAGAAAAATTGCTATTAAGAAAGCCTGAAAAGTCTTTTAGGTCTGCACCCTATGTGCATGTAGATCAGCCCTTGAATTCGAAAAAAAGGTCCCTACTTTTTTCCTAGGGCAATATCATGCCTGGTAAGTTGGTTGGCGATAAGCAAGCCCTGTGGTGGTTGAACTTGGTGTTTTAGTGGTTTAGGTCTATTGCATTTGCAAAAATTAAAACTTCCAAACTTTCTAAAACAAAATGCACTACAGACTACTGAAGAAAATCCACCTGTTCAGGAAAAAGATTGTAGTTCTGGGAGAAGACAGCAGAAAGGGGAGCCAGAGGACTGCAGTGATGTTCCCATGAACAGTCCCCACCGACCTGGTAAGGATTATTATTCAGTTATTTTGAATTAGGTGGCTCTGCTCAGGTTTAAACCAAAGAAAGTAAATTACAAAAAGTTACATAATAAAATGTAAATGAAATTTCAGAGCCAGCTACTGTCAGTTTCCCTTGTGGTTTATTACTTGAAATTTGAAATGATAGAGATGATAATAAAGTAAATGTGATACTGCGAAGGGATCCATTAAGAAGCAAAGCTTGCAGACAATAGTCACTATGATCAACTCTAGTAATGGTAGTGCCCTTCATTAAACATGTATGATGAGCGCTAGCACGTTGATCCGGAGGTCATTGGTTCAAATCCCGATCTTGTAAATTTGTCTTTGTTCATCCCAAAATCATCCAAAAATTGACCAAGTCAGTTTCCATTGTGGTTATCTACTCGATATTTGTTTAAATTTTAAAGATTCACCCAGTCAGTTTTCCTTGTGGTTTATAACTTGATATTTAAAATAAAAAAGTCGCAACCCCTTAAGGTGATCCCGTGGCTGCCGCTTCCCAGATTGTATCGTAAACTTGGTTGTAATCACTGGCTAGTTGGCAGCTTACTGTAATATGGCTTCTGTCTGGCACCCCCGAACAAACATATTGACAAAACAGGGAGACTGCCAACATATGGATATAGCTTAGTGGTAGAGCACCAGCACGTTAAACCAGAGGTCATTGGTTCAAACCCTGTTCTAGTCAATTTGTCTTTGTTCAACCCCAAATTGTTTTAAATCTTGTTAAACTTATAGCAAAAGAGGACGGGGCGTCTACTCCTGCTTCATCAGTCAACATGCCACTCATGAATGAAGAGGAAGACGAAAATACTGTAAGGTGCCCTTGTGGATGTAATGAGGTAAGATCAAACACAAACTTGGTTTTCAAGAACCAAGGAAATATCTAATCAAATCATTTATTGTTTTAAGTGCACTTACGTATCTCAGCACACTGTACACTTGTAAACAACAATACCAGTAAACGGTTAAATTAATGTTAAAAGGGTGAACAGAAAAAGGTTAAATTTAAAGTAAACAATGACTTCCGTAATAAGAATGAAACAATTCAATTTTCACCAATGACTGTAAAAGATTCATTCTGGCTTCACAAACGTTTGATGGAAGATCATTCTATAACATGGGAGCAACAACAGAGAATGCACATTTATCGTAATACTTAGTCATTGTAAAACTCACAGGTGGAGGCTTCAGAAGAATATCATGGACCCTTAATTGTACTGCTGTTGCAATGAGTTAAGATACAAATGTCTGTATAGATAGTTCCCAGTAGACGCCATCTTTACAGGCAAATCGCATTTTGGCTTGCAGGCGCCCCAAGCGCTCAAATTATTAACGCAGCCGCGTCGTTCACTAACCAATCACGCAATGAGTTTTGTGAAATGTGCGCGTGCTGCACGCCATTCTCACGCGTAACGCATGACTGTGTGTTCCAAATTGCCCGTAAAGATGGCCGATTTACATCATACTGCAACCTATCTATTTGTAAGCAACAGGCTTGCAGCTTTTTAGCAGTGTTGTTTTTTTCTTTCTTTTTTCTAATTATTTTAAAAGGTGCTCAGCCAAACCTAACCCCCCCCCCCAAAAAAAAATAAAGTGAGAGCTTGATCAAACAAAGAATGTTTTGCAAGAAATTGAGAAAATAGAACTATAGCTGTTGCAAACTGCTTACCATATATTGGTATTGGTGTATGCTATGGCAAACTGTCTATACTATTGTATAAATGCAAAAAAATATTAATGGCCTGACATTTTAACCCAAGCAGAGTCTTTCCCAAAGGCTAAATGACAACACAATACACATTAACAAATATACTGGTGTAACAAAAGCAGTCGAGTAGAAAAGGAATAAAAAGAGAGAGAGGCAGAAAGCACACAGACAAATTAGCAAGGGAAGTGAACAGTTTTTTTCCTGAGACAACTTATTTCTCTATTCAGGATGATGGCTTGATGATTTGCTGTGAGGAGTGCAGGCTGTGGCAGCATGCTGTGTGTTTTGCTATCATATCCGAGAAAGATGCACCAAAGAAGCACATTTGTGACCAGTGCAGCAAGGTAATAAACTCATAATCCATTTATAGTTATATATAGAGCGAACTTGAACCTGCGACCTCCAGTTTAACTTGCCAGTGCTCAACTGACTGAGCTATCTAACCCTTATGTTGGCAGTCTCCTTATTTTGTCAATATCTTTGTTTGGGGGTCCCAGTAAGAAGCCCTTCAACCTGTAACTGCTGTATCTAAGGCCAGGAATTGCACCCAAGTTTACAACCCATGATAATCCATAGGTCGTAGGTTCAAGTCCAGAGTCAATTTTCTTTTGGTCTTCATCCCAGACCATTTAAAGTTTGGTGCAAAATTTAACGCTCTTTGGTCAGTCTTGTTGCAGTCATGGTAGTGTTCTCCTTACACAACTTCTTGATCTCTACTCTTTGGTTGTAGTGTGCCATTGGCATTTTTATCTCAACCTTTTGGATTTAATCGTTAAATCCATTTATAAAATGACCTGGCTGATGAATCTGTAGAACAATTAAAAGCTTTGGAAAGCTAGTTGAGCAGACATACCAGGTAAATTTCCATGCGAACATTTACAAGAACAATGTATTTACCTTGTATATATATGCTGCTACCTGCAGCCCTAAAAGTCTCCTCTTAGGCATATGATTTATTTTTATTTTTTTGAAATAGCGATGTAGTTTCCTTTTTCATGGATTTTCTACCTGCCTTTTGCCTATTCTGCAAGGCTAGTCATCGCTAATTGCCCACAAATAGCTTTAATATATGCAAATAAAAGGGGGAAATTTCTTGTTGCAAATTACAACAAGTGCAGACTAGACCTGGTTTGTACACATTTGTTAGTCAAGCATGTTATAAAATGATTTCTGGCCCATTAAACATTTAGAGTAACCAGCCCTGCGGTCCTGTGGATATTCCCCAAAATTCAAGTCCTGAAGCCCACTCCTTAAATTCTTATCTTATCCTTGCATACACTTTCTTGGTGTGCACTTTCAAGAAAACATATTGTCTCAAGAAGGATTTCATTGCTGTATCGGCAACCTACATTACATACATGTGGATCAGTGTGGTTTTTACTTTAAGCAAACTAATAACACAAGCATTGTGTATTATTACTTTTCACTAATATGCATTTGTTGAATCTATCGCAGATTGTACCTCACCCTGTCAAGCCCACAGACCCCTACTTGATGAACTTGACACCTGTCATGCTGCAAGCAACCTGTCTCTGGCGCCGAACTCTTCTCGCTGCACTGGAGGTAACCCGCATACAGATACCAATATTTTCCCGTCGTCTTGGGGTTGAAATAACTGTTGCTCATGGTCTCATCAATCGTCTTGAGAAGGAAGGATATTGCCATAGTGCTAACAAAGGGAAGAGGTCAGTGAAGAAAATGTCTTTGTCATATTATTGTTACCATCTTGCGTCTGTGGCCATCTCATCCAGACTGAGTGTAATGAGTGCACTCCTCGGGATGCCACCATAACCTGTTCTCTTTCGTTCGCCCCTGTTCTCAGCTCTTTCGCATTTCTACCACTCAACTTTGTCACATTGGCTTTCCAGCACAGCTTAGAGGGACCTACTCAGTCAGATTGTCTATAACTGCGTAGCGTAGACCTCCCTGTCTCATCACGAGCTCACAAGATAGCCTTCCGCTCTTTGTGGTTAAATAGCCTGATTAGTCTATAAAAGCCTACTCCATGCGAATATGAAGGTCAGCTCTTGATGTACTCAACAAAATTGTCAATTTTTTTTCCAAGGAACATGTCTCATGTCTGATCTTGGGTGATGATTTCAGGTGAATGGGTCCGGTTCAACAAAATTATTTCAGCGAGAATGCAATGGAGTTTAAATAAACATTGCACTGTCTTTAAAATGCAGACTTGGTCATGTTGTGAACAAGGAGAAACTTCAGTCAGAGGGTCTCAAGAAATACTTTGAGAAGAAGACCAAAGAAGATGACATTTCATCCAAGAAACCTGAGCAACGGGAACCAAATCCAAGTACCTTGAGCACCTTGAGAGAGGAAAAGTCAGACAAGCAGAAGCTGAAACTGTCACAGGTAAAAAAACCCACATAAGACCATGGCTGGATTTCACACAGGTAAGAGGGATCTCAGCCCACTACCATTGGCAGCGCCCCGCTAGCTCTGCGTAACGCCTGGAAGCACTAAAAATCAACGCTGATTGGCTTATCAAAAATTACTACTCTGCGCGCACGCTTGTCGTGGCCGAGCGGATAAGAGCACCGGACCAGATTAGCAGAGTGTGGGTTCGAGTCCCGGTCGTGACACTTTTGTCCTTAAGCAAGACACTTAACCATTATTGCTTCGTCCTTCGGATGGGACGTAAAGCCGTTGGTCCCGTGTGTTGTGTAATGCACGTAAAAGAACCCACTGCACTTATTGAAAAGAGAAGGGGTTCGCCCCGGTGTTCCTGGTTTGATTGGCTGCATATTGCGCCACAGCACCTTGTAAACCATTACATGATCCTATGTAAAGAAATAGCTCTCATACTTCAAAACGTAGCTCCATATACCTTGCAGGAAAATACTGACTGTTGAAGCGCCTTGAGTGTCACTGAGTGACAGATATGCGCACTATATAAGAAGCCGTTATTATTAAAACATTCAAGAGCTGGGCACTTAGCTTGCACATGGTACGCGCGTGTATGTATATAATGTATCATAATTCACTGTTCTTTTTGTGTTGTTCATTACACGGTTCAGATCACAGATTTCAATTACAGTAGTCACTGAAACTGCTACACGTCTCACTTTTTTATTTCTGAATGGCTGGTATTATTATTTTATTATGTCACTTATGACTTATAGTCCTACATGACTTTCATTTATTATGAGACATAGGCATTTGGCTGTGGTCTCCTCAATTGTACCCTGCTGGAATTGTACCACTGGCGTCGCTCTCACCACAGCCCATCTTTTCAGTGCCGCTGCTTTCAGTAATTTCTCTGATTTTTGTTTTAAAGATTATGAGGAACAATTTTCCTAAGTCAGAACTTTTCAATGTATTCATTTGTTAGATTGACAAGCTTGCCGAGCAGACTGCTGATTTGAATGTCTCCGGACGCAAGCTCCGATCACAGCAGCATTCTTCCATGGAACCCTCTTCATCTCAGAAACCATCGAAGACGAGTGAACCAACCAAGGAAGGAAAGAAAACCCAGAAGAGAGCAGTGCCTGTAAATGATGATGTAAGAATACTAACTGAGCTTTTCAAAACTGTTTGTCAGCTTATAGCAGGCATGTGGTTTCTCAGGAGATTTCCTAATATATTTTCTCAATCTCTCCTTGGGCCTTCAGATTTTCTTGAAAGAAGTGAAGCAGTCACTAAAGGAAGAAAGAAATAGTTGTGTGCACTGTGTATATTGTGTCAAAACCTGTAGTTAAGAGATTAAGTTGAGGAATGAAGGCCCACAATCCAGGTTTCAGGAATGTTCAATTTTGTCAAATCACATATAGGCCCTATGGTTAAAAGTATTTGTATAGTAAGCTGTTGATAGTCAAATCATTGACATTTTTATAACCACATTTTGACAACCAAATTTAAAATGCTTTCATGCAGACTCAGATGTGCAAATAACTCTTTCAAATAAGACCATCACTTTAATAATCAGTAATTTTAAGGAATAGTACATCTTAAAATTATATTCAATTCAATGTAATCAACTTGTAAACATTTCATCAAACTTGTTTTTGTGTACTTTATTAACGAGCTTATTTATTTCGATTGTGGCAATTCCAATTGAACATTGGCAATTCCAATTGAACATTGGAAATTGGGGTCTTCAAGATATAAAACAGTATTTCAAAATAGATACATTAGTACACTCAGTGGGTGACTAGAAAACAACATTGCCGTTTTCACTCTCTTGTTTTTGGTTTTGTTTAGTTTGGCTTTTGTTGTTTTTTTTTTTTTAGGGAATAATCAAAAAACATTACAACTCAAAAAGATCAAGATCACTTTTCACATTGCAGAAAATTGAACACTTCTGTAATATGTTGATAATGTGTATTTTGTGTTTATTATCTTTTGTGTGTATGGGGGTGAGAGTAAGTGGGTAGTGACTTTCTGTCAATTTCCTATTTTTATAAGAAAAAACACAGACAAAATCTTGCTACTTTCCACAAATTATTTGAACTCCCTTTTTCTCCCACAGAGGTATGAGTTTGAGTTGTCCAGCAGCCAAGACCCAGAGTATCATCAGCATGCTGTTCGTAGCAGCAAACGACACAAGTCTAGCATTGTTACAAGAACTGTGTTGGTTTGAGTACAAGAGGTAAATAATAAACATGAAAATATTACAAGGTTTCATTCAAGTGTTTACATCAACATGGAGGATAAAATACTGTTTTCAACAATCTTTACTGATTATTGCTCCTATCAGGTAATTTTTATGATGGCTCTTTGTGACAAACTGGAAATATCTTCAGTCCTTATAGACGATGTGACCTCTGACGTCATTTGAAAATCATAACATGATGCGCGCGCATGTCGCCGGGCAAAACCTTTGTGTACTTGACAGCCAGCTAGAAAGTACACGCAATATTACCATGACTACGCGTCTTTTTGCCCGGCGGAACATGACTTGGACAACAGACTTGTCAACAGAGGGCGGTTTGAATGTAAACAGAGGTCACATCGTCTATATATCCCTTACACATGATGTCTCAATCCCAAAACAGCACCCTCACCGATGTCAATGAAGACCTATCATTGGCTGCATGTCTTAGCTGTGAGTTGTGTTGGTTCCTGCACACTTCCATTGTTTGACCTCGGCTATGGCGGCCAATGCAAGGGGGAATGTTGAGAAAGAGACAATCTCTCCAACAAAAGGAGTGAAATGACTAAATGGTTGTAATCAAACACCGATTTATTCATACCTGCCAACTATTCAGATTTATTAGGAATTGTCCAGATTTTGGGGAATACAGGCCGCAAAAAAATCAGAACATTCCTATTTCTGACAATGACATCAATGAAAAAAATCAAAAGGTTCTGGTAAAACAGGGTGCCATTTGCTTACGACGACGGCAGATATTTTCTTACGGGATTCAATGATTTTTGAACATTGTTTTAAATACATAATTTGTATGTCTACATTCAATACGCTTTACTCGAAGGACTTCTTGCGCTTGCGATCTGTGAACTCATAAAACTGGTGTTCCTATTTCTGAGGTTTCAATGTTGGCAGGTGTAATGAAATGCATATTTTGACTTTGCTCTTACATTTTCTTCTGTTCAGATAGATAGCAAGGTACTACAAGCCCAACAATGTGTAAGCAAAGTCTCTGACGACACCAATCAGATTGCAGCCTTGCAACATAGATCAAAATATACTTTGTTTTCAGTCAAATCAGTCAAAGTATTAGAATGTAGTAACAACAAATGAACGCACTCAAAAACAGAGTGCAGGTTGGAAAACAGTAACACGGCACTACTTAGCTCTGTAACAAAAGTAATTTCATGAAGAATACAATAAGAAGCAGCAAAACTTCACAAATAATTATGAAAGCTGCCTTTTGATTTAAGTTTTTCTCATTGTCTTTTAGAGTTGAAGAAAGTAAACAGATTAATAAACATAGACAAACCATCATGGTTGCACTTGCTTTTTTATTCTGTTGAATTATGTAAAATTATTTCTTGTTTTAAAAGGTATTTACTATGCCAAATACATTTCGGTTACTTGTTTGTTTTTCAAGTTGGTTTATAAAAAACAAATTTTCCAGTTGTTAAAAGAGTCCTGTTAAAAACTTGATCGAATTTTCTAAATAAAATACAAATAATAAGTGAGTTAAGTTTGATTAACTTCGTGTGTAATGTCCTTGCAATAGTTTCAATTATTTATGTGGGTATAATTTTATGCTGTACAGATGTTTCGATCCTGTTAAGATTGATTATTATATATTGTATTTATAAGAAAATGTTCAAATCATTATTTATTGTTGTACAGAAAACTGAGAATTAAATCATTGAAATTAACTAATTTATGAGTAGTATAATACTATTTTACGTTGTGTAAAATTATCACTTTGCAATTCTCTTGTTTGAAGTGCATAGAATTTTGCCTGAGAAATGTGTGTTGGACATAAAAACTTGTGATGTAATTTAATTCTGAGTTTCTTTTGATGGAAGGTCTTGCTCTATGGTCTTACATAACGTCTTAATTTGTTTATTCTTTCCTGCCATCAATTATTTGGCCTTTGTTTTTCTGTAAGCAAAAAAAAGCAACACAGAACATTTTTGGGTGAATCTTAGTTCAAAAACAGAATGGTATGATGCGGTATCGTCACTTCAAGATATTTCATAATGTTGTCAAGCTCACATACTTTTTTAGACAAGAAGCTAGTCACAGCCAAAACGCCGTTTGATTTTTTTAAAAAAGTTTTTAACTTGCAACCTAAACTTTAAACAATTTTATGTTGCATTTAGCTTTATAAAATGTGATCCCATAGTTATAAACAACTATTATAGGGATTTCTCCAACTTTAAAAACTGAATTGCCACCACAGTATGAACGATGCAATCAAGTAAGATTTGCGGAAACACTATGTGCATGAGATTTTCATATGAGTTATGGCTCTGAAAAAAAATTGTTGTGTTCTGAAATTAGAACCGGTAGTCTAACAACTCGACGTGTCGATCAGGATGATCCTATAGTGTTCGTGTGATTGGTGCTGCATTTTAAAGATGAAGAGAGGTGGCCATTTCATTTTTGTGATGTACTCATTTTCCAATAGATAGAGTCCTCATGTCAGTGGGGGAAAAATTCCATCCCGTACAAAAATGTAGAGACCAATTTGGCTCAGAATGGTGTCATCAACTGTTTTGGACGTTAACAAATTTTGCACTGGAAGGGTATCGAATACAATGGCAATTTACACCATTTTTGACGTGAGGTTAGAGACTTGTAAATTTCTTCCCCACTCACATGATCGATGAGGACTCTATTGGAAATTGAATACGTCACAAAATTGAATTGGTCATTTCTTTCCTCTTCAAGATATTAGTTGGTAGGTGATTGTGATTGAAATCACAATCACTAACCTTTTTTTGTGTGTGTGATTTTGTTATATATTATTATTATTACAAACTTACTGCAAAATTATCATCACAGAGATCACACTACAGACTTGGCCCTCGTCATGACCCTCGTCATGACCAGACCTTTTGATAGAGAGTCTGTAAACCTCTAAAATGTAACGTCCTGTAATTTCAGGGAGATTAATCTTCACTCTTAGATGGAAATGTTATCCAAATTTTAGGATTTTCCTTACCATAAAATCTCACCCAAAGCTGCCGTTAGGAAAAGCAATTTTAGTAGCAAGAAGTACAGAAATCATACCGAAGTATTACTGGGGATAAAACGTAGTTTAAATTTATGTTAAAAATCGTATCGCAAATAAGCGACAAGGCAGTGAGCCACCTATTACCAGTGTTGAATGTATTATTTATATTTAATATTTTTGAAACATTTTTATTTTATATTTGTGTGGCTGTCTGAATGTACCACTTTAACAACATTTTAGAGAATTATTATTGTTATCTCCCATTAAACAAAACATTCCCCTCTTGATTAGGCCTATGGTGTTCTTGTTTTTTCATTTAGAACAGTTTCAATTGATAAACCACGTGCACTGTGTCGCGGAGCGGAGCCTTGCGCCACTCCACTCGGACCAATACTGACAGACGACTCAAACACACAAGAACGGAAAGCAGTGACAACATATTTAGAAATCCGAAAAAAGATAAATAATTTATTAGAAATACCCATTCATTTGCTCCAAACAATCTTAAAGTTTTACACGTTCCAATTGTTTTTATCAACGGGCTGATAGCTACAAGTACAACTACATTGATTTAATACAAATACATGTAAGTATACACCAAGACTTTAAAGGGATAGTTGCCTTGGATCGGACGAGTTGGTCTATAAAAATGCAAATGGTTAGAAAGATGTTTTAAAAGTAGAATACAATGATCCACACAACTATACCTCGAAATTGCGTGGTTTTTCTTTTACTTTGCGAACTAACACGGTCGGCCATTTAGTGGAGTCGACAATTTGACGGCGCTACACAAAACCCAGAACACCCGTTAGCCCAAATACCTGACGTTACAAACCAACCAGGGGTTCAATCAATGGTCCCTCGTATGTTTGGCCTATAATCAAAGTTCACATATTATAACCCATTTTTACGTGGTGAAGCTTTATTGTTTCAAACAAGCACATGTACAATATTGTAGTATTTTCATCTTTCAAGCACGCGGCCGGCATTGACAGTTGTCAAAGACCTACACTATTCGCACTTTTTGTTACCCAATTATATACATGAAATAACAAACCAGTGAAAGGCTAAGCTCAATCGGTCGTCGGAGTCACGAGAAAATACTTTTAAACGAAAAACAATTTTATATTGGACTCCTGAGATCAAAACCAATCGTTTTACCCATTTCTCAAACACCATACATTCCAAGGGAAGTTTTGCACAATGACCATCTCAAGCTACGTACGCGGAAAGCTGTGAAACATTTATATTTTCAATCTTACCAAAGTTGTCAATCTTTCGGTGCATTTTTATGCACGTTTTCCCTTGGTAGAAAATGTAAACTAAGAATACATTTTGCTGCTGGAATTGTGTAAGCGTCACTGTGTGTGCAAAGCTTTTGAAGGTTTTAATTTCAGGCCTGCCCCATTAGGATAACTTGCACGCCAACGAAGGCCCGAGCTATTGATACATTCAATTTGGTTAGTGTCGTGGCCGAGCGGATAAGAGCACCGGACTCAAGCTCTGGTGTTTCTGTTCAGCAGAGTGTGGGTTCGAGTCCCGGTCGTGACACTTGTGTCCTTATTAAGCAAGACACTTAACCATTATTGCTTCGTCCTTCGGATGGGACGTAAAGCCGTTGGTCCCGTGTGTTGTGTAATGCACGTAAAGAACCCAGTGCACTTATCGAAAAGAGAAGGGGTTTGCCCCGGTGTTCCTGGTTTGATTGGCTGCATATTGCGCCACAGCACCTTGTAAACCATTACATGGTGCTATGTAAAGAAATAGGCCTCAAAATTCATAAAGTAGCTCCACATATATACCTTGCAGGAAAATATTGACTGTTGAAGCGCCTTGAGCGTCACTGAGTGACGGATATGAGCGCTATATAAGAAGCCAGTGACGGATATGAGCGCTATATAAGAAGCCATTATTATTATTATTATTATTAATTTGTAGTCCCGTTTCTATCGCAACCGAATCGATTAAAGACTTATTTTGAACAAACGCACGACGTTAGGTATATTTTTGTTATATATCAACGCAAATCGATAACGACAATTACTCGGCAAACGGTTGGTAATTATGTCCTTCGCGTTGGTTTTTTTAATACGTAAATATAAAATACAACCATCCAAGTCGGTGATGTTTTTAAAATCAGCCTTCGGATCACCGTTAAAGGGAAAGATGGTCATTGTTTTATGAATAACAAAAACATTGGCCTACTCTAGTTTTCAATAAACACGTCATACATACCGTCCTGATGCGAATTAGGTAGATCATGGTCTATGGTTTAAGCGCAAACAGAGAAAACCCCCGTTTTAAAATGATTTTATGCTATTTTTTCACCGAGCTTATTTTGATTGCTGCAATCGAAATAAACAACACTTATTTGTTGTGGGGTCTTTAGTCGCTACTTCCTCAACCTTGTCTGTTTAGACGGAAATAATCCCCTAAATGATTTTAAATAATAAACCACAAGGGAAACTGACTGGGTAAATATTAAATGATTTTTGTTTTGGTTGAACAATATTTTGTCAATATTATTTGCTCGGGGGTGGGATGGGTGGGATGGGTGGGATGGGTGGGATGGGTGGGATGGGGTGGGGGGTGGGTGCCAGTCAGAAGCCATTCAACCGTAAACTGCCGCGTGTAGCCAGGGATCACACACACGACAACCTGGGAAGCAGCAAACAGGGAGTCACCATAAGGGGATCTCTGGCAACACGGCAGTTTACGGTTGAATGGCTTCTGACCGGCACCCCCCGAGCAAAGATATTGACAAAATAGGGAGACCGCCAAAATAGGGCTAGATCTCAGTTGGTAGAGCAGCGGTACGTTAATTCGGAGGTCGTTGGTTCAAATCCTACACTAGTCAATAATTCTTTGTTCAGATTGAAAGTAAGCATTTTCCCTGATATTTTACAAACCTTGTACTTTTCCTTTAACTGGGGGCGTGTCAAGTATGATATTGCCTCAAATCAATTTCGGTGGCATTAAAAGCACCGCAGCAGTCAACAGTACGGTACGCCTACAGCACGCGGTGTGGAAGTATCAATAACGGGCTACACTCGCATTGAGTAATTTCCCAGCCATAAGACCGTGTGAGAACGAGCAACAAGAATTTCTTCGAATTCGTTTCGAACCAAGACTGGTATTCTTAAAAGGGACATTGTAAAGCCATCGTACCTATTTGAATTCCTGCTTCACAAACATTCTGAAGACCTAAAGCGAGGGACTTGACTCTTCTTGTGTGATTTAGAGCAACAAGAATGTCTTTGTTTAGAGCCATGCTAGAAGTCTCATAAAGGAACACTGTAAAGGCCAGCACCTATTTGAATTCCGGCTACACAAACACTGAATATCTGAGGTGGGGTACTCGCCGATTTAGAGCAACAAGAATTTCTTCATTTAGAACCAAGTACTTGTATTGAAAGAGACGTAAAGCCAGCATCCTATTTGAATTCATGCACAAACATTTTGAAGATCTGAGGTGAGGTACTCGCCTTGTGTGATTTAGAACAACAAGAATGTCTTCGTTTAGAACCAAGTAGGCCTACTAGTAGTCTTAAAAGGGACATTGTAAAGCCAGCAGCATCCTATTTGAACTCCGGCTACACAAACATTCTTAAGATCTGAAGTTGGATACGGGGGTTACAACCCTTTGAGAAATTGTATATTGTGGACCTTTTCTCTGTGTTACTATTACATAAACCCTTGATCTTTATTAAAGCAAGTTTATACGATCAGGCCTGTTCGTTCAACTGAAGAAGAGTTTCGAAAACTTACACAAAATGGCGGATTTTTCTGGTTCAACGCGTCCACGAAAAACTTTTTTCATCGCTGCTCTTTCGATTGTTCTTGGCATTAATGCCATGTGTCCACCATCAGACAATAACTGGCTCGAATTTGGTTCATCTTGTTACAACTTCAACACTGTGAACAAACAGAAATGGGACGAGGCAAAAGCTTTCTGTCAAGATCGTGGTGCGGAACTGTTGGTGATCGAGTCGCCGGAAGAAAATGATTTCATCACTGAAGAAATGACAAGGCAATCCAAGGCGAGGGTGTGGATCGGCTGTTACGGTAGTGACACTGGTGGTCCGTGGCTCTGTTATTATGATGATGTCAAGGAAATGACCTACACCAATTGGGCACAGGGAGAACCACGTGTATCCAATGGATGTACCGCTAAATATAGCGGTGTAGAATGGTATGGCATTCAGTGCAATACTGCCGCCATAAGCTTGTTTACAGTGTGTGAAACCACCACAGGCATCGCCAGTAATGCCTCCTATACAGCTCCCCGTTCGGTAACCTGCCTCTCTATGGGTGCTGATGGCCGCCACACCCCCTAAATAAGCCGAGCATTTGAACTTCAAAAACAGAACCTGGACACTAAGCCGGATCCTGGTCCGGTTTCGAAGTAAAATTAGAGAAAAATGAAATCTGAATACTGCATGCAAGGAAAAACAGCACACTGCTAGCTGTGAGTGATTTATGCATGGCTAACATTACGACGCCTATGGTGAGCCTCGGCGCGTTCTACTTTCCCGAGGCGAAGCTGAGGGGGAAATAGAACGCTCCGGGGATCACCGAGGTATCGTTTTAACCAAAGCACGAGTAAAAGCAGTCAACATTTGTTTTATAGCACTACTCCAAAAATAAATTGTGCCTAGACGTCTATTTTATCATCTTGGTATCTAGTGAAAACAAGACATATCATTCGACGCGCTCTAAGCCAATCAAAAGATTTTATAAGGGGCGTTATGCTTGGATGGGAGGTCGTAGGTTTTCAATGGGGTGGCTGTATACTTGTACCAATGCTTTAAATTACACTAATGGACAAATCGAATTTTGTCATTTTGCTTGCTATCAATGGACTTTATTCAACACTATTCACGGTATATTCTATGCTAAATACAATAAAACATGTATAATTTTATTCAAACGAAGATAATGTACAAATATTGTTCAGGACATAAATTCTTTACTTTGGGTGTTTTATACGGACAAACAAATTGATATATTTATCTTAGAAAGGGGAATTTAAGGAGTAAAATGAACTTGAAAAGTAAGAACTTCTCTGCCTCTTTTACTGTTTGCATGACCCAATTTTTGATTGAATTAGTTTTCACCAATGTTTTCTTTATTTTTTTCTCTTAACACCTAAAAGTGAAAATACTGCACTCTATACTCAACACTCTTATAATAATTCATGCACTCATCACTATAACCGCCTTGATTATTGTAACTGTTTGTAACTGTATTGTAACTGTTTCTAGTCTACCGTTCAACAGGTAAAGCTACATAAATAGTACAGAATGCTGCTGCTAGTCTAGTTTCAAATACAATTATTAGACTTGTCATAATATGACTCCCATCTTGAAGGAACTGCATTGGTTGCCAATAAGTTTCGCATTCATTTTAAAATTATATTGTTTACTTTTTTAAATGTATAACTTTTTAGCTCATGATTATGTCTGTGACCTCTATTTAATGTCAAAAGACAACACACATAGCCTGAGGTCAACAGGTGAAATAGTATCCTAAAGGTAGGATGCTGCACTCTGTTGGTGATCGCGCCTTAGTTTCGGATGCTCCAAAGTTGTGGAATGCACTTCGGAACAAAGGCAAAGAAATATGGAAGTTCTAATACCAGTTGTTGAGTTGCAATGTGAATACAAGAATATGCTTGTTCTTTTATTGACCTCTGAACTTTAACCTTTGACATAACAATCATGCATGGTAACTTGTAAACAGAGGGCGCTATACAGATGCTACAACTACTTCCTATTTTATTGAGGGTGAGTCGCCCGGAGTCTTTCGAGGTTAAATTAAAGACTCACTTGTTCACGGAGGTTGTCTGTAAGTACACTTATACGGTGTTTTCCCCATTTTATGGTGTGAGGGTGTCTGTATGGAGTTGTAGTTTTGGGCTGGTTTGTATATTTTTTGATGTAACTTTTATATTTGTATTTTGCTGTAATTGTTAATGGAATTTTATTTTGTAATTTGCGCCTTCGAACGACCTCGGATGGAGAGGGCGCACAAGAAATGTAATCAATTATTAGTTATCACAATTATAACCTCATGCTACGGGACATCCAAGAATCAATCCATCCCGTTAGCGAGGTGGCGGTGGGCAAGAACCGCATCTCTGGCCGCAGCTTTCACGGCCGGACACCAGTCCACAGACACCTGGGCAACGATTCATGCATGAATAGTTTCTCAGATTCAGTTGTTTGTGGGTGAGAAGTTATCCAAACCATTTTTACTTCTTACATCCTTTTTCAAAATGACCCAGTAAGCCTGAATGAGTAAGGCCTACCACGTAACCTTCAAATTTAGTTATGTACATTGTTGATGAATTGTTGGTTTACTAAACAAATATATATATATATATTATATTTACTTTTTCCCCCCAAAAAAAAAATTATTCACAAAAATACAGATTGACGGAGGACAAGCAAGGATAACGGTTCACACACAAAAATGCAAATCAAACGAATTTAAGCACATAAATCAATATCTTATAATAATACACTCTGACAACTCCCCGGTCGACAGAATTGACCCTGAACCGGGTCCCGTCGGAACTGCCCATTTAATATGAGTCAATATGACCCGGAATGTGTGTCAAAATTACCCTAAAATGGGTCAAACTGACGCAGAATATAACTAAAATCACATTTCATAACCACTTTGTACGGGTCAGCCTGACTAAAAAATAGGTCAGGAACCCTGGGACCTAAAGTCCGGTTCAATCCGGTTCAATCCGGACCATGGAGTCTTTAGTTTTACTGGGTGGTATATAGACCCATTGCACAACGCGCAGCGCACATCACGCACGTCTCCTGTCCGCCATTTTGGGTGTCAAAACGTGCACAAAAGGAAAGGACACAACCTCGCTACCATGGGTAGCGCCGCTAACTCCGCGTACGTCTCCAACCCCTGGAAGAGAAACACTAAAAATCAACGCTGATTGGCTCACCCAAAGTGACTGCTATGCACGTACGCTTGTTAAAAACTTTCGATCGGCTCTAGGCGCTTAGTACGCGCGTGTAAAAATGCACGTATTTCGACGCAATACATTTCAAATGAATCATGTTTTTATATGGGCACCCTAAACTGCATACAGTTAAATGTATAACAAGATTGAAAAAGAATAAGAGGGGGGCAGTTGCTCTATATGACTAATTGTGCAGTCTCTAACACAGAATGGATCAACCAAAGAGCTAATTAGAATATCCCTTATATTTGGATATTTCAAAGTCACACTTCCAGGGGGATATGATCGAGCGATGCATTCTGGGAAAGAAAACAACATGGCGCCCGGAGAGATCGTACACCACTGGGAACGAGGTTGGAAAGGACCCCCCAAAAAGGCAGAAATGGTAGACGCGCATTGCTCGGAGGTGCGTATGTACCTGTACCATTCCTTTTGTGCACGTTTTGACACCTTAAGATGGCGGACAGGAGACGCGCGTGTAAGCGCGCTGCGCGTTGTGCAATGGGTGTATAAGCCTGAATGAGCTTATTGTGTATTATGGTTTCTTTGGTTTGATTGGGATAATTATTGAATTGACCAATTTGTTTGCAAGATTGTTTGAAATAATGTGTTGAAATAAAACTTCATACCTGGGAAATAGTCGAGTGTTTCACTACAAGATTACATGGTTTTAGGGAGTAATGGTGGCGTCACAGTCAGAACACTTTGCCTCAAATGCGCAGAACGAATAGGTAGAAATTCAAACCAACCTATGCAAAAACAAATAAAGAATAATAAGGCCTCTAAAAATCAAGATCGGATGAACAACAGGAATTTGTAGACATTCCCCCAAAATATAATAAGTGTGCTTTTAATTTCGAAGTAGAAGTAGGGGTTAAACTTTTCACTCAGCATGCTTATTACCGGGGTAATATAACACAATTATCTATTTGCTATAGGCAGATTTTGTTCTTGTGAACATATCCTGCTATCTAATCTACTGCCGCGGAGTTAGGGAGACTTTAGGAGACTTCTCAGTTCTGAAAAGAACTGTCCTGCTTTTATATTACTACCGGTCGGGACTACTACTTTCGCTGAGTGGATCGAGCTGAACTTCTCGCTATTAACTTCACTGCTACGGTGTGGGTTCTTATTGTTCTCAACATGAAGCGGATATCAAGGTCTACTACCTAACTCGCAATAAATTGGAAACAAAGCTGCACACCCCAAAAGACAAGCATGACTCCAGCAGTCAAGAAGGAGTTTACCAAATTCCTTGCTCTTGTGTTAAGTGTATAATCAAATTTACTGAACATTTTTTTTTAATCTCTTTTTTTAATATAAAAGTCTTACCTGCAAACAGTTCGCCACGCAAAGGATCATTGAAAACATCAGAGAAGAAGCGTGAACTGAGAAAAACCCAAAACACCAAACAACGACTGTGGGGACGCCAATCAAGATGGCGTTCACAAGGCGCCTGGTGATCTCCCAGGAGCGGGGCTCATTCTTAGCTACACGGAGTCGATGTATCACCATGACGTAGGTGATGACGTTGTGGATGAGAGTGAGGCTAAGTGGTAGAAGGAGACCGATGTACATCGCTAGACCTGGAGTCAAGAAACAGCTGAGAGGAAAGGTGTATCGATTATTTGATTACAGTGGTCTGGTACCCAAGATACTTCTTGCCAATAGACTTTGCAAGTCTCGCTCATAATCGAACTTCCGGGACCATAGATGGGTTGCAGTATGACGTAAGTCGGCCATCTTTACGGGCAATTTGAAACACACAGTTACGCGTGAGAACGACGTGCAGCACGCGCACATTTCATCAAACTCATTGCATGATTGGTTAGTGAATGACGCGGCTGTGTTAATCGGGTGAGCGCTTGACGCGCCTGCAAGCCAAAATGCGATTTGCCCGTAAAGATGGCGTCTACTGGGAACTATCTATTGTGGTCCCAACCATGGAGGTTTACGTCAGCAAGATTTTGTATCGTCTATAATTATTTTAGTTTAGCGTACTATATGACCATGAAAGTTAAATATGTTGTTAGGAATGTACTTCGTGATAAAAAATATGAAAATAAAATCAATTCAACAATACAATGAAGAAAACCAAAGAATTAAACTTGACCTCAGCTTACGGTTATTTGCAAAAAAATAAGAATTTGTGCCCACCTCCGATCACCAAATTTGTTTTAGTCGCGCGATGATAATCACCAGACGCTGTAATTGTCAGACGCTAAGCCTTTTCATTGCAGTCTACGGTTGTCGAGGCGTCAGCGTCCTCTTTAAACTGCAACACGCGTTAATTCTACGCACTGATTCTACGCCCGTGCAATCATCATGCGTGTGCGTATAAACAGCTGTTAGTGGTTACAAAAGGGGTGGTTCCTTAAAAGTTTAGATCAAGTAAGCATCCTTGTCCCAGAGCTTTCAGTTTGTTTCAATTAAAACTAACAAATGATATGTGTGTATGTTATGAAAGCTAAAACTCATTTTATAAAATTTTTAATGAATATGTTTTGTTGTTCAGATTTTTTCATTCTATAGGTAGACTGTGCAAGTCGATCTCGCGCGTATCGGAGCGAGAAAACACGTCAAGCGAATAACTTTTTTTTTTTCTTCTGAAATCAAATCATTGTTTTTAAGTTTAATCTATGAAGGAAAAAAAAAATATCACTTAGTATTACATTCCCAATAACATATTTAATTTTCATGGTCATAAAGTACATTAAACTAAAATAATAGACGAAACAAAATCTAACCAACGTAAAACTCCATGGTTGGGACCACATTGGTCCCGGAAGTTCGATTACGCGCGAGACTTGCACAGTCTATTGAAACCACTTCTGTACATCAAAATAATTTATAGGAGTGCATCCGACTATGAATAGAAGTCACGTACCATGCCAGACATTGGGCAAAGGATATCACCATGTTCCCTAGCCCTGGTAGATAGGGCGTCAGTCAGTGCCACTGCACTGACGTCCTGGGTATAAAGATCCTGTACAATGCGAACAAAATTTTGAGTACAATTTTTTTTCATATTTTTACCTAATTTGAGAAGCTGAAACTCCATTCATTTATTCTTGGTGCCCTTAACTACACTTTTGATGAGTTCAAAAACGAACAAATACATCCATGAATGACATTATTTCCGAAAATAAGTCCGAGTTGTGCACTGGCGATGTGACTCCGTCGTGTTGCCGCCCGGAAGAAAAAACTTTGAGTGTTACGCAGCGGGTGAGACAGCGCCCTCTTTTGTGGACTTGGTTCCATGTCAGTTGAGGTTGTCACATCGCCAGTGCACAACTCGGACTTATTTTCAGAAATAATGTCATCCAAGGATAAAATTTACAATTCTGAATGGAGCAGGCGTAAAGTTCAGGACACAAGGAATATGTGAGTCAAGTTCCAGCTTCCTCAAAAAGGTAAAAATATATAAAAAATATTGTTATAAATTTTTTCGCAATGGCAGAGGACCTTTATACCCTGGACTCCGTCGCGTTTTATGCAACGGAGGAGTCCAACCTGGGCTACATGTTCCCGTACTTCAGCACACTCTTTTCCTCTGTTTTGTATTACAGAAGTACCCCCATCATTAAAGACGCACGCTCATCCAACGAGCAACGACACAATGGGTGCATTCGATTAGCTTCCCCGGGTCGACCCTGGGGTCGATTTCAAAAAGCACTAAGATTCATTTTAAAATGAGTTGTCAGTATTACCATAGTGATTTGTATTGTGACATCACTCTTTGCTAAGCAACTACGATGGAATTGCACGATCAATCTTAACTCTTTGTGAAATCGAGCCCAGGTCTGACCCCAGTGCGTTCGATTAGCTGTGACGTCATTGTTGTGGCTCACCTGGGTCAAACCCAAGTGCCCTGCTCGTGGAGCGGGTTACTCGGGGCTGACCCTGGTTCGTGACGTCACGGCAAAAAAGTTTCTCAATGGCAACCATTTTGTTTGTAATTCAGCGGGACATTTTCAGCACGTTTGACGTGTAGTTTCACCATTGAGGCAGCATTTGAGAGCAATAAGTATTTTTTAATTCGAAGCCGGGTAATTTTGTATAGACTGTTGGCTTGTAAAATCTGTTAACGTTGCAGTTTTACCTTGAGAATAATTATTTTACGATCTTTTCGTGAATCCATGAAAAGTTTCGGACGTAATTCACACAAGGAAAATAGTTCTGGTGGGCTGTCCCAAGATATATCGGTGTGAATGCTGGGGGAAGTTGGCGCTCGATTAGCTCATGTCAGGGGCTCACCCGGATGTGCACACCGGGGTTAACCCAGGGAAGCTAATCGAACGCGCCCAATGTGCTACGAAAAGTCACCTTTGAACCCCTGAACACCCGGCCGTCCGGCCTGCCTTGCTCTTACAATGCCGAAGGGTGCGAGGACGTAGTGGTGTGCCACCCAGCTGAGGCTATAAATAGCACAGGTCGCTCCGTATTTAAAAAGCTAGAGCAGCTAGTTCTAAGCGCAGAGCGCAGCGCACACTGAGTACACGTATGCTGGTGCGTGTTATTTGAAACGCTCATTAATATGCAGCTACTTAAAACTAAAAGAGTAGCATGATTGATAAACAATAATCGAGTAGGTCTTCAGCGCTGGGTGATGGCCATACGAACAGGGCTCCATTTCATGGCTCTGCTTACTGCCGAATTATTTGCTTGCAATAGACTGTGCAAGTCTTGAGCATATCAGAACGAGAAAATACGTCAATCGAAGAACGTATTTTTTCTGAAATCAAATCATTGTTTTAAAATAATTATTATAACGATGAAAAAATGTGAACATCAAAAATACTCATAATTATTTGTATAAAATGAGTTTTAGCTTTCATAATAAACACACAAATCATGTGTTAGTTTTTTAAAACAAACTGAAGGATGCTTACTTGAATTTAACTTTTTGGGAACCCCTTTTGTAAATCCACGCCTGAGTACGTGCAACCACTAAAAGCAGGTTTAAACGCAGACGCGCGATGATCGCACGGGCGTAGAATAAACAGCAATGAAAAGGCTAAAGCGTCTGACAAATACAGCGTCTGGTCATTATAATCGCGCGACCAAAACAATTTTGATGATCGCACAAATTCGTATAAATAGACTGTGCATGGTCCTAACCATATTGAGTTTTACGTTGGCAAGATTTTGTTTCGTTTATTATTTTAGTTTAACTACTTAATGACCATGAAAATTACATGTTTTTGGGAATGGCAGAGGGCGCAAAAAAAAAAACGCTCCCTGTGTTGACGAGCGTGTGCCTTTAAAATCATCATGAGATACGAAAGACAAAATGAAAATACAATAGGAGGGGGTACACTCTGCCCCCATATCAAGTACCAGATGCCAATCCATGCTTATGTAAAATATTTAAAATAAAAGTAGGCCCTAGAAGTCGCAGAGCCTCTCACGAAAACAAACATGAAGGGACACTTCAGTTTTCTGTTGTGAACTTTATGGAGCTGTCCTTGGGCCGATTTAACAAGGAGCTAAGACTGATCTTAACTGTGTATCACACAAAAACCGGACATCGGGAGTTCAAAAGTGGCCGTTTGTGAGGCACCTTTGTGGGGCTTACCCCGAAGTAACCAAAGTTGAGAGTACGCCGTGTCCAAATTGACGGCTGTGGCTGGCTCGCAACGTCATCATGCATTGAAGTATGAGAAATCCAAGCAACACGCATCGCAACAGTTGAAGCTGCAGCCGCCAATTCGAATAAAAGGCCGTAGTAAAGTTAATAATAAGAATGTTTGTTTTGGTTTTGTACGCCCTCTAGAGGGCGTACAAAAACAAAACAAACATTTTAAAAGTGGACATTTGTAATCTGTTGACCTACGAGAGACTTTCGCCCATGGACAGAGCTTAGGCCTATAACTAATTCAATAATGATCCGAATTAGTGGATGGGATTACTCCCGTGTACTTACTAGTCACCGTTGTCATACTGATCCGTCGCTACAACAAACGTCATCGCTGCCACGACCATTGGACATCCTGAAATTCAGCAACACTGCTAATTAGTAAAATAGCCTAAATCGCGAGGTATAGAAACAGGGTCCAACTCTAAATACTTAGGGTTCCAAAACAATACTTATATTGCCCCCGATTTTCCCCCAGAACTATTTCATTTAGATTAACCATCCGTTGAATTATAGTTTAAATTTAGTCGGAGTTTGTATTGTAGTTCAAAATTTTGTATTGCATGTTCATCAGATAGTAAAAATGTACAGTTCGTCAAAGTCATTGACTTCAAATCTATGTTACACCGTTTTTCAGCGTTCAGGCTTGTGCAAACCCCGTTTAGACTTAGGCAATCGAAGCTTCGAGAACGCTCGTTCTTATTCGGTGATAATCGGTTTGTTATTGGACTAGAATTACGTATATCAAGAGCTCTGACCCCACGCAAGGACACATCGTAGAGTGGTGAAGAATTTCCTAGGAGACGGCATTTTCAGCATTGCTACGGTATCGTAAATGTCTCGTGCATCCACCGCCATGTATATTAATACGTCATACCCTGTACATTGTGTATAATTGTTGGGTGACCAGTTCAAACCGTAATTGTTAAAGGTGCTGTATACGTTTTGTAATTGGTTGTGTTAATCCTAGATAAATGTAGGTATATACAATAAAACTAACCTGTAAAAGTTTCACTTCAAATGGTGGTCGCGTTTTTGAGATATCACCGAAAAACCGAAGCGAATATTTCCACGCGGGAAGAATATTCCCTACAGGAATACACAGTCTGAGAAGCGTTACGGCCGAAACGCTTCTCAGATAAAAATTGTGATATATTTTTCCATAACCGTAGTACTTCGAAGTGAAAAGTTTCTGAAAATGCATTATACTATCCAAAGCATTTGCCCTTAGTCATGATTATGTCATAAGTTTAATAAGTATTGCATTTTATTGTATTCTCGTACATGTTTGCCAAACTGGTTAGAAATAAAAGCAGTTGAAGCTGGGCCAAAAGTCAAGTAATGCTTTTGCTATTATATTATTTTGGGGTGTCGTCTGAGAATAATAGAAGAGTAAACTCAGCCCTGATAGTTTTCACAAAATGTTGACATGTTATCAAAATATGACATGCACCGCACTATCCTCTTCGACATGATGCAATAGTAAGGAGTAAAATGTGATCCCATTTCGTTAATTCCTAGGATAACGGAAGCTTCATGTTAAGTATTTTGTTTTCATAAAATCATCTATTAGATGATTAATGTCACTTAACAGCCAAAACCGCTAATTAGTGATTGATGCAAGCAAGATATTTTCATTAATATTATAATTTAATTAAGTACATTTTAGTAGATTTAAAACAACTTCTAAACTTGTGTGAATGCATTTGGTATCCAATGTTGTATGGTATTTCTTTAATTAATAACCACTTTTCAAAAATGCAACGCACTCTTATTGCATAACTATGGTGGCTCTAATGGGACATCAAACGCCGCAAATAATATTTCACGAATTTTGCAAAAACTAATTTCTTCACAAATATTTGCATGTTTCTGACATACAGTGTCCCCTCGGACCACCATTTTGAGGTTTCTGCACTATTAGTTTTATCTAGAAATGAAAAAAATTGTGTTTATCGTTTCCATTGTCATTTATTAAAGGGGCAATTTGAGACTGGGGGTGTGGTAGCTGGTACACACATCATTACGGAACAATTACCAAAACCACTCGTACATATAATTATTGTATGGCTATTCTGAGTAACAGCTCATTATTCATTGTAAATGGCCGTTCACAATAACTATATCATCATTTTTTATTAATAATCTTCCCTTCAATATGTTGTGATCCAACCGCAATTAATTGAATTGATGTGCTCATTAAGGGAGTGACGTCGACGGGGGACTTCTCGCAGAATTCTTTTGACATTGATCTCACAGGTAATAATTTAAATGTTTACTGGGCATACAGGGCAAGAGGGTTAGTAGAAAGGCGCCTTCAAAAAACGATTGAAATTATGTAATGTACCAAACCAATAATTGTGTGTTGTATATAATATTATTCTTTAAATCTTGAGGGGAAAGGGGATGCAAGAGGGCGGGCTGTAAGATTTCTGAGCAGGGAAGGGGGAGGGGGACTTTCTTCCCGTGCACTCCCGCCACTACACGGCAGCGCGGAACGAGGTTACACTCTACTACCGCTGTTGTCAATGGACCACGCAATATTTTGTTAAAGCTGGGTCAAGAGTATTTACAGTAGGCCAACCGCATCTTGCTAGCTGGGCATTTTGCTAACTCCAGCCATAATTATTAGAACAAACTGCATTGTTTAGTGGTCACGAAACACCAGCGTTGCCGATCACAAAAAGGTAAACTGCCTCTGGTTCTGAAAACGGGTAATTAAGAACAGGATTATTTTCCATTCACAAGCAGACAATGTATTTGTATTTTACAACCATTTGATTTTGTATTTAAAATCTTCGTAAATCACGTTTAAAAAAGGGCGCTTAAAAGGTGTTTTTAGAAAAAGGCAACGGAAACTTTGCTAGAAGTGCCCCATCTAAGGAAAACAAATGCAACCCCTTGTAAACCCACCCCCTATAATTTTAACATAAATACGGCAAACAAATGTTATGCAGAGACACTCTTGGAAAATATTATTTTATCCTTTGCATTTACTATTTTTAACGAGTGTTACGGTAGCAATTTAAAAGATTTACGGTTATGGAGGCGGTGAATTACGAACAGGATCGTGATACAAGCTTGATTTTGCATGGCATTTGGAGTTTTCTGGATGAGCTCTTCGAAGTCTGGTTTAACTGTAGGATTTGTTGATGTAATCAAAACAATTATATAGAGTAAATAAAAACATTGACGATTACAATAATTATATATACCACAAGATCAGGTAAGATTCGTCAACCAGGGCCCAATTTCATAGAGCTGCTTAAGCGGAAAAATTTGCTTAACAATTGTCTGCTAAGCAGAAATGAGCAGGATACCAGTCACAAATTGTACATGAGACATGGTAGTTTGGCTGGTAACCTTATTCTGGTAAGCGAAATATGTTTGTGCTAAGCTACTTTTTGTGCTTAACCCTTTCAGTACCGCCGTTCCATAGCGGCTCAAAACAACATCCCACTTGGTGACCAATGAGCCCGTATGGCACGTAATTATTAGCACTCTTGGTGACCAATGAGCCTCTGTGGCACATCGACAAAAAGTAAGTTATCAAAATGTTAATAGCCCCCTCAATCGCCTGCGTCCATCCCCTTGGCAACAAGCTGGCCGCGTGTTCCCTGAAGCGTCGCAAGTTTTAAAATTTAAGCGGGATCGTTAAGCGTCCCCCCACGCATTCTTGAGTAAGAGATCATTCTGACAACATGGCTGAAGAAAATGATAACATTTTGGAAGAAATTTTCGCAGACAGTGGTTCAGAAATGTCATCTGACGAGGAATCGCCACTTGAGGACTCGGAGACGTCAGAAGACAGTGAGGATACAGAGCCGAGGGCCTCGACATCAACAGCAACATTAACCTGTTCTAAGAAGGGTAAGAAGACCAAAAAAAAAACGAATTTCAGGTGTGGATGGCGTGAAGCCAACTGTTACACACGGCGACCGCCTGTTAAATTTACAGCAAACACCGGGGCTACAGAAGACTTCAGTTCGTTCTCCCCCATACAAATCTTCAAACTGTACTTTTGTGAAGCAGTGTGGCAGATGATGGTACTAGAGACTAATCGTTATGCTGAACAAATATTGGGAGCGGGGGCAGAAAATAAGTGTGCATGGAGACCAACTGATGTACCTGAAATGATGGCATTCGTGGCCCTACTTCAGTGCATGGGAATCAACAAAAGGCCTCGTTACTCCATGCATTGGTCCAGGTCTGAAATTCTACGAAGTCCCCTGTACTCAGCAACCATGGCTCGTAACCGATTTACTGCAATCCTAAGATTTTTTCACCTCGCCAATAACAGAGATGTCGAGGGCGACTCTCCCCGTGACAAACTTGCTAAATTACGGCCACTGTTAAACATTGTACTACCATCATTCCTCCGGGTGTACCAGCCGGGACGAAGCCTTTCACCGGACGAGACGATGGTCAAATTCAAAGGATGGGTGAGCTTCAAGCAGTACATGCCAAGAAAAGCCGCAAAATGGGGATTGAAATCTTTCTCATTGAACGAATCCGACACAGGGTACACATGTGCCTGGGAGTTGTTCACAGGATCGCAGCCCAGGTGCCCACAAGGACAGTCCTCTGTAAGTGATCCTGAGACAAACCATCCATCCGAAATAGGGGCACCAGGCAACATAGTATTGAACCTTTTGCAGGGACTCGAAAATAAAGGACATTGCATGTACATGGACAATTGGTTTACTATCCCGGCTCTGTTCTCCAAGTTGTCTGAGCTAGGATTCGGAGCTTGTTGAACTGTGCGCTATACCACCCTAGGGATACCCGACGTAGCAAACTCCAAGAAATTTCCTATGAAAAGCGGTGCAGATCCCAAATGTTTTCAGAAAGCAGGCCAACTATGCGTTATGTGGCAGGACACAAAACGTGTCACTCTCCTCTCAAACTATGGCGATTGCAGTGTCACTAGTAAAAAGATTCGGAGCCGGAAAACTTCAACAGGATTTCGTCATATCAAAAAACCGTGCATAGTCGAGGATTACAATAAATACATGGGGGGCACGGATCTGGCAGGACATTTATGCACGTACTATACTCATACCCACAAAACATTCAAATGGTGGAAACGTGTATTTATTACAATCCTAGACATATGTTTGCTCAATGCTAATGTCGTATACAACAGCATCCATACAAACAAGAGCTTGTCTACTTTGGATTTTCGGGTCAAGGTGATAGAGGCACTTATTTCAAGCTTCGAGAACAACCCAGTTCACCATGCCCGTAAAGTGTCAAGTGCTTCAAACGCCCTTTCAACTCGGCACTTTCCAGGTCCGAATGTTGACGGGAAGAAACGTGACTGTGTTGTATGCAGTTCCACCTCTAATCGGAAACAAACTCGCACGATTTGTAAGCAGTGTATCAAGCCAATGTGTGTTATACCATGCTTTGAGAAATTCCACACCAAACGATAAATTAGGTAAACAATTCAACTATTAAGTTAATTATGTAAACAATTTGTAAAGCGGTTATACCATTATTGGAGAATTTCCACACCAAACGAATAATTTTATAAACTTTCTGAATACTCCCCCCCCCCCCCCCCCCCGCTACAATGTTGAATCCCACAATCGCATGCCTGCCAACAATCAACATTGAGGCGGGGGGGGGGAGATGGTACTTAGAAAAAAACAAGTATAGCATGGGGGGGGGGGGATGGTACTTAGAAAAAACAAGTATAGCACTTTGGCAAAATGTAATGTTAGTTCCTTCTTTACATATTGGTTCATGATAGGTGTAAATTTGATTTGAGGAGTAATTTTTGTCCAGTTCCTCTCTTCTGTTTATTGAATGTGCAATCCTATGAGCGGGTTTGGGGGGTGCTTCAAAAGGAATTTATTAAAACATGTTTATTTCAGGTTTCAGAAACTAATTTTAAAATACTCAAAATGGCCGACTTAAGTAACTCTACCACATTGTTTGTATTTGGTCTCATTGGGTTCCAGCATCCTGAAAACCTGGCAATATTTTATGTTACGGGCCAAAACAAAATTGTTTGGCGGCCATTTTTATTATAAAAATGGCCGCCTTAACCGACTGATGCAATTATTTAATTGTGTGTCTTGTTGGGTTCCTGGATCCTTAATACATTCAAGTTTCCAACATTGAGGCGGGGGGGGGGGGGGAGGATGGTACTTAGAAAATACAAGTATAGCACTTTTGAAATATTTAATGTTTGTTTCTTCTTTACATATTGGTGAATGATAGGTAAAACATATATTTTATGAGTTATTTTGTTCGAGTAACGTTCATATTGTGCTTAATCAAACTTCTCTTGTTTATTTTTAATGTTATAATAATCAAAATGGCCGCCTTTTAAAAGTGACTGAACCACCATGGCAATTATAATTTGTGTATGTGAGGCTCATAGACGGAGATACGGACAAAACCTAATTTATTGGCGGACATTTATAAATGGGCAATATTTAATGTTCTTTTATGTCAGTTCCTTCTTTGTCATTAAATGTATACAAAAATTAAACTTTTGGTTTTACCAGTCATTTATTTCTAAGTCATATTGTGCGTAATCCAAACTCTCTTGTTTATATTTAATGTATTTTCCTAGGAGCGGGTTTTTTTTTGGGGGGGGGGGTTGCTTCCTAAAAAAATTCTTAAAACCTTTTGTTTTTTGGAGGATTCATAATTTGCCAACAATTTAAATGGCAGCCTTAACCTATTGATCAACATGGGTATAGTCACCAACTCCCAGTATCGGTGAGGCTCAACCAATATTTTTTTATTTTTGGGCGGGTTTGGGGGGGGGGGGGAGGATGCTGTTTGAAAAGTAATATCTTAAAACCTTATGTTTATTTAACGTTTCAAAAATATGTCTCATGCAGATTGGTATGAACAGCTACTTGACAAATGTTTAGCTTAAACATTTAAACTACTCAATTGTGTATTTAGTGGTCATAATACCATACCTCAAATATATGTTTAAGGCAATGATTTAGTCCAAGGCAATATGCCAAAGGAAACAGTAATTTAATTGCTTGCTCAACTTGCATTATGTTACTAGGACCTAGGCTAACCCCAATCTGCCTTGTGAGGGCGCTGTAACCTGAAATTTTCCTAAAATAGTGTTGGTCACCAGGTAGCCATGTCAAGGAAATGTCTCTGGTCACCATGGCATAAGTAGCCAATATGTGTTGGTACTGAAAGGGTTATGCAGCTCTATGAAATTGGGCCCAGGCTTTAAAGCAAACATATATAAAAACGTACTCCTACCCAGTGCCATTCACAGTTTAACAGTAGTTTTATCAGATAAATGTATTTCTACATGTAGGCATTGTTTTTAACCTATAGGCCTATTGGTTAATCTTGCTTGTGTGATTCTCGCTCTCTCTCTCTCTTTTACTTTTGTGTAATATCGATATACACTGGATAGCAATGTGCTTTCTTATCATTATGAAAACAATAATTGTATTGAATTGAATTAAATAAAGAATGATATCCCATATATTTTGCCCATAATCTGCTTATCTCTGACGTACAGTGTCCACTCGGACCACCATTTTGAGGTTTCTGTACTTTTAGATCTATATAGAAACGAAAATACTCTTGTTTATGTTTTCATTGTCATTTATTTATGGGGCCAATTTGAGACTAGACACATCATTACGGAACAATTACCAAAACCACTCGTATATAAAATTAGTTGATGGCTAGTCTGAGTAACAGCTAATATTGTTCATTGTAAATGGCCGTTCACAACAACTGAGCCATAATTGTGTGTATTAATCTTAACTTAAATATTGTGTGATTCAACTGCTATTTAATGAATTGATGTGCTCATCAAGGGACGTCTCGCACAATATTTTTGACATTGATCTCTGGAAGGAAAGGCGCCTTCAAAACTCAGCTAGAAATTGAACACTTAATTCGTCGTTAGCTTTATTGGCTCAACGAAAGTAAAATTGTCGTTAAGTCGTTTGAGAACCAGCTAAACATGCCCAAGTATCCTTAATTAAATATCAATTCAACTTTGACCTCAGTGTGCAGTCTGTCAGTGTGGTCCTATAAAAACAGCTTGACCTGAACAGAGATTCAAAAAAGCCGTTTTTATTAGTTTGTAGCTTGACTATTAGTTTGTAGCTTTTTCGTAAAGTCGAGCAGACATCTGATTATGCACCAAGTTCTCGTTCTTTTGG
The DNA here is from genome assembly GCA_037783415.1 of Leptasterias polaris. Taxonomy (NCBI): domain Eukaryota; kingdom Metazoa; phylum Echinodermata; class Asteroidea; order Forcipulatida; family Asteriidae; genus Leptasterias; species Leptasterias polaris. Next base: position 272,481 of record JAZGTN010000276.1, on the reverse strand, counting down.
GCCCCAGCCCCACCCCCCCCCCGAAATCCCCCCCCCCAAAAAGTCCGCCCCCCAAAAAAAACACCCCAAAATCTTAAAATAAAAATAAGAAAGTCCGCCCCCCCTTAAAAAAAAGTCCGCCCCCAAAAAGCCCGCACAAAAAAAAAAAAAAAAAAAAAAGTCCGCCCCCCCGATAAAAAAATAAAATAAAAATAAATCCTCCCCCCCTCAAAAAAAAGTCCAGCCCCCATCCCAAAAAAGTCCGCCACCCCAACAAATTAAACCATTAAAAGTCCCCATCGTAACTTTATTCGCCCCCTCCCAAAAAAAAAAATAAAATAATAATAATAATAATTCCTGGTTACGGGCCTGAACTTAAGTCACAAGTTATTAGCTCATTCATTTTGTGTGTATTGTAGCGTTGGCCCAGACCGTTCAGCAAGAGGGCGCCAGCACGACTCCGTGGTGGAGTCGGCCGATGATGGGAGGGCGCTGTGACACGGGCCCGGTGGGAGCCGTGTTACCGAGCGGCCTCATGGAGGGCGCTGTGACACGGCACCGTTGTTAGAGCTGTGTCGCAGCGGGCCCCTCGCTGAACGGCTGGGACACCCGTCTCGTTGGGAAGACGTAGCCTAAACGTTCTTCTTGTTATGTAAGTGCTTTGGAGTGGACGTGAAAATAAAGATGCAGAAAAGTGACCTTTCTGGGTCTGATATTGTGTGTGTTTTGCTGTGTTGTGCCGAAGAAGAATCTAGAGTAAATTTTTGTTACAGTATTGTTTTTCTGTTTATGTCTAGAACATATGTTTTGTTTCGGTTATTAATTTTTGGGGGTTGAACAAAGAAAAATTGGTTAGCGCGGGATATGAACCAACGACCTCCGGTTTAACGAGCCGGCGCTCTACCAACTGAGCTATCTAGCCCTATGTTGGTGGTTTCCCTATTTTGTCAATATCTTTGTTGGTAGAGCGCCGGCACGTTAAACCGGAGGTCGTTGGTTCAAATCCCGCTATAGTCAATTTTTCTTTGTTCAACCCAAAATCATTTTAAAATTTACCCAGTCAGTTTCCCTTGTGGTTTATTATTTGGTTATTAATTTTGTAAGGTAAAGAGCTAAAAAGCAGTTTCATGTAAAGAGTACATGTAAACAATTGATTTGTATTTACAGTAGGCCAACAACACCTTGCGTGCTTGGTATTTTGCTAACTCCAGCCATGTTTTAGAACAAACTGCATTGTTTAGTGGTGACAAGACACCAGCGTTCCCGATCACAAAAATGTAAACTGCCTCTGGTTCTGAAAACGGGGAATTATGAACAAGATCACAAAATAAAAACTATTTTCCATTTACACGCAGACAATGTATTTGTATTTTACTATATTATTTGTTCAATTTTGTAAGGTAAAGGGCTAAAAAGCAGTTTCCACGCTGGTCGTGATAAACAAATTAAATTGATTTGACTTCTTTTGGGATTTTAGAATCTGGTTGTTGGGAAGCTGCATCCCTCATATCCACTCATGTGATTAATTACATATCAACCACTTTTTACAGAGTTATACTTAACAGCTTCAATGTGTCATGAGCATACAATGTGCACACTTAATCTAATCGTCGCCAACTAATCGCAATGTAATTACGTGTCTTCACCGATGCTTCAAATTTTATTATATATTGCTCGAACTGAATGACATCACTTCGATCTCCAGTCACATACGCAGACCCTATTTACGAGGTAGACATCAACAGAAACACATCCGTTTGCGAAACCTCTCTAATGTACGAGTATTAGTATTACGGTTATTTATGAAGAGAACTGGTTGTGTATTAACACTTTCGGTAAACTAGGACAACAAACTTGAGCAGTTATTGAACCAGTTAAATAGGTATGCGTGTCTTGAAATTTTAGTTAAATCATGTCATACAGCATCTCTGTGTATCTCCCCATCTTGCTGATTCTTTACACGCTGTTTCGAATACCTCCGGCTTACGGGCAACTAACACCATGGTGTGGTGTGATTGACTATGCGTTGGTTGACCGAAACTACACAACCAAAAATGCCATCAAGAATCAAAAGCTGTGTTACCAGGCCTGTCAGAAGGATTCACCTACATGTAAATCTGCAAATTACCGACCTGAAGAGAAAGAATGTGACTTAAACTGTGCCTCACACTTCGATGTTTGTGCGGGTGGGAGATTGGTCGAGCAGCCTGGGTCTCTATACACCTTTAAGGCATCTGAGGTAAAAATAAAATCAATTCTTTCGTGACGTTTATTTAACTTATTCGTTTGTCTACCTTTCCAAAAGGTGGTGTAGGTCGATCTTGAGAGCGACGTGTTTTTGCGTGACTCTGGACTTTCGTGCACCTCTAATAGCTGCTGCAGCTATTATGTACATTGGCAATTGATTTGTCAAAATAATAAGTTGCCTTGGGCTGTTATAAATTTCATCAAATGAATTCGTTTTGAAATAAATAAAAATACAAATAAAAATAAAACAGATTTACAAATACGGTAATTTGTTTTTCAATTTGCAAACTTGGAAAACTGTTTTTCTTAAATGCCGACCTTACACGGTCACTTCACGTTTCAACATAAAAGTCAAGCAAGGCAAGGCAATTGTCGTGATCCGTAGCTGCTACACATTTTATAAGTAGAACGGTAAACAAAAACAAAAAAACAATCAAACAAAAACATACGCACAAATTCGACGTCGTTGTGCGTCCCGGCGAGTCCATGCAACGTACCTTAAAATCTTTGAAATACAATGTATGTTTTCGCCCTCAGTAATGAAGAGCCTAATCTCGATTTAGAATAAGTATACCCAACGTATGTTTGCTAGTGTATTGCAGTCTACACGGTTTGCGAAACACAATCAGTGTAAATTCGCAATTTGAAACCGGATAATGGAGGTCGAACATTATTTCTTCTTTTTCTTACATGTTTCCCGAATCTATTATTTTTTTTATTTAATTAATTACACTTAGGTTTTAAATTTAACCATTCTACCAATCTGCTCTAGAGGGTGGAAACAAGTGATGTGACATCAATACATTTACACAAACAATTGCACGGCGTCCGAGGTGCGCGGAAGTTTAACGGTGACCTTGTTGTGTTCCCCCCCCCCCCCCCACACCCCCTGGTTACGGGCCTGAGCACAATCACCTGATCTATGTCCTTAACGCTAGCGGTGTCATGTTCCTTTTTTCTTCTTTCTCTTTATCTTTGTTCGGGTATCAGTCACAAGCCATACAACCTGAAAACATGGTTGGTTTTCTGACTGGTACCCAAATTGAAGATCCCTGTGTGACGTCAGCGAATGTATAGGAGTAGGTTTTCTGTGTGTGACTTCTCTTGCTTTTCTTTTGTGTTTCCCTCCTATTGTGGTCAAACCCTTCCCCTACCCCCCCCCCCCCCCCGCCTCCTGCCACCCTCCTCTCTGTGTATCCCCTGCTTGTTCTGTGTGCTTTCATCTCTGTCATCTATTTCCACTTGACTGCTTTTGTTACATCAGTATACTTGTCTATGTGTGTGTGTTGTTTTGTCATTTACTCAACCCTTGTAAAATCATGGAGCTATATAGCTCCATGGTAAAATTTACGGTCCACATTTTAAATACTGTAAAAGCGTTAACAGTTTATCACTGTACTTTTTACAGTCCAATGTAGGCACAATTAAGAATTCCTGTAACAAAATACATCAAAGCAAATTAATGCCCTTTTAACAGTTTTCTGTAATTTGTTTAAACATGTATATAGACACATTTTGTGGTAACATTTACGTTTGCTGAGATTTTGTGCAAGTTCACGATAACGTTGTTAGGCCTAAACAAAAAAGTGTTATGTTGGCGTAACCCGACCGACCCTAAAAATACGGCCGACCCTCGATATTTTAATTTTTTCAAGGGAAGAAATTTAATAATTAAATTCGATAAAAGTTAGTTATAAATACTTTTGAAACCATTTCTGACCGTTTCTCATTGTTGTGTTGTCTGACGATCGCGCATGGAACTTTGGAGTGCACATGTTTTGCACAACGAAAACGCAGAACAATTGCGTAGGCCGGCCCGACGCGATATCAATGAACGTGTACATGTACATGTACATGTACATGTAGTTGCACCACGATATATTTGTACATGTATAGTCGCGTACCCGACTCCCAATATACTGCGCTGCGTTTCACAATGGTGAATACATGTGCTGCTTTCTTGGAAGTCTGGTTCAGCGAACACGAGGCTGCTCTACAATGAAAAACATGGTAACCTCGTCCTAGACTGTTGCACGGCGCTGACTGTTACATACAATATCAAAAATACTTGGCTATTTATTCCGTGTTAAAAAAATATTTAGTTACAATATAAATTATTTTAATTAATGTTTCAGCATTTTTTACAAAACAAAAATGATATATATACATTCTAAAAATGGTAAACTATTCTTTGACCCCGGCCGGCAGCAGCCCGGCCCCCGTGGTTACGGTCCCCTCGCATCAACATGGCGCCCGGTTTCGAAGCGTAAAGTGTTTTCATTCAAGGGAAAGTGTGGATATGCGGTCATTAATGTAATCAAGAGTTTAAAAGTATACTATGTGTTGTGTGTAGCCTTGTTTAATTTTGTTATCGTGTAGTACTACCGGCTTAAACATTTAGAAAAACATGTCGTTTTCGTAACGGAAAAAAATAAAATAAAAATAAAAATAAAAAATCCCGACCGACCTACCCTATTTTTTCTGGCCCGTTACGCCAACATAATTTTTTTTTTTAGGCCTTATTAGCCTGTTATCAAGCTCTACCCCAAATGTAAACATTGGTCTATCCACAGTGAGCTGACCTGAAACAAGGTGACACCAAAAGGCTGACTAATAAACCATGTATCAGGTTGACTTCCCCTCATTAGACAGTAATCTATCCAGCTAGGTTCATATGGAGGACACCTTACAATTTGGTGAATACTCCTTGAATTAAACCACCCTGCACACAGACACCCAAGACAGCCTTGACTGTTTTCAGCAGTACAGCACAGTGAATACAACGTCAAACACTTATGCTCTAGCAATTATGTGTTATTGGCCATGTTCTCTTCAACCATGTACTCAGTACTATTACCTCAAATATGAGCCAAAACTGATGAACTATTAGTCATGTTCTCTTTAACTGAACATGTACTCCTTAAGTAACTCGAATGATCGGATATTGAGATGTGTCGGATATTGAGATGTGATCATACAATGCCTAATATTTAATAATGACAGTTGCATCAGTAGAACATACTGCATCAATTTAGAGCCTAAAATTGAAACTTTAAAAATTGAAAAAATGTGATTAAAATGCTGGACTTTTTCAATTTGGCCTGTTTTTCAAGTATTAAAGGCACTAGACACTTTTGGTAATTACTCAAAATAATTGTTAGCATAAAAACTTACTTAGTAACGAGCAATGGAGACCGTTGATAGTATAAAACATTGTGAGAAACGGCTCCCTCTGAAATAACGTAGTTTTTGAGAAAGAGGTAATTTCCCACTCAAATAATAAAAGACTTCTTGCTGAAGCCTTTTATTATGCATATGAAAGCACACAAAGTAATGCAACAAATGTGTTTTTCTTTCATTATTCTCTTGCAAATTCGATGACCAATTGAGCCCAAATTTTCACAGGTTTGTTATTTTATGCATATGTTGGGATACACCAAGTGAGAATACTGGTCTTCGACAATTACCAAACGTGTCCAGTGCCTTTAATATCTTCCAAAATAAAGCATCCTGGGTGGATCAAGCTACGTAAAAAGGCATCGCTAATTACTGCAATCGTTTTAGAGCTTCAAATCGCAACTTAAAAATGTCAACAAATTTGATAAAAATGCTGGCCTTAGGCCTATTGGGCCTCCCCTAAGCTTTGGAATGCGCTACCGTTGCATTTGCGTAACGACCAGAAACTTACCTCTTTTAAATGTAATATCAAAACCCATCTTTTTAAAGCCGCTTTTTAGTGTGTTTTATGGTTTTGTTCTTTTGTGTCTTTTGTTTGTCTTGCTGTATGGTCGCCTTGCCAGTTAGTTTAGATTTTTTGCATATAGGGCTAGAGGCGACTGTCTCCTGAAAAGGTCAAAACATTACCGATGCCAGCAGGGATAGGCCTATGTAATAAGTAACAATTAGTTCTCTGTTGGCGGGACAGACGTATTGTTTTGGGCACTGGCCTGGTAACCAGTCTTTTTTCTTGTCTTTTTCTTCCATTCTGTGCTTTTTAACATGTGCTGCGCCTTTGATCATTTTGTATGAAAGGGGCGCAATATAAATGTTAAATATTATTATTATTATTATTAGATCCCAAGTTTCCAATTTTTGGCCTAGTGTCATCAATTATCAATATTTCCCCAAATAAAGCCTGCATTCTAAGCTATGTAAGCTTGACCCTATACAAGCATGTGAAGTTGTTGTGATCACCAGTGGCAGTTAGTTTTCAAATCACATCGGCATTATTTTCGTCGCTGCAATCGAAATTTCGTAGGAACAGTACCGTGATTTGGAAGGAGGGGGGGGGGGGTAGGAGTCCTTTTCCGGACCTTTACAGTGTTTCAATCGGAAATATTTCACAGAGAATGTTTACTTGTTGGAATTTAACAAGGGCTTTCGGAATGACACTTATAATTTACTGTGTATATTTATACCGAGTATGTACATGTACGTTTGCGGAGTTTGTACACATCAAATGTTTTTGTCCTAAATGCAAATATCGTCGCATAAGGTTGTGTTTGTGACTGTGTACCGGCAGAAAGTTCATGATTATGAAAATGAATACACCCAGTTTCTAACTCAATTCATTTCAAGGAAATTTGGTTTCCTTTTATATTAAACCATTTCTTTTTATTTGTTCAGATGATGGGATGCGACATTCACCCTGAAAGAACAAATGCCCAAGTTTGCAACGAGAACGTTACACCTTCCTGTCGAGATGACAAAGGTAAGACGCGTTTCAGAGCTTCACAGCTGTATACATGTCGAAAAATAATTATGCGTCGAAATGATTTAATCGGCACCTGTCATTTCGAATTCAAAATGACCTGATTTTACCATGTCGAACTAAAGTTATCCGTACCTACTAAGTCGACGTTAAAAAATGTTGTGATTTTGTTTCCATAATGTTCGGCAGGGCTTAAGCGCCGTACTAATGACAGTCACTGTAGTGCTATCCTGTTAGCAATCCATTATAAACGCCAGCGGATTAGCTGATTGCGCAAATGTTTCTCTGGCATAACTTGGCATAACTCTGTGTGCAGTTTTGCCTAAAACTGTTCATAACGTTGCTCAAAGTCATTTCTAATTACATAAATTGATAATTCTGACAGTCTTTGCAAAATATACATGTCCAGTAAAGACACTTTTCTTAAAAACATAATTTCCAAAAATGAAATTGTAGATTAATTGGCCATTTGCGTGAAAGACGCGCAGCACATTACACTCATTGGGGTAGTCAAAATGTACAGACAAGAAATGAATCACTCCCAAATGGTGGCAGTGGCACTGGTGGGCGCGCATTGTGCAGATAGGCCATACGGGGTAAACTGTATCTTGTCGTCCCGTTCCGACCCCTGTGGGTCTAAGAGAACGCTGCAGTTTTTAACAGAGTAATTGCTGCAGAGATTACGATTCCGAAAAGTTCTCCACAAAAACGCCAGTCAAATTTGAGAAATTATCGACCAAACATTGCACTAGATAATCGACAGCAATCGAACACTGTTTACGGTTGTGATACGTCGGCTCGTTACATTTTATTTGAAATACCTGCACACAGACACCATGTGATCCAAATTCGCCAATCACATCCTAGGTCATACGTCATGTGACACCCCAAAACAAACATGGCGGCGCCCATGCTTCGGTCGAGTGAGAAAGACTGCGTGATAAATCCGAAGTGTTTTGTTCACCTAAAATCTGTCAAAGCTGAGAAAGCACAATATTTTTAGGGAATAGTAAAATCATGCATGAGGCCGTGTTCAAGCGCGTCGTCATGAGATGAGATCATGTGTGTGAGATCACGAAAAACACAGCATCTTTTGATAATAGGCCCATACTTGATATACATGTAGGCCTATGCAGCATACAGTGTATAAGGACCTCATGCGCTAATTTTTATTAGAGAACATTTTGTCAATGACATGCAAAGAAAATATGACCGTAACGCACATAAAATTTGCATAAGGCTTAAAGTTTGTAAATTATTAAATATGTAGCTTCTCCCCGTGTCGAGTGAGAATCATGTATTGAAAGGCAAGCTTGAAGAAATTTGAGGCGTCATAACCTACAGTTCTAAAGAGGGGTGGGGGAGACAAAAACAATTGTTAGCCTGTAAAAGGAATTATTCTTCTAACATTATTTTTATTTTTTTTATTGATCTATTTTATTTTATTGTTATCTTTATTTATTATTATTATTTTTCCGGGGGGGGGGGGGGGGGGCGAATATAAAAGAAAAGGACATCGGCACGTTAGCGTCGCCCGTCGCTCAGTGACGCGGGAGGGGGTGGGGGCGCTGGATTTATACTTTTTTTGACAATGAAGGCTCAATTCCAGCCATTTTGGTCAATTCTTTAGTTTTTGTTTGGGGTTTTTTGGGGGGCACCATTTTTGTACATTTTGGGTGGACTTTTTCTTCCTTTTTTGATTATGATGGGTTTTTAAATTATTTATTTAAGCCTTTTTATTTTTATTTATTTATTTATCAAATGATAAACCACAAGGGAAACTGACTGGCTAAATTTTAAACGAGTTTGGGTTGAACAAAGAAAAATGTACTAGCTAGAGCGGAATTTGAACCATCGACCTCCGGATTAACGTACCGGCGCTCTATACCAACTAGACCTATGTTGGCCGTCCCCCTATTTTGTAAATATCCTTGTTCGGGGGTTGCCAATCAGAAGCTATTCAACCGTAAACTGCCGTGTAGCCAGGGATCACATCCAAGTACGATACAACCTGGGAAGTCGCAGCCAGATATTGAATTCACCACAAGGGAATTAATTGACTGGGTAAATTTTAATCTATTTTGGGTTGAACAAAGCAAATTATACTATGAGCGGCCCTCACCCCTAGTTAAGGGCCTGGTAAGGGAAAAGCCACAAAAATGTGTGTGTGGGTGTGTGTAGGTATCCACATTCAAACCGTGGACCTATAACAAAAGGGACAATAGGTACACAGTTGCTATCACAAAGGAAAGCATTGTGGTCCACGGTTGATCACAAAGAGTTGAACAAAGGAGGGTCCACGATTGCCGGTATTTACACACGTGTGTGTGTGTGGGGAGGATATGAGAAAAAAGGAGACAGTGTGCCAAGACACTTTCCTGCCCATTAATCTTTAACGAATTAGCAAGTGTTCCGGCAAGAGACATCGAAAGAAAAATGATCAGAAAAGCGTTGAAAACCATACTATGGATGTTGTTTTCAGTGGGAGACAATGTCTCCCTCGAAAAGTCAAAAGGCGATGGTTAAACATATATTTTGTTTGATGTTTGCATGCATCCTCACAGAAAAGGGGGTTATAAGGGGTAAAGGGGAATGTTTTAACTTAATAAAACAAACATTAATTCTTTCTTTTTTTCTTTTTTTCTTTTTACCCTTAGGCCTTATGATTTTTGTATTTGTTTTGGCAATAATAGTGATAGGTGTTTTAGGGGAAAGTATCCTATTAATTAGAAATCAAAGGTCAAAAGAATAAGACAAACAATTGTCAGTTCCTTAATTTTGTTGACAATAATTGGAGCGACTCATCATTCCATCCTTGTTGTTGAATGACTGTACATTTTTTTAAACTAAGCTCTTTATTCTTGGAACAAAACTTTGATGGCTAGCATTTAGTGATTTTGAAAAGACACGATTTTGAAAAGTAGGCCTACAGTTTTAAACTTGGCCTAAACCACACAATTGACGTTGTTGGACGCGACGCAATCTTTGATTTTGTTTTTGATTTTTGTGTTAAATATATAATTTGTTTACGGCGCACACACCAACGAGAGGAATCTATACGGCGCGCTGCCCATGGTCAATTCCGTGTCTCAGCCGCGCAATTTGATTTGTGTGTGTCGGCAGACTTCAGTTCGCACATTGCGCGCGCGCATTTTTACAGATTGCGCCCAACAACGTTTTTAGCAAACTTTGCATGTTTTTGCAAATTTGACTGGATATCTTTTGGAGAACTTTTAGTATAGTGTTTAATGTCTACAACTCACAAAATATACCTTCAAAAAGTAGACCCACGGAGGTCGGAACGAAAATCATTTTCCAGGCATCTTTTCGTTTACACGTAAGGCCCGAAGAGGCGCTCTCCCTGTTGTGAAGCGGTTCTTTGGTTTGGGCCGTTGCATTAAGAGGGCGTGGAGTAAAAGTGAATTAGGCCTGCATAGAGCTGCAAAGGGTGTTTGTAACATTGGTTAGAGTAAAAAATAGAATTTTTCACAGATTCACGCATAAATTATATGGTATAAATATGGTCATGGTGGGAAACTCCCTTCCAAATATTATTGCTTGAAATGCTTCAGTTTTGAGAAATGAATAAAACAATAAGTTTTGACCTCGCGAGTCAAAAAGTCAATGTTTGAAAACAATAAAAACATTAAATGTTTTTCCCCACCTTTTTCTTGTGGTTCCAATGACTGATTGAGCTTACATTTCACAAGTTTGTTATTTCATATGTGTTGGGTCACATCAAGTGTGGATACTGTCTTTGACAATTACGAATGTTTCACTTGTGCTTGAAGCCGTCACTACTGCTTAACCACTTTTCTGCTAAGCAAAGTTAATAAGCAAGATACCAGTCACTGATGGTACATGTTTGTGGAATGGTATATATTTCCCTTACCTTTAGGGTCCGAATGGCAGTTGGTCTTCAAAGGAGTTTCTGGGACGGGAATTAAGCTGTATGGTCTGTGGACTGACACCGCCTGGGATAGCGGCCCAGAGGACCACTGGAACTATCGAAACGAAACATTGTACGAAGCTTGGAACGACGGACAGTTGAACATCAAACAGGTGAGTATATTTACATTTTTGATGATTACTTTAATTCACAATTACACTCGCACTTATTAATGGATGAAATCCAAGACACAATTTTGTGATGTTTTGCCACATCTTCAAATGATTTATTGAAACCTTTTCGCCGATACCGAGTATTGTTTTGGCAAGCTGATATCAGCACTATAGGGCTAACGGGCTCTAACAACAATAATTATTTAACATATAACATAACCAATGAACACCAAGGTCCAGCGTACATGTACTTCAGTTACTTTTGTTGGTACCTAAACCAACCATTAAGTAATGGGCAAACCCAGCCACAGGCCCGAACCAATCATACAGTCCAAATTTGTGGAGGATCCATGTTTGTGCCATGGAAGATAGAGAACGTCCCACCCTCTGAGGTATATCAGAGGGGGTGGATGACCCCATTTAGAATTGTGATTTATACCAAATTTATATGCTCAAAATATGTGGGGACAGTCATAATAAATCAGCTTGCTCGAAAAGCTGCGAATGAATGACGAATAACTGTTGCATTGCCCTCACCCCCACCCCCCCCCCCCCCAGATAAAAATGCATAACAATTAACAATAAACATAAAATAAATAAATACAAACAATTATAAAAGAATATATATTAAAATAAAAATTTAAAACACACAAAAACAACAAAACAAAACACTTCTACACTGCGCAATGCAAATGCTTTGTGCAAAAACTATGGGCTGTCATTGGTTAACATTATTGGCAGTCATTTGCCCAACACATTAATAAATATCTCTTGAAAAATCCACTGGACCCAAGACTTAATGGGCAGCCATAGGGGCAAAAAAGACAGTAAATACAAAAACAAAACAACAACAACAACAAATCACACAACTTTAAATAATTTAATCAAACATAAAAATCTAAATACTAAAACAAAAGGCAAGTCCTACAAATTAAAAAAATAAACAAAAATAGAACAAAGACGATTTATAAAAATACTGTTTCACAGTCTAGGCCTACATGTAATAAATATTAAGAAATACCTCGAAGAGAACATGCATTCTGATTGTGACTCGTGATCATTAACGACCTGGGCCCAATTTTTCAAGGCTCTGCTTACCGTAGGAAAAATAATTGGTGCTAACGTTATTAGCAGGGAATTCCGCGCTTACGTTTAGCGTACTTCACGGAATGTAAACTATAGATGGATTGCAATAGACGTCATTGGCCGCCATCTTTGATGAATTGTGCACGCATGAAGAGCTATCATTGGCTGAGAGTCGTGCGTAGCGCGTACACGCGTGCACTTTTCCATTGTTTTACATCAAAGATGGCGGTCAATGACGCGTATTGCAATCCATCTGTAGCAGGGAATGTTCGCTTGTGCACTTGCGTGGTCCACGTTACTAGGCATGTAGCTCTAGCGGCCTTTCACTTTCGTAATACTACAGTGACGTCCTGGATATCAGGTACAATTCCTGGGGCGGAAAAATTTCAAAGCTTCATAAGTCAAATCTTACCTGCAAGAAGCAACTCATTTCACAAGATTCACATTCCGTGGCGGCATACATTTTTCTGCGGTTGGTTTTGGACGTCATATATTCCTCATTAATCCATAATTTTACCCGTTTTGTTCGTCTTCTCACAGTGTCTGCCGTGCGTACGCGCACATTCGCGTGTAAGACGCAGGGTGCATGACGTGCACAGTGTCTACCGTGCTTACGCGCTTATTCGCGTAAGACGCAGAGTGCATGACGCGCATATCGTGCGTTGCGTTTGCATGTTAACTCTGTGCTGTCAAGATACTGTGACCAAAAAGTGCGATACAAACTTTTTTAACGTTGAGAGCTGCATTATTTCATGAAAATGACGGATTAATGAGGAATATGACGTCCAAAACCCACCGCAGAAAAATGTATGCCGCCATGGAATGAGAATCCGGTGAAATTAGTTGCTTCTTGCAGGTAAGATTTGAGTTATGAAGCTTTAAGATTTGTCCGCCCCAGAAACGTGCCCTAATATTTAGGACTCTGTATCTGTGTACAGCACAGAGGAAGAGTCCTATATAGGGCTACTAGGCATGCTACGCTTATACAGCTAGTGCAGAAATTCGGCGGTATGCGGAGAATGGTGATCGCAAGCGCAGAATTCGGTGGTAAGCAAAGCCATAAAATTGGGCCCCGCTCCATCGAGTAAACTACTCCTATTCAAGGTATGTACTGTGCTTGTGGTTAGTGACTACCGAAATCTATTGTTTTCTTTCTGAGTAGCAGATGGATTGCACGTGACGTCAATACGACCACCATCTTTGATGACAAATAATAGAAAGGTGCACGGTACGCTCTGCGCACGACTCTCAGCAGATAATAGCCTTTAAGCCAATGTTTGCACGTTTAATCTCACCGATGGCGGCTTATGCTAATCACCAATAACTTTCAGCTAATCACCAAGAGAGGGTGCTCGTCACCAGGTAAAGTAAAAATTTTTGGAATAGGAAAAGCATGGGAGTGACGGTCACCGACAGCACTCGTCAACAAATACTTGGCGTTTTGCGTGTAGTTTATTATTTTTATTTTGCGTGTTGTTTAAGTTATTTTAGATTCAACCCTACTGTATTTTTGATTTGATAACACAATACCAAACACGTCGTGTGCAATACCAAACTGTTCTGGAACAAAAAGTGGTGTGCTGAGTGTGGTAAGTAGCACTAGCACTGCAATCCGTATCGTACACAGTCACAAACGACAAGGTCCGATCTAGGAGGCCAATCTGCATGTGACATGATTTACTCAAAGCATTTTTAGAGACGGAACATACATACGTCGGTTTGGGAAAAAGCACATTTTCGGGGGTGTTTTTTCTGGAGTAATTAGCAACAATTCCAAACGGCTGACCTGCCAAAAATTGAAAAGAAATCTGAGGTTTAGTTGTCCTAAAATATGTTTGGTTGGTTTTCAAGAGGCTGAGAGACTTTAAAATATTTTTTGAGTATTTTTGAATATTTAGTGTGGTGATCCCCAAACAACTTTACCTGGTAGTTCTGCTGCCCTCTAGTGGCAGAGATTTCCAAAAGTCTCCCATTGTTTTCTTTCTGAGTAGTAGATGGATTGCACGTGACGTCAATACGACCACCATCTTTGATGACAAATAATGGAAAAGTGCACGGTACGCTCTGCGCACGACTCTCAGCAAATGATAGCCTTTTAGCCAATGTTTGCACGTTTCAACTCACCGATGGCGGCTTATGCAAAGGGGTCTATTGTTTTTGTGCTTTTCAGCAAAGACAGATGGAATATAATATTTAATTAATAAAACCATTGGCAGAACTTCCCAACGGAGACTGCTGATTGGCAAGTGGTCTGACGCGCTCCGATCCACCATGTGGCACCTGTGCCAGTTTTGCTGTGTCCAGACGTTATTGAGATGATATTGTGTGTGCAGTGTGTTCAGTGGTCCCAATTAACTTTCCACAGTTTTGGGTTGTTTGCCGTTCAATATAAAGGAAGACAAGGTCTGGCCCCTTTCCTCCATAATTAAACGTGACCAACACAGGGTACCTAGTTTATCTATTGATTACTCCATCATGGTCCGAGGACCTTCAGTCCGGGTATTTTCTACCCCTATCCCCATCGCTCCAGCACAGCTCGAGTTTGCTGAAAAGATGTTTAGTTTTGCCAGTTTTGCTGTGTCCGGACGTTATTGAGATGATAATTGCGTGTGCAGTGTGTTCAGTGGTCCAAATTAACTTTCCACAGTTTTGGGTTGTTTGCCGTTCAATATGAAGAAAGGCAAGGTCTGTCTGGCCCGTTCCACCATGATTACTCCATCATTCCGGGTATTTTCGACTCCTATCCCCATCGCTCCTGCACAGCCCGAGTTTGCTGAAAAGATGTTTTGTATTCAAGATGTTTGCACTAAATTACTATAATCGTGGTTCAAATTTCCGAAACATACCCAAGGCTTGTTATTTACGCACAATTTCGTCCATTTCGTTAATATAACAGTTTACTTCAACCTCAGAAGTGATATGTCCCTATGGGAACAATAACTTCCTCTCGTTAACGGCTAGGCCTACTGGTAATTGTTATGGCGATTGTCGCGATTATTTTTCTAAGGGTGAACACAATTATGCTTTTACCGGCTTCAAATGCTCATACTGATTAAATGACAAGTCATTAGTTTTTGACAGTATCATAGTGATGAAAGAAAATAACCTTTTTGTTAACTACTGAGCGTGGTGTTGGAATAAGCTTCAATACTCCATCGTCATTAACATTTCATAATTCAACTGTGAAGGAGGAAACTAATAATGATCTATACATGATTTATATTGACTTAACCAACACGTATACGTACCAATGATTATCTAGTTTTATTTTTTTGTAACATTTTCCCGCTACGAACACAAGTTGATGAGCGTTTCCTCCTACTGCATGTTACAGTGCATTGCTTTGGGCAGCTGGGCGGTCAGGTGGCTTAACTGCCTACTGGCCATCATTTTAACTGCCTACTTTCGCCAGAAGAAGCAAATTGTTCTCAATATGAGCATATTTTGCGCTACATTCTTATCCTGTTAAGTAAATCAAAATTAATATTTGGTTATTTTTATTAAAAATTCATGTAGTGTGTCGCTTCCAACACATTTTACGTCCCCGATTAAATATTGTAGCCTGCAGTTTATTTTATTTCGTTTATTAACTCAGGACATCTGAATCAATGACTCCCAACTCAACATTCTTGCTGGGAAAAAAAAAAAAAAAAGTGGTGAAATGTTGCCTGACATTGTGCCACAGAGCATCTTTAGTCCAAAGTGTTTCGGGGCCCGTAAGCGGGCCCAGGACCAACGCCGTAAAGGTTTCATACCTACGCGCTCGGAGGCGCCACAATTTGCCTTCACAATTTGGCTGCTGGGTACACTTTGGATTTGCAATAAATTGAAATGAGATGGCTTTAAGCTTTCAGTACAAAAAAACCTCTTACAGTACTGACACGATCAGCACGATATTGGACTTAGCTTGACAGAGGTTCGGATCATTTTGATCAGATTCCAGGTCAAACTGACCCAGTAATGGGTCGGGTCCAATAGGACTCGTAATCCAGGTCAATTCTGAGCCCACAACACGCGAACTCTTTGGAGCAATACCGCCAAATTATTGATTTAGGATACCCACAAGATGACCTTAAGTAATAAACAACCAACAATTTAAATGAGAGCTATTGCATAAATCAACGCGGCTGCCACATTCTCCCTTTACTGTACTTTACTGCCACATTTTCCCGTTATTTTACTTCATCAACAAAGAGTTTTAAAACCTGATGTCCACAAATTGAGATCAAAGTAATTAGTATGCGTTCAGAAAACTAAACGGCGGCCATTTTGAAAATCAAATCAATTATACCGATGATATTGTCTACTATTTTTGTTCAAATCCGGTTGATAATTTAGTAGGAAAAAAAATCAAATTGGTTCTCAAAAAGGGGGTTCCAGTCAGCCATTTTGAAAACCAAAATTATTGATGTTGCATACTTTTCCAACCGTTAACATCATCAACTGGGGCGTAATACTGCCAGCATTTAGGTTCTTCTAATCATGGAGTTCACCATTTTTGTCATCATACACAAACCAAAATTACAAAACAAGAAACATTCAATACAAGAGATATACATGACAGAAACTAAGCAATTATATCAATAAATCACTGTTGCCCCTTCATCAGGCATATAGCTCCTGATAAATTTAAGGGAATTCATTCAGGCCTACTCCCCCAACGACCACCCTCCCCCCCCCCACCAGTAAAAATAAATAATAATACATTTAGAAAAATTGATGAAACCCGTTGAGAAAATTACGCTTAAAATAATGCACGAGATGGCCGAATTTAACGTCGTAAATTCGAGCTTGTGGTCGGTTTCTTCTCGTGAAGCGTTCTGTGACGATCCAGTTCCTATGGTGCTATCCCTAAAACTTTGTTTTCCATTGTTTTGTTTCAACTTTGAAACCTCTGTCCAGGTCAAGCTGTCCTTGTATGACCAGACTGGGGTCAAAGTTGAATTGGTATTCAATGGAGCAGACTCAGACATTTTGAGCTGGTTCGCCAAGGAGCGGCTTATATCCTCTCCATGGAGTGACCTGACAACAACGGCCACTACGAATTACTTCTCTATTAGTGGTGGTGTTTGGAGGTATATTATGTTTCCAAATAACGAAACAAGCAATAATTGACAATATTCTGACTTTACTCTAAATCGACAATTTTATTCAGAATAATGATAATGCAAAACATAATGCTGTAGAATTGTAGAAGTAAAGCATCTCTGCTTCATAAAGCAGCACACTGTGTCAGTGGGAGTAGATTATTGTGTGGTAATCAATTTCTTATGTAAGTTGTTAACACTATTTATCCACCAATAAATTAGTGTGCATTGACTAACAAATAGGCCCTAGTAAAAATAAGTACATTGTGTATTGTGTGACAAAGACTAAGCATTTATCTTTAGTCGGTCAAAAAACGGAAATTAACATCGATTGCGTTGCGTTTCTGAGCATTGATGTAGCCGAGATCTAGAAGTCCGACTGAAAGTCCAACCAATGTAGGGAAACAGCAAAGACAAACTGAAAACTCGTTATTGTTTGGATTTTACTTGACAATGTGACCCGCTCTATCGAAATGAGAAATGTCTCGGAAATCACGTTTACGTGTAATTCGCCATACAAAAGTTGTTGACAATCGAAAATCATGAAAAAAACACTACACGATTTCGGTAGAATTAGGTTAAGCAAAACTTGATCTTTCTTGTCGTTGTATTTACCTTTAAATGAAAAGATGAATAAATCCACACAAAAAACGTTTTCTTGAGCATGTTTGTACAATGCTAGCTGTTGTTAAAAACGATTATCTAAATAAAGACGTCGTAAAAAATGGAAGTGACATTAACTGGTAGACTTTCTTCACTGCCCGATAACTTCGGATTGGAATAAGTTACGGAAATAACAATGATATTGCTGGAAAGCCGGTGAGTTACTTGTTAACATGGTATGCATAACTCATTTTTCTAAATTTCCGAGACATTCCTCAATTCGACAGAGCGGGTCACACATTAATAAATAAAAGCTTTTCTAAGGCGATACTTCCAGGAAATATTTTATATACGAATAAACTTCAAATCAAATTATATGATGGTGGTGGATGCTTCTGCCACTGTGTTGGGTTACTGATCTAGTATTATCTATATTTATTGTATTCGCACAAACCATACAGTTTAGTGGAGCGGCGGTTCTTCATCAGTAAGCCCTGCAATGGATGTTCCGCCGATTGTGGCTGGCTGGTGGTGGTAGATAACACAGGCGGTTGCTCATGGGAGTCATTCAACCGGTATCCTGTCATACTGTACAGCACACACAGCGACATAACCAACTGGCAGGATGCAAAAGCCGGTAAGCCATAAATACTGTCAAAAACCAATACCTCTCCATAAAAAGCATTTACAAAGGTGTAAGCGTATAACAAGCAAAAGACTCAAAAACGCACTTTCTCTTCTCTACCCTTTTTATGAACAACTCTGTGAGAAATGTTTTGGGGTTGTTGTTGTTGTTGTTTTTTTTTTTTTTTTTTTTTTTTTTTGGTTGTTGTTTTTGTTTGTTTTGTGGTTTTTTTTTTTTTGGGGGGGGGGGGGTTCAGACGATTAGCACACCAAGGAAATAATATTCTGGTAACAAGGTTGGGTTGTGAAGCTATACTCTTACTTTTCTAAGACAGTTCACAGATAAGCAATCAACGAAACTTTGTTGTTATTTTAGACACATTTTAACAACGTCACTGTATTTAATTTAGCACGTTTTGTCAATTCCAACTTGGGCAAAAGGCTGCATTAAAAATCCTCAATTATATAAATGGAGGGGGTTTTGCTCCTAATATTAACAACAAAGCGTAGATCATGCTTGGCCTCAAACACTGGGCATTACTGGCCCGAAAATTCCTCGGCACGCTTAGTGTTACCTAGAGCCAGGCATATTTGCCAATGTTGGCCCGCTTGCCACCAAACATGCGGGGCATGCTTGTCCCTAAAAACTTTGCAAGTTTTTCACAAATTTTGCTTCGATGTTTACTACCAAAAATAATTGTGCAAACGGTTATCCTCAAAAATCATTATTATAAATATTAAGCACTGACAGGTCAAAGTGTTAAAGCACAATAAACGTTCTTAAACTGCACTCGGAGTGTTTCCAGCGCTTGTACATTATACCGTCGGAATATTAGCCCCTCCTGAACAATGGGGGCTAGCTACAGTGTTCACAAAATATAAACTGTTGAATGATTTGAGATTGAACAAAGCAAAAGTTGACTAGAGCGGTATTTGAACCAACGTCCTCCGCAAACGTTCTGGCGCTCTGCCAACTGAGCTACATACCCCTTTAATTTGTCAATATCTTTGTTCTTGGTGAGATAAGAAAACCTTGTAGATTATTTAAATAAACTTTAAATGCAAACTAACTTTGTTAAAACTAAGGCAGTGGCATTCCGCTTCTCAAAAGAAATAATAGTTATAACAAAATTTCCAAATATACAAATGATGTCAAGGATAGGTTATGAAAATTCCTAAACCAAGGAGGGGTTAATTTTCCGAACAGTGACTTTGAAAATCTGAGCCGAAATGAGGGTTTCCCGCCTTGGTGGCAAATACCAAAAACCTTTTCTTTTGAACTTGAGACCTCCCATTGCTCACAGGTTTATGCGACCTAGGACCCAAATAAGCCAAATGCCAATCGTGCCCAGTGCCAGGGGCGAGTTGCATGTAGGTGACATTCTAAACTTCAAGTAGACATTACTTTATCCTTACTACCGGCGGGCTGGACAGGTGCCCCTCCCACTGTACTGTGTGCATGTGGTGAATAATGTGTTTTATCACACCATGGTATAACGAAATATCCGCAAAATATCCGTGAAAATGAACCTGGCATCAATTAGTACAGTCGCATGTCTTTGATAAAATTGTCTGTAAATTTATCCTACATTGAATGGTACACCAAATGACACCCAACAGCATTGCTTAAAAAAATTAGGGCACGAACAACAGTAGGCTATAGGTTCTGATGAAATGGTTTAAAGTCTGAATAATAATAATTTTTCCAAAGTATTTTTTCCAAAGTATTTTTTCTATTTTTTTTTTTCGTTCTTAACTTTATGGATTTTGAAAAAGCTGCAACTTTCACGAAACGTTCGATAACCGCGTGTCACAGCAGAGTTTCTCAAATTGTCCAACACATTTTCAAAAAACGAAAGAAAGAAAGAAAAACAAGAAGGAAAAAACATCCAATAACAAAAACCTAGTGACGACAAATAAACAAATAATAATAATAGGACAGAAACACAGTTAATCTTAAAGCTTTTAACTGGCATTTTTGTTTCATTTTTTTTAAATTGTTTCTAGCTGGAACGTTGGGCGTGGCGGATTACTTGACCATTCACATCTATACTGAGTGAGACGAGCCTTTGGAGCGGCGTATCCGCACCGTGCACTACCTGTTGGTGTCGCACTACTACACAACTTTATTCATCACACTGACTCAACTTAGGACTATGTTTAAGTCTTTGAAATACCCATTTTTGTTGGTGTTTATTAGATTTACCTTTTGGTCAAATGTCAAAACCTATTATGGTATGTATTTGAAAATCATATATTGAAGCACAACACTATTAACAACCTTATAGGGTACAACAAAGATTGTCAGACTAAAGGTTTAAAAATATTCAATGTGAATTTATTTTTAGATTTGCAGAACCTTTGCGGAATACTGTATTGGATTTTAACCTTTGTTTGTGTATTTTTTCATGCAGGTCATCTGAGCGTCATTTTGATATGCTCGATAAGAGACCTAAAAATTAAATGATTTGAGGCAAACAAACGTCAAACATGTTTTAGGCTTTACTGGAGATACGACACCTGACTCAAGAATGCTTAACATTTATTTGATATTCGTAAGAAACGTTTATTTCGTGTTTTAAGATGCACTGTACATTTTGGGCAATTTAGTACCTTGCACTTGCCACTTTGTAAATTGATATCAACGAGCGGAAGAGAGAATTACCTTGCAATATTTCTTTAAGTTTTTGATGACAATTTGATATGTTTTTGTTTTTTTGCTCTTTCTATATAATTTTCAGTACGGTCGATGGTGTAAATTTGCATTAAAAAGTGTATCGTACGGTGACACTTTGTTCCTTAAAGCTAGTATTTTTTTCAGGATGTTTCTCATTTTTTCTTTTCCGGAATCTTAAATTTCTAAGTATTTTAAACCTTTGTCATGCAGATGTCTCTCAGTTTCTGATAAACTTGATATGATAATATTGTGCACTTTATTATGTCACTTTCAGTACATCCTTTGATGTAAATTTGCATAAAAAGTGTATCGTTTTATTTTATTTCTTAACGATTTATTTTTTTTCCTCAGAAGTAAGATTTTGTAGGTTTTTCAAAAAAATCCACATGCATACCACTCTGGTAGGAATTGAACCCTCGACCTTTGTCATGCAGATGTCTTGCCATCTAGACAACCGAACTAGCCCATTGGCTAGAGCCAGTTCAAAACCAATGATTGTGCAGCAGGTACCGCACAGATAGAATAGATATTAACAAATTGGAAAGAAGATTATGTATTACTTTTGTATTTTACTCATACACCGATGTGTATTAAGCACTGTATACTAAGTACTTTCCCAAGTCGTAACGCATAGGCATATCACTCAGGTGGGTTTCGAACCCCAACGTTTGCCAAGCCAGAACTTATGTCGTAACACAATCAGATGTCTTTAATCTTTATGCAAATTTAACACTGTATAACGCTACAAGATCGAACACAATTATTTTAGACATGACAGTCTCTCACCAATATTAGTACCCACTATTTCTCTACTACTTTCAGTTAAAAAAATGGTACGTAATGTTTGAAGGGGAATCAGCAGCCTCACTATCTTCAAAGACGAAATACACGATTAGAATTATTATTTGAAATCTCAAATATTATAAAGTCCATACATCAATTTCCATGCATCAATTTCCAAGTAAATATTTCTAAACGACGAAATATTATTTGAAGACCCATTAACTCAGCTTTCCTTGTTTCGGTTGCTGCAGTTGAGTTAAGTCCGAGTAGACAAAATTCCGGACAAAACGTTTACCATCCAAGTTAGTTTCGATTGCTGCAACTAAAACAAGTCCCATGTAAATGTCCAGAAAATCCCCGAACTAAACCGTAAGCTGAATTGGATTAAAGTTATTCATCACAGGTCGGCTGTATGGTGTGTCTAAAATGAGAAATCAAAATGTTGTATTTTCGTTTAAGAAGTATACTTTGCTTCTGGAACAACAATGTGCAGAAAAATGGAAAAAATAAAAATAATTAATGGCAAAAATAGGGTACTCTTATTCTATGTCTACACTTACCTGCCTGCTAAGGTCAAGGCGATGAATGTGAAAAAAACCAACAACATCAACAATTGTACGTTACTATTTGAGCATCTTAGCTTCTTTGGGCGCCCTTTACATTTCTACGGTTCTTATTTCCGATCCCTCCCCAAGAAAAAGTGGTACCATTTTGCTTTGTTTTACCGCCGACTCTGTCTCGAGGTCTCATTAGAAAACCAATAAAAAAATAATAATAATGAACATTTGTAAACCAAATAAATCAGCAAAAATTTGAGCCCACTTTGCATAAAAATAGTCTACTTAATGTATTGACTTGTTTCAGTCACTGCTACTGATCTCTTGAACTTTTATTGGGTACGTTCGAATAACAGAAATTATACTGTTTATTTTAACTTTCTTTTAAACCCTTTTTAAATAATGAATGACATTTATTAATAATCAGTCATCAGTCAGACAAATTAACGGCTGATTTGCATAAACAGATAATTTGTCGGCTCAAAGCTTTGCTTTCAATTGATGAAAAGGTCAACTAATGGAAATTCGTAAAAACAGTTTTAAAAAATCAACACAAAAATTATTTAATTAGAAAACGAAAGGTTTATTTTTGCCGAACAAATATCATGGGACTACTCTCGATCAATAAACTCCATTTACCAGGAGCTCAAATCATGCAAAAGCAATGTTATGAAGTTCATACAAATTGCTCTGTTGACGTTATAGTTCTGAGCAGACAAATTATATTTAAAATTGTTTACTTCAATGTTAGCTAGTAATCGTAATTTCTAGTTCATAAAAATGAAATGTATAGAATGTATGTGTATTTTTATTTGTTTTACATTTAGGATACATTTGAATAAGTTAAACAGTTTGGATGGTTTTTAGGAAAGATAGTCACACTTAACAAATGAGCAGGTAGAAGTTGCCCCCCATTTGGACATGCTTGAAAAGTGTCTGGTGCTCCCTGTCATTACAGTGGAAAGAAAAGGGTTTAAGGAATTGAATCCCACTAGACCAACACACACTAGGCACTATTGTCCGGATGAGTATTAAGAGCAATGAGACTACTTTATAACTGAAAGCATGGTCTTAGTTTTGGTGAAAGCTTTCCGTTTTGAGTGAGGACATTAATTCAGGCAATTTCTTGCCCACAGGACGTTTTAGTAGCCCATATTTTAAACATGTATTGTCTTTCTGATGTGTTATTAATGGTAGCGATCGCAACCATTAGTCTAATAAAATTACACATGTTTTCAAATTAATTATTCACAGCTGAAAAGGAAAAGAAATACTTTACAAGTAGGTTGCATAGTTTTGACCCATAGTGCAAGTAGAGAAGCGGCGTTTATACTATAGCCCGTAGCAGTTTTTAATAGACAATGTACGCCATGCTAGTGTAAAGGGCAAACCCTTGAATACTGTACATGTGTACATCAATTCCTCACAGTAGTCACAGTGTACCAGTGAGCAAGAAACTGGGTACGTACAAATGTGGTTGACATAAAGTAAGTTATAAAATCTTTGACGTCATTGCTGTTTCTCACCGGGGCAGACCCAAGTATACCTGCTTGTAGAGCAGGTTACTTAGTGACCCAGGTGTATGACTTTCTCAAGGGCCGCCATTTTGTTTGTAATTCAGCATGACACTTTCAGAAAGTTTGACGCACATTTTCACTCTTAAAACACCAACTTCGTAAGCATTATTTTTTTTTTTCTTTTTTTTTTTCTTTATACACAATGATTACAAGTTGGACAGGGGCTGTCAAGGTTATACAAAAGTATAAAAACTGTCATTTTAAGATGTGTACAACCAGACCCCTGCCAACGAAAAAAAATATATATAACTATAACTATAATATAGGCCTAACTATAAAAATAGATTGCACTCAAACGCTGTTAAAATCACACAACGGAAAACTTTAAAACAAAAGCAAATCTGAAAAACCTAGCAAAAACAGCACCCATAAAACACCATAAAAGCAGGAGGCAGGGAAAAACATTTAAAAACCCAAACAATACAAGGACCCAAATGAGCCCCAAAGCCCAACACGAATGGACTTAAAACCCTCTAAAGCCACACACTAAAAAACTGGCACCAAAGAACATCTTTAAAAACCATGAAGCAGGAAATTCAATTAAAAACCACCCACACTAACATACTAAAAGGTCCTCCCTCAACATCATACGAAAGGACTTGTAACCCTCCAAAATCAAAATATCCCTGGTATATATTGTGAGTTCTGAGAACATTTTAGGGAAGCGTATAATTGTTGAACATTTATAAGCATCCGTTCTAGGTTTCAGGTGATGAAAAGTGAGTAATCCTGAGTGACGGGAGTTAACCTTAGACAAATTAGTTAAATTATCCATAAAAGGATACCGAGTGGACATCAACAGTTTGATAATAAAGCAAATATTTAAAAAAGTTCTTCTGTCAGACAGAAACATAAGACCCAGGGTCTTCAGTCTATCTTGATAAGGCTGTTCCATATACTTTTGCCGCAGTATCATCCTACTGGCTCTACGCTGTACCGATTCAATTGAATTTATATGTTTTGTACGGTGAATCCAACAGACAGGTGAGCAGTAGTCTAAGATAGGCTGGACCAGTGTCTTATACAAATGAAGCGACACGCAAGAAGGACAGTTGCCAGAAATGAGGCGAATCAAACCAATCAGTCTATTACATTTCGAAGTAACTGCCTGCACCTGAAGATCCCAAGACAAGTTACTCTGGAATATACAGCCTAGCAGCTTGATGGAGTTTACACATTCCAGGGAGGTGTTTCCAAGATTGTAGATTGGTTTGCTCATACGACGCCATGTTAATCTTATAGATTTGCACTTGTCGGCATTTAAGTATCTCTGTGCCACCACCAGCCAGCCACTTGCATGTGGCGTCATTCATGTCACTGACTGTTAAAGAACCGTCGATTGTGATTTCTGATAAAATGAAAGGTTTATATTTAGACACATAGTTTTCAAATAATTTATTGGCATTACAAAAATACCCTCACATTTAAAATTAATTAATGTAAAGCCGCTTTAGTGTTATAAATAAGTACTGTTGAAGATTAAAGCTTAGTTTGACAAAACAAATAACAACGAATAACCGTTTGTTCTTGTATTACAGTTGTTTTGATATAATAATGTTTGCTTTTACTCATACATAATATACCATTGTCAATTCTTCAGTGCTATAATACTCTTGCATCATATGAGGCAATCAACAGAAACGTCCAGGTCATCTCTATGCAAAAAATGCCAAACATATACCTGCCCCAATCACAGCGCCCGCCCCTCCCCCCCCCGCCTCTCGATAGACCTTATGCATATGACGTCATTTGAGTAGGGCGCCCTCACCTAGAGGTCAAAAGGAAGATGTTCATTGGTCAGTCCTGTGCGCCGCGCGTACAAATCAGCGCGTTTCCATTGTTTCATCATCAGTTTACCTCTAAGATGGCGGCTTGGTGACGTCAATGTATAAGGTCTATTGCTGATTGTATAATAAAGACAGACCTAGAATCTATCAACAATGCATGACTCACGGTATACAGAAAACGTTAAAATACACCACCGTGAAGCTAAAGGCATATAGGCTACTATTATTCAAAAGTATGCGTATAATGAGCAGCGGCGTAGCCAGGAAATGTTTCGGTGGTGGGGGAGGGGGCACAGGGGGAATTGCTTCCAAGTGGGGGGGGGGGGGGGGGGGGCAGGGAGAATGGGTTTGTCAGTGGTGGGGGTCATGTACTCCTAGAGCTATGAGGTTCGATCCGCTATCGTCTCCACGAACCTCATTATAGAGTGACAATTTGAAACTTTTTGCTCTTCACGTTTATGCACCTGCAGTTCTCTTTTGAAACCGGATCTCGCCAAAATTAGGCTCTACGTGATCTTCGTTCTCACAGTGAGCTCGGCGCGGATCCAGAAAATCCACTCCGCAAAACAAAGTTGCAAAAAATGATAAGTTCTCAACTTCTCACCGTTATTCAGAATCATCGCCTTCCGGTAACAATATGGCCGCCGCCGTAATTTATCAATGGTATGCTGCGCGCTACGCTGGTAGCGATAACCAACTGTTCATGTATTGGGTTATGTGGACCAGCGTTGTGCGTAGCATGACTTTTTGGTGTCTCCGGCATGTAGGCCTAGGCTGTATGCCGGTTAGCCCTACATAGGACTCTTCCTGCACGCCGTTCTCACGCGTAACGCATGACTGTGTGTTCCAAATTGCCCGTAAAGATGGCCGATTTACGTCATATTGCAACCTATCTATAATTGAGTAGGCCTGCAGCGCTGGGTGATGGCCATACGACAGTATACATGATCCAAACACAGCTTGAGTTCACCTCTTAGTGAACACTTGTCAGTGAATTTTGCCTACATAAGTTAATGCAGTAAATTATCCCACTACGGAAAAGAAATATTATTGCATCAAAAGTCAACAATAACAACAATGATCCGCGATGGCACTTTCGGGTCTGCACTCATGCATTCATACGGGAAAATGTCAAGGTCTTGTTCTCCTTTTTACTCTAAAATTATTGTGCAACACGTACGTACAGAGCCTAATAACTACTACAGTCCAAGGCGACTAACATGGAAAACCAACCAAAATTGCCTAATGCAGTGACGCATGAATGATTAGGCTTTTTTTACCTTTAAGGGTTTTATCAGGCTATCAACCCAATGAAAACCCTAAATACTTTTCAAACAGGACAGCGTCAATCTTGGATGTGTTCATAAAATACAGGCATGTCCCTGAAGTATATGGAAATCAAAGACTGGGGGTAAGCCTATACCCGAGACAAATTCAAAGACCAACAACAATGACATTAATTAGACCAAAATTTATGCGTCTGTCTATGTTACAAAAAAAATTAAAAATAGGATGTCAACGATCCCAACGCACATTTCGACAAATCAATAATCTATGGATTGCTTGTTGTCATGTACGACGTCCACGCAGAGGGTGTTGTTTATATACCAGAACAGCAATAACAAACAACGAAAACCGCCTTTCGATAGGACGAATGGCAGAGGACGCAGTAAAAAAAAACGCTCCTTGATTTGACGAGTGTGTGCCTTTAATCCAATTAAGCCCGTGAAAACAAAAGTGTCTGTCGTTGTTTTCACTGCAAATTTGGAAGATTATTGTTGGTTTGTACGTTGTTTGTGGATTGGTGCTAAAAGCAGGGGCGTCAATCCGTCTCGAAATGTGGGGGGGGGGGGGGGGACAGCATGATCATTACGGCGTGGGGTCCAGGGGCCCGCTTTAAAGGGCGAAGCCCTTGGCGGGGCGTTCAGGGAATCAGGGAGCGGAGCCCCCTGAAGCTGGAGGGTTTTAGTATGTCTGAATGGCCTAGACAAACTCGCTATAAATATTTATACTTGGTTCAGAGAAAGAACGAGAAACACTAATAAATTCCCAACATACACGATATATTAATCGTATATACTTGAATCACACACAAACTTTTAATCTTCGACCATCTCCATCCCTTCCTCCCCCCTGTTTGCCGATGGACAATATTCATGTTAACTGGAGTCCCTGTGAATTTTGAATTCTTCAACGTCTCTTCTTTGATACCGATGAATCTTTTTTTTTTTTATTGTAAAAGTTGAATGACCAACTCCCAGCATAGATTTGCACCATTGACAGCAACTGCGTGCCCAGGATTAGGTATTAGGGGGAACAGAAAAACAACGAATGTAATGGGTGGGGGCCCAGGGGCCAGCGTACGGCCCCTGGTGGGGTCCAAGGGCGAAGCTCCATTGGGGGTCCAGGGGTCGCAAAGCCTCCAGGAGGGTTCGGTTTTGGAGGGTGAAAAATCAAACTTCCATACGCCCACCGAAAAAGAGCGAAAAGGGCACACTTTTTAAGCACTTTTGATCTATATTGTTCTTACTGGAAAAATGTATGTAACATCAACGGGCACCAATACAATTTTACCCCCACACATCAACTAGACCGAGTATGCATAATTATGGATGATTCTTGAATAAGAATAATACGGCAAACCCAGATGCTATCGATAATCCTTTGTTTTGCGAAAGTGGCGTTACATAATAATTAATAATCTATATCAGATTGCTGTTTAAAAATGCAATGCAAAGTTTAACTTTGGCATGAATTTGACGTGTAATTTGGAAAGGGTAGGATTGCATGCCTTTTCAATACCTGCACATAATTTATTTAAAGAAATGTGGAAAGGAAGCAACACGTGATGACATGCTTTTGGATCTGGTCGGTGCATGTTAGGTTTCATGCATATTCATTAAACACATCGTGGGTCAAAAACAAGTACAATCTGGCGTTTTTCAAAATCAGGTGCAGTATTATCTTTACACTTCTCCGGCAATCCCTTGGAAAGGGGAACAACACGTGAATGCCGGAACGACGAACAAATTGACACATTGGTTTTATGTGTATGAAACGTAATTGTTGGAAATTAAATGTTAAACAATTACAATTGAGATATCATAGAAGAGTAATTTTGGGAGAAAGAAAAACAAAAATGCGAATGGGAATATGCCGCCGGGGAAAACCCTAAAGACACACTTTTGCGAATTTTCTCCTTACCCTGTCTCTTTTTCCTTCTCCTTTTTGTTCTTATTTTTTCGGGGATCCTCTTTGGAGATCTCCATCCCCCAGTGTAACAGGAAACCATAACGTTTAGGCTTGAAACTTTGGACAATTTTGATGTCAATGATAACTGTGAAAGTTCAGCCAGAAAGTAAGCGTCGTCGCTGTTGCATGTGTTGTAATCTCGGTTCTAACCTAAAAGTAGCAACGGTGAGTCCAGAGTCCGGTCTGCCTAGACGGCGATAGAGCGCTAATAAATAGACGTCTTCATTCAGGATTGGTGGACAACGGACTGCCGCATGGCCAGGCCGCAGGGTGCTGCATAGCCATCGGTCACGCCCGAATGGTTTATTGCATAACATTTCAACAATAGGCAATAATCACTACATTCTTCCCCGTTATGTTTTTAAATGCTGAATTCGATAATAAACTAAGAACAGTTATATAAAGAAATCACTTCAGCTTTCCGCTCCTATTTCCTTTCTCTCTCCCCCTCTCTCACTTTAAAATTGTATTTAATCGATGCACTTTATAATTGATGTCATATAATGTAAATATTATGCTATCTTTGCAATTCTTCTAAAAAGACTTCTGTTGTCAAACATAATTTAATAAAATAAGAATAACATCTAAAAGCTAATTTGTTCTCTTGTGAACGAAAACTATTTGTAGATAAACGGTTTCTTATTCAACAAAGGTGCTGTCTATATACGAGGAGAACAAAAAAACAACGTCTTCGACACTGGCTACTTCCGAGCCCACAAATTTTGGCCAAACATTCCTATCATGAAAGAAATAAGTGTTGATCCGCCAATCAGTTGTTAAGCATCTGTTTTTACGGATTAGTGTTCATAGTGGTACTGGATACATATTCCGTGTGTTACGTAGGCAGTGCTTCATGACGTCATTGGTCTCTATTCCTCTGATCCGGGCGACCTCATGGGCAACGAATCCTGCCATTGCGGGGGTACTAAAGGTTGTAACTTCGTTTAGGATTTTTGAAACGAAGTACGGGGAGTCAGTTTCCAAAAGGAGTCGTTCGAGTGGAATTTCTTTGGCTACATTCCTGGATCCAGGTGCACCCCATGTTATAAGGGGTGTCAATCCTAAATATAAATTAGGGAAAGCCTCACACCATTTCTTTGCCTCCTGCCAGTCTTGAGTGAAGCAATGAAGGTGAACTTTCCAGTGTCTCGGGAGGCTACTTGAAATGATGTCAAAACAATCTCTGCTGGCACCTCTGCAATGAATGATCACAGGTTTTTTTAATTCTACTGCAATGGCGAGGAGTTTGCGGAGTGTGGTTTTCTGGGTTTCTCGATTTGGGCCATAATTGCTTGAATAGTCAAGGCCGACTTCTCCCAGGGCACATACTTTGGGGTGTTCCAGCAAATGCCGGATCAACTGTTCTGTGTCCTTAGAGAGCTCGCCTGCCTTTTTTGGATGAAGTCCTACTGCTGCATAAACGGTACGGTCTGATATTAATCGCACCCACAGTTCAGTGTTGCAATATGTTTCTGGTCACACAAATTGGTTATACAGCCCAGAAAACCATCTGATTCGCAAACTGAATCTTTGGCGCTTAGGTATTGGCTCAGGGTTCCAGAGTAGTTGGCGCGATGTAGTAGCCGATCCACGTGGCAATGAGAATCAATAAATGAACCTTTTTGCAGCTCGTTGATTTGTGGCTGATATGCGAGTATGCGCAGAAGTGTTCTCCAATGAAAGATTGAACTAATACGTGTGGGCGATACCAAACTTCGGTCCACTATTGGAGGGAGGCCGATGTAAGCATCATACTCGCTCCAAATGGCTAATTCCTCTTCTTTGAAAGATGAAAATTTATCCCCTAAATTCTTTTGAGACACAAACTTAAGTAGGTCATCTGATGATTTTACACCCGAAATGTTGCAAAGGTAAGTGACAAACCCATCGGCCAGGAATGCTAGTTCTGGGAGGAAGCGATCTGTACAAAATTGGCCGTGTGATTTGATATGGCTAGCTATTTCCCACTTCCGGCATTCCCAGCAGGAGAGCAGGGGGTATATTAACCACCATCTTTGGCAAATATGTAGGCGGATCACATGTCTTTTTAGTTGTTTGGTGATATGATCACAGCCAGGTTTTGGACACGCCTGCTTAACAGTTTTACGTTTTCTTTGGGGTCGCAGTGAATGTTTTTTTTCTTCTGTGTCACTTGGTGCCAAAACTTCATTGTTGCCTTTGGTTGGTTCGCCTGGGGTTGGCTCTGATTCTTCTTCCCAAGTATAGTCCGGTACAAAAAAATTGTTCCTCCATCCTATTAAGCTGTCATAATGGAAATGGTTAAACATTAAAATGGTCTCTTAACCGAGAAGGCTGCCTAATCTCTCTGCCACTGCGTGTGGTGTATACACTGTGTTTCTTAATTATTGGGACATCTTCCTCATCGTGATGTTTGTTTTGGGTAATATCTTGTAGGCCTATGGCTACCTCTACTTGACCCAATAACCGATTACGGAGCCTCCGCAACCAAAAAGGGATTTCCCTATCTTCACATTTCTTGATCATATCATGATGGAGGACCAGACTTTTTTTCGTCCCTTCACTTTGTATAGTACTGGGGGGAGAACTTTGACTATCAGTAGGGGCCCTTGCCATATAGGTTGCAGTTTACGGGATTGTCCAACTTTGTGTGATTTATTGAGTTTATATACAATGTCTCCACTTTCGAAGGAGGTGACATTGGTGTGTGAATCATAGTACCTTTTTTCACAAACTTGAGAGTACCCAATTTTATCACGCGCTAATGAATGAACTCTTTGCATCCTATTTTTTAAGTCTCTGATGTATGTATGCGTTTGGTTCGTCTGGCATGGTATTGTTTGATGGTAAACCAAAAACAAGTTCTACCGGATGTCTAACCTCTCTGCCCAGCATCATTAAGTTAGAGGTCATTCCTGTATGGCGATTAGGAAGAGAACGAATGGTGGCGGTAAGTATGGACAGGTCTTCACCCCAATTTAAAACATTCCCCTTTAAATGGCATCGCATTACTTGTAGAAGGTCCTATTATATCTTTCAACTTGGCCATTTGAACAAGGTCTATAGGGTGTGGTTCTTGTTTTAGTAATTTCCAGTAGGTCACAAACTGCCTGAAACAACTTGTAAAGTTTCTCCCTTGATCCGTATGAATTTGCATGGGGCACCCAAATCTTGCAATGAAATTGTATATTGTCACCCTTGCGACGGTTTTGGCTGTTTGATCGGCTAGGGGGTATGCTTCTACCCATTTCGTGAATTGACAAACCAACATTAGTATATATTGATTTCCAGATGCTGAAGGTGTGAATGGCCCCAATATATCAATGTGAATTCTTTCGGCTGGTGCTCCAGCGTGGTATTTTGTCATAGGTGCTTTAGCTTTAAGTGACGGTTTTTTATGTGTGTTACATTCTTTACAAGTCTTTACGTGAAGGGCAACATCGTCTTTCATTTTATACCAGAATGATGTTTGTCGTAATTTCTGTAAAGTTCTGGTTATTCCCGGATGCCCGGCCATCTTGGTGTCATGACAAAGATTGAGTGTTTCATCTTTTAAAGATGTTGGCACCAGCATAAGCAATTTATCACCATCAGTATCAGCCCACCTGTAGTACAGAACGCCCTCTGACAGTTGTAGGAGGGGAGCGTTGGACCAAAGGTATTTTCCTGCAGGTGACAATAGTTGTAATTCGTGTTGGGTTGGAATGAATTGATTTCGCGTTGATTCTTCCTTTCATTTTACCAAATATTTCAAGTCGGGATCCGCCAGCTGTAGAGCCCTTAATTGGTGATGAGAGTATTTCGTGAATAGTGATTGCTCCTTTGGTAATTTACATGGGGTCTCCCCTTCATCCAGCATAAACTGGTTGTTGGGGTTTGATTCACCCCGACAGTGATGTATTGTGTCAAGTACAGGGGCCTTTGCCACATCCAGCATCAGCTGGTCGCTAGAGCTCTGATCCCTGTATTCGCTGATATGTGAGGAGTTCTTTTTGGTAGGGACATGGGTGTCTCTTGGGTTAGACTTGATCTGCCTTACTGCCAGTGGGATGACGTCATCGACGTCGTCCTCAAACTTTTGCCACTGTTTATGGATACGGGAGCAATGCTTACAGCCGCCGCAGGGGAGATTTTCTACAGTACAGCCCTCAAAATAGCAGTTACAGTTAGCTGCGTCATTAGGGATGCGGGACAGTGCATCTGCATTCATGTGTTTTCCCCCTTTCGGTGAAGTATGGTCATATCATATTGGCTAAGCTCTTCAATCCACCTTGCCAGCATTCCTGATAGATTTTTGAAGCGCATTAACCAAACCAGGCTATTGTGGTCCGTACGGATGTAAAATTTTCGGCCAAGAATATAATGTCGGTATTGACGCGTAAACCGTACTACCGCTAGCAACTCTTTACGAGTAGCGAAATATTTTCTCTGAGCTGGGGAAAGTACATAGCTACCGTATCCTAAAACCCGTTCGACTCCGTCTTGAATTTGAAGTAATTCTGCCCCTATCGCGAAGTCCGAAGCATCAGTGTCTATTACAAACGGATCGTCATTGTTATTTCTTGGGAATGACAGTACTGGGCTTGAAGTGAGTGCGCACTTCAGTTGTTTGAATGCTTGTTCGTGTTCGCTGAGCCAGCAAAATTTATTATGTTTCTTTGTCAGTTCATATCATTATAAGGGCTGGGCCATTTTACCAAAATCGTTGATGTGCGCTCTGTGATAGTTGACTATCACCGCAGAGTCGGCATCGCTACACCCTTTAATGAACGCCTCTCTGGCTAGAGTTTCAAATACGTCTGTGTTTGCAGTAGGATAGGCACGGGTGGCCGTTTGCCTTATTCGCTGCCCAAACTCTTCTAAAGATTCGTCATCCCTTTGGCGAGCTACAGCAAGTTCCGCCCTTTGAACTATTGGGTCTTTCATCTTCCCAAACATTTTCATGAGTTTGTCTTTTATTTTGTCATAGTTATGTCTAATTTCTGGCTCTTGCCAAGCATAACAGTCTAATGCTTTGCCTGTTAGTGCCCCTACAAGTTGAACTAATTTAGTTGCTTCGCCCCACTGGCAACACTCGGCCATAACTTCAAACGTGATCACAAAAGCATGAAAGTCGCTTCTACCGTCATACGGGTGCAATTTGGGCGCAACAACGATGGGGGAACGCATGTCTGTATTGTGATTCAAATGTGGCGCGGTGGCGAATGCAGTTGGCTTTTGTCCAGCGGGCTTTTGTTTTGCTTCAGCTTTTCCGGGGGTGGTTAGGGGCTTTTTGTTCGCTTGAGTGGCTATCGGCTTTTGAGCAGGCGGAATAACTGGCTTTTGTTCCGACTCAATAGGTCCTTGTGGCATCATTGGCTTTAGATCTGTTTGGTCACTCTGTTTTGGGTGCGTCTTTTCATTACTTTCCTCAACTATTTTAAGTTGTATGGAATCAATTATATGTGCCGGCAATGGAGGCGCTTTATCTCCAATGACTTTTAAAGTGGCGTCGATTATTTTGTCCCCAGTTATTTCTTTGGCAACGGGTGAAATTCCGTCCACTTTGGTTTCTACTGGCGGTGAATAATTCCCTTTGTATGTTGTTGTAATTTTGCTTTCTAGTTTGCCTACTGCTTCTGTAATGGCCCCCATGCTCGAGTGTAGAGTGTGAGCAACCTGTGTTGTATTCTCTTCAACAACTTTTGTCAAGGCACTTATATGCTTAGTCAATGAATCTAGCGTTTTTATCATTTTGTCAAGTTTACCTTCATCTTCCTGTTCACTATGGTCAAGTGAAGTATCTACTGATTGTCCTATAGTTATTCGTTTGTTATCCAGCAATTCATTTAACTTGGTTTGTAAAGCGGGCGTTTGGTGAAAGTCGTTTGAGACTGTCCCCTTTTCTTTCCTAACTGCAAGTATTGTCTCTGCATATTTTGTCCCAATACCCGGCAGTGTTGTTAGTTCCTTAAGGGATGCGATGTTGATGTTAAGGGCCATATCTACAAAATAATGTTTCAAAGGAGGTATGCCTTATCAATAATATAGGAAGTTGTTATTTTTAGATTTGGCTACAATTGCCTGTCACTTGATACTGCCAACGCCCCTGTCGTTGTGACGCACAGCAGATTGACCTGATTGGCAGCACTCGTAATTTTGGATGGATTTCGAAAACATAAGAGCAAACTAAGTTTTATTTTTCATGTATGTAAACGGCAGAATGTTCTAACGCATCATGCATTTATTAGTAACAACTTCCTGTGGTATAAACTGATAAAATTTACTAAATGTAAAATTACCAAGCATAACTTCATACGAAATTACGTTTCCTACAGCATACTAAAATAGCCAATGAATGATAATAATCTAAAGAGTGTCTTCTTAGTAGATAGAGTTAACTAATTAAATTTCGGCTATCCTCGAGATAGCGATTCCCCTTTTGGTAAAATTTCCGACACTTTCAGCAAAGGCAGATTAGTGTCTAAAATGTTGATTGATTGACTGATTTTATACGTTTGATTTTAAAGCAGATTAGCGCTAAAATTAGTCTAGTTTTTAAATCTTCGTAAGATCTGCAAGTGTGCCCGCAGGTAATACTCTCAGCACATTTAGAATACGTAAAGAATTATTAAATGTTTGAGAGTTATTCTCTCTTTTCTGAATTTGCTAAATAGGTTTCTAAGACTAGTTTTCTTTAGCACGCAACAAATTATCCTCGTCGCCAATGTTGTAATCTCGGTTCTTACCTAAAAGTAGCAACGGTGAGTCCTGAGTCCTGAGTCCGGTCTGCCTAGACGGCGATAGAGCGCTAATAAATAGACGTCTTCATTCAGGATTGGTGGACAACGGACTGCCGCATGGCCAGGCCGCAGGGTGCTGCATAGCCATCGGTCACGCCCGAATGGTTTATTGCATAACATTTCAACAATAGGCAATAATCACTACACATGCAATACACATTATAGTGCGTAAAGCATTGAACATACGTACATGTACATATTAGGCAACAAATAAAAGAATAAATGTTCAGTTTCCGGTTACATGCCATTTTAAAATAGGCTTGATAGGTCGGAAAGTTGTTTTTTTGTTTGCGTTTGGCAAGTGTGAAAAAATACCCTACTTGCCCGATTCAACTCAACCAGAAACTAACAGCGAGAACAGCGAGTGAAAAAAAACTGCTCCGAAATAAATCAAAGACCTCTTCAGTATACTTTAAACTCACATGAGGTACGCAGGGGATGTTTGTGGTTGATATGGAGGTATGATTGTGTCAGATATGTTTCAAAAAAATATAAATTTTCGGCTAAAAGGATGCCCCAAATCGTCCGCTTGCGAATTCTGTTGAGTCCACTCGCGTTCATCATTCTGTCGAGCGCAATCAACAGATTTGCACAACGAATTTGACAAACTCTGTAAGTTTTGGCAGTTGAATCTGCTGATTCGGCATACTGCGCGCAATCTGCTGATTGTGCCAACTGGTAGAATGCGCTCAACGTGCACTGTCGTGTACACACGTGCGTGCCGTTTCGCTGGGTACTTGTACACAAAATCATGAGACTCAAATCACGGAGATATCGGTAAAATTGTCTTGATGTGTTCTGTATTTTTAGTTCAATTTTGTTAAAAACATGTTAAGTTGGTCAAAGTATATCAGACATGAGTTTGAAAAAAAACTGGGGGGACATTTTGATATAGTTACCCCCACCCTTCAAAAAGTGGGGGGCCTGTCCCCCCGTCCCCCCGTCCCCCCCCCCCACCCCCACCCCCCCCCCCCCCGGATTGACGCCCGAGTTGAATGGAACAATCCATCTTTCAACGAATGAAAATATCCTCACTATTGCATGAATGCAAAACATTCATTATTTGTTTTATATAACATCCAAGTAAATGTTTGCCATTTTGATTGGAGGATACAACTTTCAAAACAAACAAAGCGTACAATATTTAATTGTGACATTACACCCATTTCTTTTTTTCCCGGTTTGTTTGGAGTTAACAATGACTAAGTGCGTTCTGTACTGCTGCTGCGTATTTTGAGACACGCGGGTGTATCACCCATAATTGTAATAACAACCATAAATGTTATAACAACCATAAATGTAATAAAAACCAACCATAATGTAATAACAACCATAAATGTTATAAAATCAACCATAAATGTAATAAACCCATCAACCATAAATGTATCAAAAATCAACCATAAATGTAATAATCAGTGTGTTTTTATTCAGTTCTGTTTTTATTAAATTATTCACCCAATGTTCTATGCAAATATGTGTATCCTTAATGCTCTCTCATTATTTATCTAAGTCAGTAAAATAGGTTTAGAGCAATATCGGGACGCGTAAAAATTACGAATGTACAACATCCTTCCAGGAATGACCAAAATATGAGTAAAAAACAAAAACAGTTCACAGTGAAATATGAGCCGCGCCTTGCTGCGATTAGTGTTAACGCGTCCCGAATGTTTTATTTTCTCTATTTATTTTATTATTATTATTATATATCTATATCTATTTTATGTTTTAATTATATCTATTTTATTTATATATTTGGGTGGTTTGTTTGGGTTTTTTTTTTTTTTTTGGGGGGGGGGGGGGTGAGAACCTATAATATTTTTTCAGCCAGGGGGATGAGGAATCACAGGAAAGGAGATGGGGGCAGACAAATTGTAATTGGGGTTACGTGGATGGGGAGCGAGGGGAACATAGGGCATCTTACTTCCACATGTTGATATTGGCAAATCTACCAAAATGGGTAAATGCACATATTTCGATACTAAACTAAGTACTTTAAACGCGTATGATTGGACAATATGTATCTAGCAGAAAAGTTTACATATGCATAAGTGAATCAATTTACATATCAGGAAACTGCCGGATGGTCAAGTTCCTATCCCGCTGCGCGGCATATTGGTGCGGTGCAAAAGAAATTCTGACGTTAAGCGATGGGACTGAACATAAAAGGACTCTGCAGGGGATGGGACTTGACTCAAGTCTAGTTGGCATAGGTTTCATGGGGGTGTGAGGACACGGGGCGCATGTTTACGACTAGTATACTGTTGTCACATGATTATTACATTAAATTTTATGATTTTCATTGTAATTATGATGGTTATTACATTTATAGTTGATTTGTTATTACATTTATGGTTGATTGAGTTTTTACATTTATGGTTGATTTTTATTACATTTATGGTTGATGCGTTTATTACATTTAGGGTTGATTTAATTACATTTATTGTTGTTATTACATTTATGGTTGATTTTTATTACATTTATGGTTGTTATAACATTTATGTTTTTTATTACATGTATGGGTGATTCACGCGGGCGCCGTTATGGAGTATGTGCGTGCAGTAACTGTACTGCTGCATTATCAAAGACACGCGCACGCAGTGATGTGGTACGCACCGTGCAATAGTCCAAATCGGATGGAACGAAAAATTCACTGTGAATGGAACGAAAAATGCACGGTGAATGTCAGGGGGGGGGGGCGGAAGGGATGTTGCGCAATCATTTGCAATCGCTGTTTGGGTACACTCCATTTTAAAAATAGGTAATGACCATTAAAAAACAAAAAGAAATCCACGTATACCGTTAATATTCTCTCTTTAACAGCACCAAAAACATAACAGTGTATATTGTAAGAGCCTTTACAATAGATCGATCCATTAAGCCCCGCCTCCTTACGAGTTGACCAATCACAGCCGCGAAACCCGATCACCATTAGTGCAAAGATCACCAAACGGCTCAAATGGTGGAGAGCAACGGTAATTCAAATAGTGTATACTGTGCATAAACACACATCCGTTTGTACATGTTTTGCGTGGGAGCTTCAACCAGTCCACGACGCAAGGGTCGAATGAGATTATTTTCAACGTAGGTGGCGCGCTGGTGGGGCTACCTCTTCCCTCCCCCCCTCCCCCGGTGAATGTCGTAGCGTGCAATGGTACGTTTATTTACTATCATGTGACGGACAATCCTCCAATCAAATGGCAAGGATCTGCTTGGGTGTTATATAACAAAAACCTAGTGACGACAAGAAAATTAAAATAATAATAGGACAGAAACACAGTTAATCTTAAATCTTTTAATCAGCATTTTTGTTTCATTTCTTTTTATTGTTTCTAGCTGGAACGTTGGGCATTGCGGATTACTTAACCATTCACATCTATACTGAGTGAGACGAGCCTTTGGAGCGGCGTATCCGCACCGTGCACTACCTGTTGGTGTCGCACTACTATAGGCCTACAACTTTATTCACCCACTGAATCAACTTGGGACTATGTTTAAGTCTTTGAAATACACATTTTTGTTGGTGTTTACTAGATTTACTTTTTGGTCAAATGCCATAACTTATTATGGGTGCGTTCGATTAGCTTCCCCGTGTGTACCGGGGATTTACACTCGTGTCAGCCACGCAACGAGGCTAATCGAACGCTGTGGTGTTTTCGCTTGGCACTCTATGGGAAAATTAAGGTCAAACGTTTTGGCGTAGCGGTAGAACTTACAAAAGTGTAAGCTCCGTCGTCTGCTCACTTGGAAAATGTCGTGGTCCGTAACGAAACAATTTAATTATAAAATATTTAACAAAATTGCACACAGTCACCATCTGTTTGTTTTTCTGGAAGTACGTTTCCTTTCCATTCCCCATAATTTGTTTCATGACGATAAATCTGTGTATTTTTGTACTTTTGTACTCACGGTCAAATTCAATTGTCTCCGCCATCTTGGTATGATGCGTCATTACACCTGGGCATCCACCAGAGACCCGCTCGCGAGCTGGGGTTGTGGTGGCTTCAACCCGGGCAGACACGAGTATCACGTGAATGCTAATCGAATGCTCTCGTGTAAGTTTTAGTTACACGTGTAAGCTAATCGAACGCACCCATAGGTATGTATGGGAAAATCATATATTGAAACTCAACACTATTAACAACCTTATAGGGTACAACAAAGATTGTCAGGCTAAAAGGTTTAAAAATATTCAATATAAAAATGTGTTTAGGTTTTGAAGAACCTTTGCGGAATACTGTATTGGATTTTAACCTTTGTTTGTGTATTTGTGCATACATGTCAATTATGTGAAATGGTATGGTACATGTATACCATTCAGTGCAATGCCTGTGGTGTGTGCTCAACCGTATCATGGTCATCAGTGCACGCACTGTGTAAATCACACAGTCGGAGAGTGTTGCATCTATTCCTACCTACATGCATTATCTGATCAAAACGGGGAATTTGCGGGACGGTACAAATGAATTGTTTATCGCATGTGTCTAGACATGATCAGAAATAGTCTCTGATTTGCATGTGTAACCTACCATCAGAAGTCTTTTTACATAAGAAATGTGTAAAACATCTTATCTCGAGGATTATTGAATACCCGGCATACTTATGGAACGCCAAAGACGCAAATAATCCGACCAACACATCGATCGGACTTTCCATCGATTGACCGGTCTTTTCCATCGATCGATCGATGCTGTCAACCGATCGATCGGTGCTTTCAACCGATCGATCGGTGCTTTCAACCGATCAATCGATGAAAAAAAGAGCGGTCGAAAAAGAGCGATTTAAAAAGAGCGATCTGTTGAAAAAGAGCGATCGGTTGAAAGCACCGGTCGATCGGTTGAAAACACCGATCGGTTGAAAAGTGCGATCGGTCGGTTGAAAAGAGCGATTGAAAGACCGATGTGCCTACATTGATGCGTACACCTCACACACAGGGCACATGTGTGTGTGTGTGTGTGTGCATCGGGCTGACAGCATTCCTTTCACTCCCACATAGGACACAACTCAACCAATCAGACGTAAGATGCATATTCATGAGGTAAAATATTTTATTCGCCACGAGGCAGCGTGCATGGGTTGATACAATGTACATGTACATGTAGTACACGAGGCAGCATTACATGTAGTTCATTTAAAGGTGCTGTATACGTTTGGTAATTGGAGCCTACTGATTGTGTTAACCCTATATAAATGTAGTATAAAAAAATTATATACAATTAAACTAACCTATGCATTTTTTCAGATTTTCTGAGATATCACCGAAAAGCTTGGAAATGGGCAATGCGGGCGAGGATCCCCGGCCCGGAAGGGACCACCCGTTCCCGGTCGCGTATTACATGTAGTTCATTTAAAGGTGTTGTATACGTTTGGTAATTGGAGCCTACAATATTTTACCACGATGCCTGCAGTGTTTCTAGATACATTTGTATTGGGAGTTCATCGAACAGACCGGAACAAATATATTATTATCATTGTCTACTCTTCCCTCTGCTAGTTATGTTCGAGATGAATAAAATCATGATGGCATTTTGAAATTTTGGCGATTATTTTGTTATAAAATCAAAACTGTAAATCACTCCAACAAAATGTCTCCCCTCTCTATGAGGTTAAAGAGTCTGTATGACTCTGAAAAATAATGGCGAAAACAAATTACTTGCAAGAAGGACAGCAGCTTTGAATTAATGCATTTTGAGAATAAACTTAACACTTCGAAGTACTACGGTTCTGGAAAAATATATCCATTTTTTAGCCCCCAAAATTTGAATCTGAGAAACGTTACGTTCTCCTCAGACTTTGTATTCCTATAGAGAATCCTGCATGGAAATATTCGCTCCGGTTTTCGGTGATATCTCAGAAAATCTGAAAAAAATGCATAGGTTAGTTTAATTGGGAGTATATAATTTTGTGTATACTACATTTATATAGGGTTAACAAAAATTAATATTTTACCTCATGAATATGCATCTTACGTCTGATTGGTTGAGTTGTGTCCTATGTGGGAGTGAAAGGAATGCGTCTTTGGCGTTCCATACATACTGCACAAAACACATTTCATGCGAAGTTTGGTATTCAGCTGTATTAAACGTTATCGCTGCCGTACCGGAGTAGAGCACAAACGTCAGAGTGAGAACATTTCAACACCAAACTAATTAACACGAAGCGTTAGCTTATTGAAAATGAAGATTATAAAAAGTGATGCTTGATCTTTCTATTAGGAAACACCTTGTGTGTTTAAGGTGTATTTATTTTTGTCGACATTCCCGTGTTTTCTATATTCGTTTTTTAACTATTTATTTTATTTTAAACAATAATACTCACACTTTTGGGGCCCTTTTTGAAACGTGTAGAACGTGGATACGCTCATCAAGTTTCCGTTCGCTTGATGGGTTGGAAAATGCAATATTTTTTATTTTTTTATATGAAAAGATCAAACAACACAGCAGTCTTTGGTTGCAAAGTTGATTAATTTGACTCGTTTTCTTCGTATGTTAATGTATTTAGTAAATCAGTATAATTTAACAAGTCCCCATACAAGAAAGAAAAACAAAATGATATACAATAAGGGTATTATCTATTTTATATATTATATATGCTTCTTGTTTTTTAAAACCTTAAGAGAGAAGGGGGTGGTATAACAACATCCATTCATTGCGGCATGTCTACAGAATATTGCCAGAAATCAAGGATGGGATACTGTTAATGCAGGGCACTGTTTGTTTATCAGTACGTATGAATACGTCATAAACAATAATTATGGCTTGAGTGGTGACATCACTTGTGGCCTAACTTTTCGTGTTGACTCATCCGCTCGGCCACAGAGAGCGTGTTAGAACACGATCAAAACGTAGCAGACGACAACAAAACTACCCGGACTCGTACATTCTTGACTAAGGGGGGGGGGGGGGGGGGGGGGTGTTATACCAGTTGTTTGAATCGAGAATGTGCAATGTGTTTCATTTGTCTTCTAACCATTGTTAGCTGATACAATTAAAAACAAACCCACCACAACACTTTTTATTAGTAGCGTCTTTGTTTTCATATACAAAAAATAACGCACAAAACATAGTGTAGACGAGTACACTTCCCTTCCATATCTATCGATCAACCCGGTTGCTTTCTGCACCGGTAAAAAGAGGGGGAAGGGTATTGGTGACACCCCCCCCCCCCCCCCCCCCCGGCCATCAGGCACCCACATGCACCGCACTATCCTCTTCAACACGATGCAATAGCAAGGAGTAAAATGTGATCCCATTTCGTTAATTCCTAGGATAACGGAAGCTGCATGTTAAGTATTTTGTTTTCATAACATCATCTATTAGATTATTAATGTCACTTAACAGCCAAAACCGCTAATTAGTGATTAATGCAAGCAATGCATTAATATTCTAATTTAATTAAGTACATTTTAGTAGATTTAAAACAACTTCTAAACTTGTGTGAATGCATTTGATATCCAATGTTGTAGGCCTATGGTATTTCTTTAATCACCACTTTTCAAAAAGGCAACGCACTCTTATTGCAAAACTATGGTGGCTCCAATGGGACATCAAACGCCGCAAATAATCTTTCACGAATTTTGCAAAAACAAATTTCCTCTCAAATATTTGCATGTTTCTGACATACAGTGTCCACTCGGACCACCATTTTGAGGTTTCTGCACTATTAGTTTTATCTAGAAATGAAAATTATTTTGTTTATCATTTCCATTGTCATTTATTAAAGGGGAAATTTGAGACTAGGGGGTGGTAGCTGGTGCAAACATCATTATGGAACAATTACCAAAACTATCGTACATATTCTGAGTAACAACTCATTATTCATTGTAAATGGCCGTAACCGCAAATTATTGAATTGATGTGCTCATTAAGGGAATGAGGTCGACGGGGGACTTCTCGCAGGATTCTTTTGACATTGATATCCCAGGTAATAATTTACATTTTTACTGGGCATACAGGGCAAGA
Source organism: Leptasterias polaris (assembly GCA_037783415.1). NCBI lineage: Eukaryota > Metazoa > Echinodermata > Asteroidea > Forcipulatida > Asteriidae > Leptasterias > Leptasterias polaris. The sequence continues at coordinate 228,730 of JAZGTN010000276.1, read as the reverse complement.
AGGTTAGTAGAAAGGCGCTTTCAAAAATTGATTGAAACTATGTAATGTACCAAACCAATAATTGTGTGTTGTATATAATATTATTCTTTAAATCTTGAGGGGAAAGGGGATGCAAGAGGGCGGGCTGTAAGATTTCTGAGCAGGGCGGGGGAGGGGAGGGAGACTTTCTTCCCGTGCACTCCCGCCAATACACGGCAGCGCGGGACGACGTTACACTCTACTACCGCTGTTGTCAATGGACCACGCAATATTTTGTTAAAGCTGGGTCAAGAGTATTTACAGTAGGCCAACCGCATCTTGCTAGCTGGGCATTTTGCTAACTCCAGCCATATTATATTAGAACAAACTGCATTGTTTAGTGGTTACGAAACACCAGCGATGCCGATCACAAAAAGGTAAACTGCCTCCGGTTCTGAAAACGGGGAATTATGAACAGGATTATTTTCCATTTACAAGCAGACAATGTATTTGTATTATACAACTATTTGATTTTGTCTTTAAAAACTTTGTAAATCACGTTGACAAAAAGGCTCCTAAAAGGTGTTTTGTTTTTCTTTTAGAAAAAGGCAAACGGAAACTTTGCCAGAAGTGCCCCATCTAAGGAAACAAACATGCAACCCTTTCTAAACCCCACCTCCCCTCCCCCTAGAATGTTAACATAAATACGTCAAACAATCTTTATGCAGAGACACTCTTGAAAAATATTCTTTGCATTTATTATTTTTAACGAGTGTTACGGTAGCAATTTGAAAGATTTACGGTTATGGAGGCGGTGAATTACTATTATTATTATTATTGGTTTATTAAATCTCAAACATTGCAGCCCAAGGGCTGAATTGTGTTCAATATACAGTAAAATACAACACAGATTAAACAATTGCAAGACAAGATACACTACACCAGAAAAAGCTAAGAGAAAAACATTAGGCTAGAGATTAAGAAAAGATATATAAAAATATAAATATATTAAATATACAATTTCAGAAATGAACAATAGCAAGAAAGAAAATACTTTAAAAATACGAGATAAAATGGGACCAAACAGAAGAATCATTGATTGAGCAAATTAACTAGAGAGGGGATGCAACTGTTTTTGTATCTGTTCGTCCTGCATTTAATTGATTAGAGTTTTGAAAAGTATATCAAGTTGTTATTTTTAGTTGGAGGGAGCCAGTGTCTATAGTTGTCAGAGTTCAGAATTGATTTACCATAACTAACAAAGAGCTGCTTGAGTCTCACTGGAATTGGGGGAAGGTCAAACTGGATATAAATTTCTCTAAAGGACCTAGCTCTACAGTAGTCAAAAGTCAATATAATTCGCAGGGCTTTTCGCTGTAGCTTTTCAAGGCATTCCAGCTGGGATTTGTTAAGGCTTGAAAACCAGACAGGGCAATCATATTCGATGGTAGGTCTCACATACGTAATGTAAACTAGACATAAATGTTTGTTGCATTACAAAAACGAGGTGTTCGGTATGATTTTTAGGAGACATACGCCTTTTGGCGACAGTTATTTTTTTTTACTTTTATGCTCTCCTGGGCACCCCACTGTTTTACTTTGTTTTCTTAAATATTTTTAATGTATGTATGTGCTTGTAAATGTGATTGCCCGAATAAATACTATTATTATTATAAAAAAAAATCGTAATAAATCCCAGCTTGAATTCATGTATTATGGCTTTGTCAGCCCACCGGGATACTAAAACACACAACTTCAAATAAAACAGGCTTGTGAGACTTCTTCTTAAAGATAACACAATTGCTTTATTTATAACTTAACTTACGTAACTTAGACAAACTAAGGACGGAGACTCCAACCTCCCAGACCAGGCTAACAGCTACTGGCGATCATAGGCCGCACCCTGGCTTAAGTACTCACTTCCTTAATTAGTATTCATAATATTACTACGCCATCATACGAAAAGTAGTCCCATAACACATGCAAGCTTAGTTTCAGCTTGACCAAGCATTTATTTATCTGCATACAGATCTTGTAAAACTGTACATTGAAGGTGAAGTCATGTTACACTTAATTACGTCATCGTGATGTGAACTAAATTTGTGGATGTAACACATCCCAACTTGAATATGTGCAAAGTTTCACCTTGATCCCCAAAGTTGTTCTTTACATGTAGATCTCGTTAAAAACTACCTTTATGGTAATGTAACGTGACAAAATAATGATGACGTCGTGAAGACTTCAGTTCATATTTTAACCATAAATGACCTTCCAAGCCTTTTGCAAAACAACATTTGATTGCAGCTTGTTTTGTTATAAAGATATGGAACAAGTGGTTACCAATTTAAAAAAATAACAATGATGATGTCATCACTACGTGACTTCAGGATTTAGCTGTCAATGTCATTGTCTAACAATACACCAAGTTTCAACTCAGTCGGACTTGCAGTTTTGTAGATACACGGCTTCAAAAAGTGCACCTTTAAGGCTTTATCACGTGACACACGATGACGTCATCAATCTACAACTCCACACATTATGTTGTCTGCATGAAGGTCATTAAGTATACGAATTATGAAACGATTATCTTAATTTTGCCACAGATATCTAGTTATCTAGATGGTCCTATTATTAAAAAACGGACCCTTGCTGGACTGGACTTTACATTACAAGGCACTTCCGGTTTCTACCGGAAGTAGAGGTCAAGTAATGTCACGCACACATTGAGAACACTATAGACATAAAATACCTTGGTATAATCTCGCAAAAAGCAACCTACGGTCTCATATCCTTGATTTGATATGGATTTTCCAAATATTTAAACAAATAAGCTGACAGTCAAAAATTATACCATGATCAAACTGTTGTATTCGTAATTTTTAAAAAAGCCACCACTTGTCAAGTAATGGACAAAATATATGACAAGTACTGTACACGAAGTAAATTGCGACGTTTTTTGTAAACGATGATATTTACACAAATCTTACAATTTTCATCGCCGTGTCTGAGAGACATACTCAGCGGGCCTAAAACGCCTTCGGCAGGCATGGCCACGTCGATCAACGTGCCGTCGGTCTCGATGTTTGATGAGAAGTGAACCAATTTCGATCTTTTTCAGATTGAGTTTAAGTCAGTTATTATTATTATTATTATTTATTTATTATTATTCGTTGTTTACCATCAAACCATCAGACGGGCAAAAGGGAAATCACTTAAGTTTAACTTCGCACGAGTTAGCGATAAACTCATCCTGCCAAACACCATGTTTTGTACGATGACGTTTGACATGTCCAGTTGCACACATACACAATTCATGGCTGGACTACACACTAGCCTCGTGGACTTACGACACTGTGATCAATGGAGCGGAACAACAAGCCACACACAGCGCTGTGTACATAGTTAACATGCAGGTCAATACATACGTGGGCTTTATCGTCCGATTAGTGTTCATGCGTTTTTCACGTACATACGACGTTCATTAAGCTCTTGTCCAATAAAAAGGCTCTGGTATGAAGACTCCACCCCAATCGCCACCCTCTACGACTGTCCAATCCTTATAATCCCACAATGAGCCCGGTCTGTCATTGTTCGTTTTCTTCCACTCCGTTGATTTGCAAGGAAGGTCGTCAAGAAGACAATGCTAACACTATACTTCATTGAGTTGTCTGCCGCTCAGAGGTTAGGAATCTTTCTGGCGATGGTGGCGTCATTTTTGCTTGCCATACACGTTTTCCTGTTTGGTGTGTGGGGGTGTGTGTATTGGAGTAATTGGATTGTTTTTTCTTGGGCGGGGGGGGGGATGAAGAGATAAATAAGTATTCCAATCCCAAACCCATCCCCAGTCGTTACGACACTAATCATCTACCAGCAGTTCCCATCGTCGGGCTAGGATTTACAAAGTCATAAAACCCTGTTGAAGATCCCGTTGAATGGCTGCTATAAATGTCAAGTTTACTTGTGTATCACGTATCTGATTTTCTTGTTATGAAAATCAGTTATCTTGATCATCTATAGAAGTTACATTTCTAATTGCACTGATATAGTGTTACTGTAAACAATGGGCAGATTGAACGTAATTAAGTATTGTTCTTTTGGGGGGAAGGGGTCATTTAATACATGTCTTTACCCAGTGCAGTCCAAAACATAACACTTCATTGCAGTTGTGTACAAAACGGAGGAATCCAATTTGGGCTCGCCAAAAATCTGATTCCGTGGGCCCTAACAAATTACTGCTTAAACAAGCAAACACAAAATAACAAAGACACGACAAAAACAATCAGACGCAATTTCAGGGCCACATTAAGCTTTTAGTTTATTTCATCTGTGAGTACAATATGCCTCTGAGCCAAAAATGCTGCAAGTTCACAAACGATTGGCATAAACCAACGAGGGTGTCTAAACACCTCTTTAACTGCTCTGTAGTCTTTGAAATAACTCATAACATGCTCAACATGGATCCGACATCTAGAATGCTCTTGATTGAACATGGACATGGCCAACCAATCTTCATAACTTTCGGCTTGTCTGATTTGGTTGGCTCGGTACTTCGTCATGATGGGGTACCGGTTGGCGTACCCATTGTCCCCCAGTAGGAAGACCGCCTCGGGAAAATCAAGCTCCTCTCCCGGCCCTATGAGAGGCAGAAGAGCGTATACGCCTGCATCGTTCATATGGCCAGGAAACCCGCTGTGGACGTATCTGATGTTTCTGTCATTGTCAATGATGATCTGCCGAAAAATGTAAGATGGATTAGAAAATGAGTTTCGATAGATTTATACCGGGAACAGGAAAACACGGTAAGTGCAAAGTCAAATTGTCTACCAGGATAACTTAACAGTTAAGGCGAAAACAATTGCGTAGCCGGGGAAGGGAGTGTTACTTTAATATGTCAACAACAATAACATTACCTGTGTATTCATGCAGTGGTAACGGGCGTAACCGCTGTAATACTCATGCTGAGGTTCCGTTTGTGGGCGTTGAATTTCGTGCAACGTGCCATCGATGGCCCCGACAGCATTCGGGAAAAGTTCCCATTTTCCCTATTGCGCAAGCCATTCCTCTTGCGTGGGCCAGGCGATCTGTGATTTGAAGTAGTACCACATCAGGGGAATAATCAAGTACAACTCCCTTGAAACCGCGGTAGTTGACATGTTGAAAAGTGAGGCCAACATGTCATATGTTGGATAATGTCTCATCCAGATCAACGCCATCATAACCCGGTTTCTAGCTAGATGTCGGTGTCTCCGCCCAGCTCCTTGATTTTCCTTGAACGGCTGTAGATCCTGCCACATGCGATTTATAGATTCAGGTGATTCTCCCGTCAGTCGGAAAAATCGCGGGAGATCAGAGCGACGTCGAAGAAAAAATCTCTAGGTGGAAGAAGTCCTTGTCCTTCAAAATGGGGAAACAGACGGGCGTACAGGCTTGGATTCGGTCCCGGCAGAGCAAATAAACATGAACTTAAAAACAGGACAAATGACCTGCAAAATGTTTCAAAAAGGAAACAGAGTTCATCGTTCTCAAAATGCGGTACTGGTGGTGTACTGATGAGCAAAATGAAATGGTGAACCGAACACAAAAACATAAGAATGATATTGTGATCCATATTTCTCGTAGGTTAGACTTAAATACCGTATATTACAGTCGGCGGTATCAAGAGTGTTGTTGTTAACAGTCTAGTTAATTCAAATACAGACAACATATCACTGCAAAAGACTCCCAATCCTTTAGGTACACCTTTTATATTACATTTGTACAGACGACGTATCGTTTGAAAAGACAGATAATCCTTTAGGTACGTCTTTTATATTACATTTGTACAGACGACGTATCGTTTGAAAAGACAGATAATCCTTTAGGTACGTCTTTATGTACAGACGACGTATCGTTTGAAAATACACCTAATCCTTTTGGTACGTCTTTTATATTACATTTGTACAGACGACGTATCGTTTGAAAAGACAGATAATCCTTTAGGTACATCTTTCACATGACATGTGTACAGATGACGTATTGTTTTAATGAATAAACACCTAATCCTTTAGGTACGTCTTTTATATTACATTGGTACAGACGACGTATCGTCTTTTATACATACTTTCCATATGTAGATGAGTCAAATGCAAATTGCTCTAACCTAGGTTTAGCGAAAGACTTATATATATCTGTCTACGTCTGTGACCAACACATTTCATCATGGCCCACAGACAACAAGCCCGGTTACCTGTCCATAATGAAGAGAGGCGTTTGGTTTTAGAGGGCTACCGAGCCCATGGAAACCAATGGGCCCTGGTTGTACAGTATGTAATAGAAAACTCCCTTCCTGAAGAGGAAATAAATCAGCACTATCTCCGTAGACACGGGGTCCAGCAAAGGAGAAGGGTGCGAGAGATCATCAATCGAGATATTGGCAGGTATTGGCTAACATGCAAATGCTTGTGATTTGTATGTGACTTTTTTGTGTTACAGCTGTTTAATTACAATTTATTTTTATTTATTATAAGTTTCAGAAAAAGGTTTTATGTCCCATATACAAAGATACACATAAACAGGAATAGGCCTGTACAAAATATTACAAACAAAAGAGAATCGAAAAAGAGCGAATAGAATAAGAACAAGATTTAGGCCTATGGAACAGGAACAAAGTAATCGTGCTATATTTATAGATAAAACGTATGTCTACCTGTAGGGGTTACCGAGCATGCATTTGCACCCCAAATTACCACAATAATCCAAGTTAATATTCTTACTTTTTTTCAAAACGAAAAATGTATAAATAAAAACAAAACACACATTTGAAAAGCTGTCACTTAAAATCCCACCAATTTCAATGTCAATTTCAAAATGTTCCACCCCCCCCCCCCCCCGTCTTGTACGGATATGAATCAATATTATTAACAAACGTTTAAATTGTCATAAATTATGCCAAGATGTACATTTTGTCTTATTCTTCATAAATCCAAGTAAAATGAGAGGCTCTGAATGGGAACTGATTCCAAAACGATGTTTAATTTTGTTAGATTTTTAGAATAATCGTTACCCCCGATAGTTTTGTTAGATTCTTAGAATAATCGTTACCACCCCTGCCCCCTTTTCAAACGTCACCTTTACTAATAAGCACGTGATGACTTCATTTTATTTTTTATTTTTGCAGGCTCCAGGAGCAGAGGTTTGCAAACATGCGACATGCAGCCAGGGGCAATCCATACCAACGGAGACAACGAAATGTTGAGCTGGAGTTGCCTGCACAACAGTCGGCACCACCACCACCACCTCCTAAACCCGAAGCTCTTCCTCAACATGCACCTGCACAACCCCGTGAACGAGCACCTCTATTTCAAGAACCCCCTGACCCACCAAAAGGTCCACTTCATCACCTTCAAAATCAGCACCATGACGACCTACCAGCACCAAGACTTGCAAATGATGATGATTGGCTTCCTCAAGAGCAGTACCCACAACAACAACAACCACCCCCGCGGCAGGCACCCCAACAAGTTGACCCAATAGACCAACATGAACTTAATGATAATCCTCCTAATTTTCCTCGGGGTAGAAACATCTCTTTACCTCGAGGCCGGCAGGGGAGGCAGCCATTATACCAAATTATACGGGACAGCCATGTTGGTTTTTTACATTATGTCAACAATATTTTACCTGTTTTGTCCATTGAGTTCTACAATACTATGCGAATGTTCCAAAGGTACATGTTAAATTTACAGGGAGAGGATGACAACTGGCAACACAACTACCCCCGCCCACCACAGCCACCGCCACCAAGACAGCGGCAGCAACAGCCTTGGCAACAGCAGCAGCAGCAGCAGCAACGTCGACAACAGCAGCAACCTCGGCAGCAGCAACAGCCTCGGCGGCAGCAGCAACAGCCTCGGCAACAGCAACTACAGCAGCCTCAGCAACAGCAACAGCCTCAGCAGCAAGAACAGTTACAGCCTCAGCGACAACAGGAACAGCAGTAGCAAAAATTAAAAAATTACATAATTATTTTATTTTGGCTATATATTTTTTACTTTCAATTGTCTTTTAATGTAATTTTCTTTGAGCACCATTAAAGTAAAGAAGCATAGGTTGCCAAATTATATTCTGTGTACTGATCAATTATTGACTCACACATTTATTACTCCACAAAAGAAAATAATTATTTTTAATTATATTGTTGAAAAAATTTATGGTGCTGCCTGTGGAAAAAACGCCACTAGTTTGCCAGTTTTTAAGTTAGAAGTTCCCTTTTTAATACATTGTTTATAACCCAATTACAAATCAATAAGTAAACAAGGAACTCACCTCGCCATAAACTTAGCGAGTAAAATAATTACGGGATATTAATTTAATCCAGTAATAGGCAGGGGGGTTCCCCCCAATATCCGCCACTGTTATCGGTGAAATACAACCCTGGGGAGGCAACAAACTTTCAAACTGTCCCCGCACGCGTATTCCCTGTGTCGCAATTTCCCTGCATGTCAGGACAGCAGTGTGTTGTTGTTAATATCTATTGTTGCAAATCCACGAGTGAAACGATATTGAACAATGGGCTACCGAACTCATTATGAAATTCTATAGACGTCGATGGTCAAAGTGGGTTGGATTTTCTTGGATCTGTGGGCGGAGTCAGCAAAGCAGAGCTTTTCATTGGCCAAGAGCTTTATGGCCGTTGTACGTACGTGCAAAACGCATGAACACTAGTTTGGAGAAAATATTCAAAGGCAAACTTTGACCTTCCGGTACGACCAGAAGAAGATGTCATACGATTTTGGCGTTAACTTTTCAAATGTAGCCCCAGTCTTGATCTATCAGATGCTTAATTATGAATATCATAGTTGTAAAATTCAAAGACATACAGCGTATAACAAATGGTCACTTTTTTAACTTAAAAACCTTGTAATTTGACCTCCTTAACTACCGGGTCGTTACCCTAGGTCGAAGTTCACCTTCGTTTTTTCCTTCAAAAAACAACTTTCGAGCTTATCTACGAAATAAATCAAGATTGAGATTGAATTGAACATTGAAACTCATCAGATAGTTGAACCTCAATATCAAGACGATACAAACTTAATGACGTAATGATGGCGTCATCGGGCAATTAATTATAATTAATCAAAGTTTAATATTTGTAAAAATCATAACTCAAGAACCATTTATTTTGACTTTTACAATGTACACATCATCGGATAGGTCGTTAAAAGTTTGACAAACGCTACACAGGACCCGTACAACATTTGACCTTACTTCCGGTTCAAATCGGAAGTTGAAGATTTCATAATAGGGGATCTTATCGTATTCATGTCTTTTAAACTACTGATCATTTCGGCATAATTTTTGTATCATAGTGTAGAAAGTTAATTCTGCTCAAACTTTTGCACAAACAAGACAACATGTTGACCTTAACATCTGGTAAAAATCGGACAATGAAGCGCACTTACCCATTTCGTACCCCCCACCCCCACTTTAATTGACAAAGCATTATGTACACATAACGTTGAAACTGATGCAAGCTACAGTTCACGCGCTGACTGTGTGCACTGTCGTCGTCTTTGTGAGTTTGATCTGGCGGCGGGAAACACAATTTATCAACCGCGCCCTCTTTCGTTGGATATTTATTAAATAGCGCTGATAAATAAAATCTGTTTTGGGGAATAACTCAAGATTAAAATTGAATTGAACATTGAAACTCATAAGATAGTTGAACCTCAGTATCAAGACCACACAAACTAAATGACGTCATGATGACGATATCGGGTATCGAATTAAAATAAATCAAAGTTTAATATTTTTTTAAATCATAACTTATGAACTATTTATTTGATTTTTACAATCTACACATCATCGGATAGGTAATTTAAAGTTCGACAAATGCTACACAAAAATTGACCCCATTTGACCTTAACTTCCCGTTCAAACAGGAAGATGACATTTTAAATTTGAAAAAATCATCACTTCTGAACAACACATTGGATGTTTTCAATCTGTACTTCATCTAAAAGTTCGTCATAAACTAATCACGCGCTACACAAAATGTGACCCTATTTGAACTTGACTTCCGGTCAAAACCGGAAGTTGATGTTTAATGTTTCAAAAATTCGTAAGTCCTGAACCAGGCATGAATTTATAAGGTATAATGTCGTTACCTTTTCATTTAATCACTCTCCACGAACACCGTGTTTTCGTCACATGACAACAACTTAATGCAACCGCCGGCCTTCTACTTGTGATTTGTTACAGATTTAAAAAAAAAATATAAAAAATATTAAAAACCTTTTAATTCGACACCTGATAACTTTATTATGACGTCATTGTTTAAGTGCCGTCTTCATATTAAAGGGAGTTTGGTAAAATGTCAAAGACCAGTATCCTCACTTTTTGTATCCCAACATATACATGAAACAACAAACCTGTGAAAGTTTAAGCTCAATCGGTCATTGCAATCACCAGAAAAAAGTGGGGAAAAACCTTCAGTGTTTTCACTGTTTTCAAACATCGAGTTTTCGACTCGCGTGAGATCAAAACTAATTGTTTTACTCATTTCTCAAAAACTATAGCATTTAAAGCAAAAATATTTCAAAGGGAGTTTCCCATCATGACCATCTTTGTACCATGTAAGTTATGTGTGGATCTGTGAACATTTATATTTTTACTCTAACCAATGTTACAAACACCCTTTAAGGTTCAAGTATATGCCAAGTTTAAATGCTGTAAGACCTACAGTTTTTGCGAAAATTGCGAGAGAAGGTTCATAGAAAACTGGAAAAAACCTTAACAATTACAATAGGTTTTCGGCTGGTTGGCCTAACACCTAATTACAATAGGTTTTCGGCTGACGAGCCGAACACCTAACAATAGGTTTTCGGCTGACGAGCCGAACACCTAATTAACGATACAATAGGCTTTCGGCTGATGTGCCGAACACCTAAAAAAATAAAAACACCTAACAATAACATTAGGTTTTCGTCATGACGAGCCAAACACCTAAAAAAAAAACAAAAAAACTCTTATCAATAACAATAGTTTTTCGGCTGAAGTGCCGAACACCTAAAGCAAAAACAAAAATTAACAGTAACAATAGGTTTTCGGCTGAACACCTAAACAAACTAGATATATCAGGCTCTGCCAGAACAACACATTGATGTCATTTTCGTGATATAACAAGCCATTCTATCAGTTCTTGTACTTACAGTTTTGTCTAGTCTTTTTTATACAAATCATAGCAGTATCAAACGAGAGGGAGAGGGGAAGGGGGGAAGTGCGCAGCGCGTACAGATCTGAGCGTTTCCATTCTTACATCATCGGTTTATTAAGATGACGGCGTGATGACGTCTTTGTATAAGCTCTCTATTTTAATTAACGAAACCTTGAAGCCCAAGAAGACGGTCGGTTCGAGTAATTCTATACAGTATATCTTCCTCCGTGTATATTGATTTTGTGGATTCAAAAGCAACAACCTAGGGCTAACTGAAACCGCCATATATAATTTTTTCTGCTGGTAGAAGTCACGTTTTCAACCAAGCTCCCTTTTTCTAGAAATAAGGAAAACAATCGACATTGAGACCAACCTTGAAGCTGTCGCCACAAAAAATAGACAACGTGATAGAAATGCCACATCCCCTTCCCCACAATGATACGCTTGGCTGGATATTAAACTGTGCCGAGGTGTCCTTTGTGAATCTGTAATGGAGCTATTTGATCACACATTTTGAAATCATCTATAGGTTGGCGACAGCTGTACGTCGTCAACATTGGTTCTGCAATTATTATGTAATTCCTACAATTTAGGCTTATGATTTTCCGAAAATATACCTTCAAAGTAGATTTGCAGCACGTCTTGGTTTTTCACGTGCACCGAAGACAGCATCTTCAGTGATGACCAAAAGATTCTTCATTATTGAACAGTCATAAATCAAAGAGTAGTGATCCAAGTCGTAAATATTTTAATCTTATTAGAATGAGAATGAAGTAAATAGCCTAAAGTAAAATAAGTTAGGAATAGGTTAGTTTTAAACGATGTTTTGAATTCAGTAAGAGAAATGGCGCAAGACATATTTGATGAGGAAGATTGTTCCAAAGGTTTGGAGCAGCTGCATAAAAACCTTTGGCATATGAAGAGTATTTGGTTTGAGGTTTTGTGAGAATCATTGTATCTGAGCTTGAACAGAGTGTGCGATTAGGCTGGTATGAAGTGATAAGTTCAGTAAACTAGGGAGGAGCACTTTCCTTTCAACAATTATACGTGATGGTTTACAACTTGAGGATGATACGTTTTTGGAAAGGAAGCCAGTAGAGTTGTGGCACGTGGTCTTTTTTTTCCATATTGATTTATTTGGCTGGCCTGTTCTGAAGTTTTTGTGTATAAGGAAGGAGTTCAGACCACCACGGGACCAAAGAGAGAGAAAGAGAGAGGGAGAGGATGGGGGGGGGGGGGGCATGAACAAAAACAAAACGGACAAAAATGGACTCAATATCCACATAATGAGTTATTCAAGTAGGGGGAAGACAGACAGTCAGAGGGGGAGTGAAAGAGTGGGGAGGGGAGCGGAAGAGGGGAGTGGGAGGGGAGGGGAAATGGCGCCGCGCGTACAGATCTGAGCGTTTCCATTCTTACATCATCGGTTTATTAAGATGACGGCGTGATGACGTCTCTGTATAAGCTCTCTATTTTAATTAACGAAACCTTGAAGCCCAAGAAGACGGTCGATTGAATTAATTAAATTCAGTATATTTTCCTCCGTGTATATTGATTTTGTTGCATCAAAAGCAACAAGCTAGGGCTAGCTGCAAACAGAATAAACTTATTTTTTCTGCTGGTAAAAGTCACGTTTTTATCGACCAAGCTCCCTTTTTCTAGAAATAAGGGGGAAATCGAGACCAACCTTGAAGCTGTCGCCACGAAAAATAAAAAAACGTGATAGAAATGCCGCCTCCCCTTTCCCACAACGATACGCTTGGCTGGATATTAAACTGTACCCTGGTTTCCTTTGTGAATCTGTAATGGAGCTCACAAATTATGAAATCATTTAAGTTGGCGACAGCTATACGTCGACAACATTTATAAATTGGCTCTGCAATAATAATGTAACTGCTACAATTTAGGCCTAGGATTTTCAGAAAAATTTTCTTCAAAGTAGACCCTGCAGCACTTCTTCGTTTTCACGTGCACTGAAGACAGCGTCTTCAGTGGTGACCAAGAGATTCTTCAAATTGGGAGTATTGTTCTAAGTGGTCAATGTTTTAATCTGATACTAACACCCTTCGCTCCTAATTACACCAGATCGAGCATTATTTTAATACCCCCAAAGTCTGAGTACGAAGATAATAATCTGACAACCCAAGTGTTTACTCCAATAGCACCCAATTAATCAACTTTAATTTATCGAACACCAATAGTTGATCTCTTGCAGCAGCCGCTGTCAAGGTAGACAGTTGGTTTGATAATCCCATTTCACTAATGAACAAAGGATGCTCATCTTAAGTGCGTAAACGCATTTTGCCAAGCAAAGCCCATCAGTCCGGGCTGTGCTCTTAGTGAAATGTTTTCTGTAGTTCCTCTTTTGGGAAATAGTTGTTTGAACTGTTCAGTGGCATAGATGAGGGGGTGGTGTTGGGGGTGTGAAAACATTTTCAGTTAGTCAAACGCGTCCGTTTAGGCGGTAGAGCGCGTTAAAAGAGGGCACGAAAAGCGCGTGCAGATTATAACGAAACGAACTTGATATACCTACAGTGGGTCGATTTTTGTGTAGCGTTTGTCGAACTTTAAACTACCTTGATGATGTGTAGATTGTAAAAATCAAATAAATGGTTCATGAATTATGACTTTTACAAAATATTAAACTTTGATTTATTGAAATTCGATACCCGATGACGTCATCATGACGTCATTAAGTATGTGTCGTCTTTATACTGAGGTTCAACTATCTTATGAGTTTAAATGTTCAATTCAATTTCGATCTGAATTATTCAGTATAAGCCCCAAAAACGATTTTATTATCAGTGTTGTTTATTAAATATCAAACGAAAGAGGGCGCTGTTGAGATTGTGTTTCCCGCCAGAGGGCGCACCCCTCTAAATAATCTCCCATAGGAACCAATGCTAAATGATAATTATTCAAAAATACTCAAAAAATCGTGTAAGTCTCTCAGCCTCTTGAAAACCAATCAGACATATTTCCGGACAACTAAACTTCAGAATTCTTTTCAATTTTTGGCAGGTCAGCCGTTTGGAATTTTTGCTAACTACCCCAGAAGAAAAAAACACGATTTTTTTTTTTTTTCCAAAACCGACTTGCTGCCAGTTTTCGTGAAGCACTTCTCCACTTCCCCGGTCAAATAGGGCCAACTTTAACGCCTAAATTTATCAAGTCTCCTCAAAAGTTGAAGCACAGAACCCCCAGGTTGTGATAGATTTTTATATTTACACAATCTATTAATTGCATGACCCCCAAAACGTTATAATTAAAAATAAGTTGTGGGTTTACAAATTATGATAAGTAGCTTGGCGCATTAATTCTGGCTTATTTAGTGTGGTGCACCCTATAAGGGCACTTAATTATTCTTTATGGTTAAAAAATTATGCTTAAATTGTTGAGAATAAGTCACTGACTTGATATCTGGAAAAAAAAATGTGAAATGTTATTGCGTTCGTCTACAACAAGGTCAAACATGTTGGAGCATTTACATGTACTCTAAGCACTATGCGAGAAGAAAAACCTGCACGACACACTGTGTACATTCTAAGGACAAGTCAGAAGTTATATCCAAGTCCTCACTCAAAAAGTTATTAACATGTCTCTTTTTTATCACAGGATCATAAAAACCTTACAAGTTATTTAATTAATCATTAAGAAGGGGTTAATTGGCATGAACAAGCTGTAAACATGGAAGGGGGCTGGCCGGGGGGGGGGGGGGGGTCACATTTTGCTTTCCCTTAAATTATTCTAACCATGCATTCATATTAGTCTAAAATGGGGAGCTTTATAAAATCTAGAAAACACATAGGTCACTTTTTGTACATTTAACTGCCCTTTCAAATTGTATTCTACCTCTGGAACGGGGTAAAAGGGGGAAAGGGTGGGCGGGGCATGTTGAAAAAGGCCAAACCATTATGATTGTTTCTGGTTGATGGGGACAAGTTATAACTCTATCCAGAAACAGATGGCTATTATCTTAGACAATTCCCCTGGGATGGGGGCCTTTTCACAGGTCCTACTGTCCAATATGGAGCATTGGCAATGGTTTTATCTTGATGAATTTTTGTGAAATTTATCTGAAATTGAAAAAAAAAAAAAAATATATATATATATATTTTGGCATATCGGCCGAAATTTGTGCGTTCAGCGTAGTGTCGGCCCTGATACGCTAGCTTGTGCATCGGGAGAACTCTAAAAGTATTTTTGCTTTAGACCACAATTAATGTGAGATCACTTATGATGGATGCCATTCAATGTTTGTAACAAATCCATTGCCATAAAAATGGGTAGAGCTAGACGCGGCATTTTCAAGATGCAAAAAACTTGGTTCAAGCCGAAAAATAAATTTAATTCACTACAAGACAAAGGCAGTGAAACTCAAAGTATACCTACACCACGGTATGTCAGGCCAACCCATCAGCAGTTGAGTTTAGCCGCCCCAAATACGGAGCGAGGAGATTTCTGCCACATTGCAGCACAGATGGAACAAGACAACCGCAGAAATGTGATGCTCCTTCGCCCAAAAGTTGTAGAAATGGCTCCAGTTGACAAGATCCAGCTCAAGGGAGTGATCCCAATAGCCAACAAATGTGGCCAGCCACTGCCCAAGAGAGGAACTGATCACCAAGGAGGAGGTTATCGTTTTGTAGACATCAACTCAGCTCTAGAGCTGGGTGCACAAGCTGTACTTGATCATCAACAAACACATCCTAAGTGTGATGGTCAACCTAAACTATTGGCTGAGGCAGAAGAGCGTAGAGGTTTAGCCGTCTCGGAGGTAATGTCCTGCAAAAAGTGTGGTTTTAAAACACAAAAGACAAAACTTTACAGTGAGATAGCTAACGAGGGTAGGAAGCGGGGACGACGCACTGCAACCCCAAACATGTCTTTCCAAGTTGGCCTGCAGAACACTGGCATTGCAACCGCAGGTGCGAGGAGGCTCTTGACATCAATGGACACAGCTGTACCATGCACTAGTGGGCTGCAAAAAATTTCGAACAAATGTGGTGAAATTATCAAAAATGAAAATATCAGAGACATGGCAGACAAGAGGAAACTAGTGAAAGACATCCGTGAGCTCCAAGGCTTTGAACGAGAAAGTCCAATTGCAGTTGAAATGGACAGGCAGTATAATAATCCCCTGCGCAACTGTAGGAAAAAAAACCCATTTGTTCCTGCAACACAGACAAGAGACACCGTGTGCGAGAACGCAACTACTTCAAAGTTTGTTATAATGTACCATCAAGAAAACAAGCTTTGTAAAAGTGGTGAAATGTCACCATCATCATTCGGTCAACAATGCACATCCGCTAAGCACGGCGACAAGTGCACAGCTACTCGTCCAGCGCATTTCAATATGGGAGATGAGAGAGAAGGGGGTGTTCGATGTGCGACTAAACTTTTGGAGTGCACGGAACCAGTTCTTGTGGATAGAATAACAACAGACGCTGACGGCTGTCTAGCAAAAGGAATGAATTCTGTCATGAGAAGAAGAACGGGAAAGGAAATGGAAAGTCTGCTGGACCCATCCCACTTGAACCGCTCGCTTTGTGCGGCAGTCAGCCGAGCAAACTTTAGCAGTGACATGTTCCCTGGGAACAGTGCAAGAGACCGAAACAGAGTACAGGACCGATTTGCTGATGACGTGAGTCACAGAGCACAGGCTGAGGCACACCATATTTCCATTAAATGCGGAAATGACACAGCAAGCATGAAAAGACTGGCTGCAAAGGCGATTGATGCAATTCCGAACTGCTACATGGGAGACCATGAGAAATGCAAACAAAATTCTCATGTTTGCAACGGTAAATACAAGTACCCATACCTCTCTCGCTATGTCCGCGGCAGATTTATTTTAACATCTAAAGATGAGGAAATCTTAAAAACAATTTTGGAAAAACGCATAGGAGACGAAGCGATAGAGAGAACCAAGTACAGAACAAGTTCCCAGAAGTCTGAATCCATGAATCATGCCTACGCCATGACAAATCCAAAAGGAACACTAACCTTTTCAAGGAACGGAGCTTCAAGAGATCACAGCGCCATCCATCTGGTGAACAACCAACATGCAAACTCTATTATCAAAAAGTGTGAGGCAACTCATTGCCCCATTACTGCTGGATCACCCGCTGCAAAAGCCCTCGATGCAATGGACAAAAAACAACAATATCACAAAAAACGTGTTATGGGAAAGATCTACAAAAAGCGACGAGCACAGTGTCGAGCTGAACGATATCACACTTACTATGCTAAACAAAATTTGTATCAACCTGGCCAACTAAATCCAAAGTCACAGGACACTAACTCATCGTATAACTATGATGGGCCAAAGATTCACAAGGAGCACAATTACAGCAGAATGTTCTCAAAATGGAAAAACCGATAGAGTGTAACTCTAATTGAATCACTTGACTTTTCCGGAAACTTGACATTCATAATAATGCAATGTTTACACCTCCCCCACTCTTCTTGTTCAGTTATTAGTTAATACCAACCATGCCATGTAATGTATGATGATGATGTTTACAACATGTTTATTTCTTCCTAATTGAGGAAGCAACCAGCCGCTGTTGACCCATGATTTTCTTGAAAGTGACTTACCATCACAGTCTCATCAAATAGTCATACACGATAGTCGTTCCGTCGATCGTAGTTTGTCCCGTCTTACACACTGTATACTGTTAAGTGTGTAGGAATAGGATGCCTAAAAAAAAAGCAAGCCACTCTTTGAAAACGTTGAATTATTCTGTTAACAAGTGACAATGTTATTGCTATCTATATTTTATTATAATTACTGTTTGCAGCCAGAGGAGTGATGTTTTCACGAACAATAACAAAAAACGGCGATAACTGACGAAAGAAGTCTCAAACAACTCATTTCTGTCACGCCTGCAATTGTAAACAAACGGCAGACATGTTTAAATCCCAACAAAAATGGCTGCAAGGGCGCCACCATGTTGTATATATAGGGCGCACCCCTCTAAATAATCTCCCATAGGAACCAATGCTAAATGATAATTATTCAAAAATACTCAAAAAATCGTGTAAGTCTCTCAGCCTCTTGAAAACCAATCAGACATATTTCCGGACAACTAAACTTCAGAATTCTTTTCAATTTTTGGCAGGTCAGCCGTTTGGAATTTTTGCTAACTACCCCAGAAGAAAAAAACACGATATTTTTTTTTTTTCCAAAACCGACTTGCTGCCAGTTTTCGTGAAGCACTTCTCCACTTCCCCGGTCAAATAGGGCCAACTTTAACGCCTAAATTTATCAAGTCTCCTCAAAAGTTGAAGCACAGAACCCCCAGGTTGTGATAGATTTTTATATTTACACAATCTATTAATTGCATGACCCCCAAAACGTTATAATTAAAAATAAGTTGTGGGTTTACAAATTATGATAAGTAGCTTGGCGCATTAATTCTGGCTTATTTAGTGTGGTGCACCCCAGACGACAGTGCACGCATACAGTCAGCGCGTGAACTGCAGCTTGCATCAGTTTCAACGTTATGTGTACATAATGTTTTTTTCAATCAAAGTGGGGGGGGGGGGGGGGGGGTACGAGTGGGTAGGTACGCTTCAAGGTCAAATTGTTGTCATGTCTGTGTTCAAAAGTTGGAGCAGGACTAACGTTCTACACCCTGATACAAAAAATATGCTGAAACGATCAGTAGTTTTAAAGATATGAATAAGATAAGATATTATGAAATTTTCAACTTCCGATTTGAACCGGAAGTAAGGTCAAATGTTGTAGGGGTCCTGTGTAGCGTTTGTCGAACTTTAAATGAGCTATCAGATGATGTGTAGATTGTAAGAAACAATCAAATGCTTTATGAGTTATGATATTTACAAATATTAAACTTTTCTAATTATAGTTCAATGCCCGATGACGTCATCATGAGGTAATTGAGTTTGTGTCGTCTTGATAGTGAGGTTCAACTATCTGTTGAGTTTAATTGTTCAATTCAATCTCAATCTTGAGTTATTCTGTAGATAAGCTCGAAAGTGTTTTTTGGAAGGGAAAAAACAAAAGCGAACTTCGACCTTGGGTAACGACCCGGAAGTTAAGGTCGTACGATTTTGACGTTAACTTTTCAAATGTTGCCCGTATCTTGCTCTATCATATGTCTAAATATAAATACTGTAGCTTAAATATTCAGAGACATACAGGCATTGGCGCGAGGTCACTTTTTGAATCTAAATGGATTGTAACTTGACACCCGATGACGTAATCGTGACGTAACAACTTTTAGAATCATCTACAAGTTATTGTCTACCAGCATATAAACTTTCAACAAGTTCATATTATTTTCGCACCTATGCGTTTGCTTGCGGACAAACGACTCTGAGAAGTATAATATAAAAAAAAACAAAAAAAAAACCGAACAAAAACAATAGGTGTTCGGGTGCACCCCGAACACCTAACAAGAGGTGTTCGGCTGTCGCCCGAACACCTAAAAAGTAAGAAAACAAACCGGAACAAAAACAAGATGTGTTCCGGGCGGAGTGCCCGAACACCTAATAATTAACAAGTCATCCACAGGTGTACAACACCGCTTCAGTTTGCGCAGGAAGTACTACTTACGATTAATTTGGGTATCCCATTTGAGGTTACTCTGGACTCCAATAATTTTAAGACGGCTAGTTTGAGAGATTAAAGAGCTGCCAATCTGAAAGGTGGGAGCTACAGGGGGGTGCGTTGAAAACATATTTTTAAGGATTGGCATTTCAATGGTTAAGTTTCATATTGTTAGTCACGGACCATTGTTGAAGATGGTCCAGCTCGTTTTGCATACATCTGGGTCTTTAAAAGACTGGCAAAGGGTTATGTGATACACGAATAGGATCCTGATACAAGCTTGCATTACTGTGGATTTTGCATGGCATTTGGAGTTTTCTGGATGAGCTCTTCGAAGTCTGGTTTAACTGTAGGATTTGTTAATGTAATCAAAACAATTATATAGAGTAAATAAAAACATTGACGATTGCAATAATTATATATACCACAAGATCGGGTAAGATTCGTCAACCAGGGCCCAATTTCTTAGAGCTGCATGCTTAAGCGGAAAATTTTGCTTAACAATTAATTGTCTGCTAAGCAGAAATGAGCAGGATACCAGTCACAAATTGTACATGAGACATGGTAGTTTGACTGGTAACCTTGTTCTGGTAAGCGAAATATTTTTGTGCTAAGCTATTTTTTGTGCTTAAGCAGCTCTATGAAATTGGGCCCAGGCTTTAAAGCAAACATATAATATATGTTATAAGAACGTATTCCTGCCAAGGGGCATTCACAGTTTTAACAGTAGTTTTATCAGATACATTTATTTCTACATGTAGGCATTGTTTTTAACCTATTCATATATCGGTTAATCTTGCTTGTGTGATTCTCTCCCCCTCTCCCCCTCTCTCCCCTCCCTCTCCCTCCCCCTCTCCCCCCTCCCCCTCTCTCTCTCTCTCTCTCTCTCTCTCTCTATCTCTCTTTTACTTTTGTGTAATATCGATATACACTTGGATAGCAATGTGCTTTCTTATCATTATGAAACATTTATTTATGGCTAGTCTGAGTAACAGCTCATTGTTCATTGTAAATGGCCGTTCACAACAACTGAGCCATAACTTTGTGTATTAATCTTAAATTCAATATTGTGTGATTCAACTGCTATTTAATGAATTGATGTCCTCATCAAGGGACGTCTCGCACAATTTATTTGACATTGATCTCTGAGAGGAAAGGCGCCTTCAAAACTCAGCTAGGAATTGAACTTTAAATCGTCCTTAGCTTCATTGGCTCAACGGAAGTACAATTGTTGTTAAGTCGTTTTGGGAACCAGCTAAACATGCCCAATTATCCTTAATTAAATCTCAATTCAACTTTGACCTCAGTGTGGTCCTATAAAAACAGCTTGACCTGACAGAGATTCAAAAAAGCCATGTTTTTATTAGTTTGTAGTTTGACGGGATCTGTGGATCTCCCGTTTTTGGTAAAGTCGTGCAGACATCTGATTATGCACCAAGTTCTCGTTCTTTTGGAAAGTTACTATGGTATTGTTTGTTTTGTAAGCCCCGTCTCCCCCTTCAGGAGTCAAAGTGGTATTGTTTGTTTTGTGAAACCAGTCTCCTCCTACATGATTCATAGTGGTACTGTTTGTTTTTTGAGACCCGTCTCCCCCTACAGGAGTCAGAGTGGTACTGTTTGTTTTTTGAGACCCGTCTCCCCCTACAGGAGTCAGAGTGGTACTGTTTGTTTTGTGAGCCCCGTCTCCTCTTACATCAGTCACAGTGGTACTGTTTGTTTTGTGAGCCAAGTCTCCTTCTAAATGAGTCACAGTGGTACTGTTTGTTTTGTGAGACCTGTTTCATCCTACTGGAGTCACAGTGGTACCGTTTGTTTTGTGAGACCTGTCTCCCCCTGCAGGAGTAAGAGTGGTACTGTTTGCAGGGGCGCACGCCCCCTTTTTTGCTTGAGGAAAAAATATATAAAAACACCATCAAGGAGAAAAGTGAGGGGAAGACAAAAGTAATGACTTAGGCCCTACCCAGTTTTGGTTTTCTTCAAAAAAGCTACTAAAAATCAGTACCTCGTACACTTTGTTTCATTTGTGGACCAACATTATTTCACTGAGAGACATTGTCTCACGTGAATCTTGTGTACTGTGTGGACAGCGTGTTTTTCTCACACACTTAACATGCCTAGCGCGGGGATGATCCGGGGGCGTGAAGATCATTCACCCGCAGCGTGAGTCGATTATGCCACCTGTGTGTGTACATTGTGCAAAGAAGTTTCTGGCTGGAAAGTCAGCACTCGTGCACGCTAAATACAATGTGAATTTTACAATACGAACTTCGGAATCTAGTATTAAGATATGTGAAGACAAAGCCCCATGAATAGGGCCAGTCTACTTCGTATCCTTGGCCCTAGCACCATTGCATCCTATTTTTGTGCCCGATTTAATTTGTAATCCGGTTTATGAAACTTACCGATCGAAAGCTACTGTACTTGTAGAAAGTCCTAATGCTGAATTGTTTTGTTTAAACATCACAGATCTTTTGGGAAAATTGTTTGCTTTTCGAGTCGCGAGTGTGATTTTTTCCCCCACATATTATTTACTTGCGGGAAAACCATTGTCAGGTTCCCTCAACAATCCACAACAGTTAGACGATCAACTGCTGATATTTATGGGGACCAGACTGGTTTACTCAGCGCGCCGAAGGCAATCAAGATTTTGTGAAATACGTGTAATGCGGTGCGCATCTCACGCCCCTCTGCGCAAAGATATGCTCAGCACGTTATGTGAATCAGTCTGGTCCCCAGATAGTTTAAATGTTGTGAAATTGTTCAGGGAACCCAACTAGTATGGTTCTTGTGCAAGTTGTTAATACGTGATCCAAAAATTAACTCTCGCGACTCGAAAGGCAATCAATTTTCCCCAAAAATCCGTGATGTTAAAAAAAGGTTAGGCCTACAGTAGCATTCGATCGGTACAGTCTTATAACCCGGATTAAAAATTACATCGGGCACAACAATAGGATTGCAATGGTGCTAGGCCCAATTGGCAAGGATACGAACGAAGTGGATTGGCCCTATATGGGGCTATATTATAGTGAAGACATAGCATCGTATAATTGATTGATTTGGTTTATTGCTATTTATATACAAGTATACAATAGAAATTGCCTTGGGCTCTCGTGACATAAAAATACAATAAATAGTAAAAGTTTAAGAAATACACATTTTAAATATTTAAAGGAAATTGGTTAAAAATATATAAACAAATGCACACAGAATGCCTAAGAAGGATAAAAATAAACAGATAACTGACAGACTACTTATTATCATTCAGTTCCCTGACTGCGGTTGGATAAAAGCTTCGCCTGAATCTTTCTGTATTACACTTGATTACTCTATAACGCTTCCCTGATCTTAACAAATCAAATAAATCATTAGCCGGATGAAAATCATCGTTAATAATAGCACTGGTCTTGATTTCCAATCTAGTTTTATAATCATGGTGTCTCACTCTGTTCAGAAAATCACAGATTTGTTTCGTATTCAAGAAAGAGGGTTAATATCTGTTGTGTTTCTAGTAATTATCAATTGTGCAGATAGTACACCTAATGCAGGGCTGGGGGAGGGGGCTAGGCCTCTAGGCCTACCCTCACATTTTCGTACATCAATGTTATTGTTGCTCGAGATAATGCATGAGATCGCACCACAGAGCATCTAGAATCCTAACTGTTTCTGAGCATTTAATCGGGCCCCGGAAACGCCCATGCCGTTACGCACTCGTATGAGCCACAAATTGCATTCGCCATTTGCTGCTTGGTAAATTTTCACGCCCCCCCCCCTCTCCCCTGTTTGGAAAATCTTTGTTGTAATTCTTTGTTAAACATAATCAATACAGAGGACACAAAAGGGGGGAGCAGAGTTGAGGTATAATAGGTTTGTTAAGCCGGCCGTTTAAAGTACGGCTGCGTCTTTTAGAAAGAAAGACAACAAGTAAGAAAGCACGTTTCGTCAGGTGATGTATGCTATTATGCTTGGCAGGTTTCGTCTCATGCTACTGCACTACCTGTCTGTTAAGCATTTTATATAACATTGATATTGGGAAGGGGGAAGACAATAAACTGTTAAGTGAACAACATTTTTTAAGATTACGAAAATAAAACGAAAGCTTAAAAAGTTTTGATGATAACTTCCTAAAATAAATAAACATCTGAGATGGCCTTACAGCGAAAGACTATAGATTTTGAAGTCCTAGATGACTATGTGAACGGGTTATAGACAACTTGGCATTGGAATTTCCTCGATGAGCTCTTATGAGCAAGGCTACTGTTATATATAAACGTTAAACATTCTGTATTTCCCGTAGAAAAATAGTTTATCATTTGAAAAATAAACAATGAGGATTGAAATACTTCTATAGATACACATAGACTAGGTAGGATTTGTCAACTAGCTCTTAAACAAACACATTCCTACCCATAGTTTTAACAGTAGTTTTATCAGAGACAGTTCTATAGTTGTGTATGCCTACAACCTACCCGTGTGTCTCTCTTTTTTACTTTTGCTTAATTGCCATGTACTTCATTGATTGTTTTATATTTTTATTTTGTTTAATGCTGTACACTGAATTACAAACTTCTTGTGTTTTCACATATTAAACAAATAAATTTAATTCACGTAAATACTTGACATAATTATAAGTATACTCCCCAGGGAGCTGAGAAAG
The DNA here is from genome assembly GCA_037783415.1 of Leptasterias polaris. NCBI lineage: Eukaryota > Metazoa > Echinodermata > Asteroidea > Forcipulatida > Asteriidae > Leptasterias > Leptasterias polaris. The sequence continues at coordinate 204,346 of JAZGTN010000276.1, read as the reverse complement.
ATTAAAGGAATGTTATTGGCCCAATGACCAGGGCACAATGTAAAGCGCATTGATACCGTTGTTGTGAAATGCGCTATATAAGAACTAGTTATTATTATTATTATTATTAATTATGTGTCCACGGTCAACAAATCTTTTTAAAAAAATACTGTGTGGGTGGAAGGGCCTTGGGGTGCAAGTAAACAAAATTGACTTTTCAAATCATTATATAGCCCGTTGCCATGGAAACAGCTCATTTTGTGTTTTGGACATTTTAGGCCATTTTGGGGGTCTGAAAATCTGTTTTTAACTGATATTTATAACTCCACCCCATCAAAATGCAAAATTATTTCATAAAAAATTGTATAACACTACAAGGTATTATCCTTGGCTTTACTTGAGAGAAAACATTATTGCAATAAAGTTTACCCTTATGCTATTTTTAGAGCATGCGCTAGAGCATGTTTTTAGAAATTGCAAAATCGGTATTTTTACCCTATTTGTGGCCCTCAAAATGTCAACTTGCCAGGGGTCTCAGAATATTTTCCTTTTGGTTGTGATTAGGGTCAACACTGGTCTTTTCATATCTGGTTGCTATTTGTGTTTGTATAAAACATTCTCCTATGGGTGTCATGAACACTCACCAAATTTTAGAAACCTACTCCTTAACATTGCTGAGATATGACCCCCTAAATCTACAAATTAAGATAAGATAAGTTACTGCAAATTAATATACAGGGTACCTGGTATCACATCAACTAGAATCTACTGTCAATAGCATACACTGCAGAACATTTTTAATATCAAGGTATAGGTCTATAAAAAGTAACATTTCAGCCAACTGAATGATTTTCGTCATTTTTGAGACCCCTATAGTGCCCAAGTGAAATGTCCGATTGCTTTTGTGTTACATTTAGATATAAACTAGGTGTATATGTGTGACCTGAAATAAGGATAGACCAATCACACCTTTGATGGGTATTAAGCAGGGGTCTGAATGTGGGTCTGGTTGTAAACATGCAAAAACGGCCTTTTTCAAGTGTTTTTTGACAACGTGGGACCTTTAATACTGACAGATTTACACATTTTCCCCTAAAAATACTTTGTATCTGGTCTACTTGTGTGAGAAATATAAAAAATTGACTCGAACATGATAGATATGTTCTAACAGAATAAGTATCCTCAACGTACACGATAAGTCCGGAGTTACCGTGTCAGTGATAGTTATTTTGTACTATCCAATACTAATAATGTATGTTTGATAGTTATCATGTACGCACATGATAGTTTTTGTAAACGTACACAAAAAGTGCGGATATTTTCTGTGGCTCTTTTGTAAACAAGTGATTTCACTAAACTGCATAGTACAACAATAACCTTAAATAAGTCATATTCATTTGATTTTTTTACAAGAAGGAGTAGAGAGTCAACTTTTTTAATTTCTCACACAAGTATACTGGATAGCCTACAAAGTATTTTTGGGGGAAAGTGGTAAATAACCACTTGAAAACACATTTTATTTTTTTTTATTTTAAAGCCAAACCCACATTCAGACCCCTGCTAAATACTTATCAAAGGTGTGATTGGTCTATCCTTATATCAGGTTACACATGATATACCCCTAGTTTATAACCATTATGTAAAACAAAAGGCACTATAGGGGTCTCAAAAATGACGAAAAGTTTTTCCGCGGGCTAAAATGTCAGTTTTTATAGACCTACATGTATACCTTGATATAAAACGGTTCTACAGTGTATGCTACTTTTGACAGTAGATTCTAGTTGATGTGGTACCAGGTACCCTGTATATTAATTTGCAGTTATATATCTTATCTCAATTTGTAGATATAGACCTCTAAAATGCCCAAAACAGAAAAAGTAAATTTGAAGGGGCGGGGCCTACATTTTTAGGGGGTGATATCTCAGAATTGTTAAGGAGTAGGTTTCTGAAATTTGGTGAGTGTTCATGACACCCATAGGAGAATGTTTACAAACAAAAATAACAAAATCTAAGACGGAGCCTGCCAACCCATCTCAGGTGAGTTGGAACGAAATGACTCATAAAGGGAATGGAACATACGCTTGGGGGGGGGGGGGGGGGTGGAGGGGTGTAAAGTCTGAGATTTAAGTCATCAAACGTTTTTCATGTGGGGTATTCAACAAGTCTACAGAATGCTCAGAAAAAGGTGCCTGATTGATGGAAGTGTTCTTTTTTAATGGCAGTACTGTCACAACAGGATACAATTGCCTAATTTTTTCTCACCAGATATGAAAAGACCAATGTTGACCCTAATCACAACCAAAAGGAAAATTAGGTAAAAACGGTTAAATTTGAATATGCATTTTATTGAAGGCAACTGCGATTCTGACCAATCAGAGTGTTCCGTCCACTTTTGGACTAATTCGCCATTATAGGTTTTTTACAAACCGATGAACAATGTTTCCAAATCTGTGATCGTAGGTTACTTCAGGCATGCAATAATGAATTGGCTGTCAGGTAGACTAAAAACCACAATTACAGACTTGGAACCAAGTCTACGTGGTGGGTCGAAGGGCGTTAAGACCACCAGCCAATCAGCAGTCTACGATCTCCGATGGGTGTTCAGACTTTGTTAATCATGAAACATTTGCTTAAAATTTTCCGAGTTGTTTGCTTATTGCAATATTGTGTTGTATGGCGCGCGCACTGGGTTCCTCGCTTAAAGTGTGTTCGTATTTATTTTAAAAACCAATTTCATGTATTGAGGTTTTTCTTTCGCCGACTTGAATGCAAGCTTGCAGTCACGTCTACAGCCTGCACAATAGCAGCTTGCAGCGTCGTCAACAGTGGTGGCTGGGTCTACCCCTATGCAGGCACGTTTGCGCACCCTGGGTTTCTTATTATGTTTCGTTAGAAGGAAGATTATTGTCGTTGGAACGAAGATTATTTTTAACCGAAAAAAAAAATTTTTCCCTGAATTTTTTCCACCAAGTGGCCTATGTCCCTTTTAAAGCTACGTATGTTTTTTTGTGTTGATTATTTTTATATATATATATATATATTTTTTTTTTTTTTTTGGGGGGGGATTACATTTTATTGATAGTGTAACATTTTTTCAATTTGTTGGATCTCATGTTAGTTTTTTGCTTTGTTTGCTCGCGTGTTTGTTTGTTTGCTATTGTTTGTTTTCTGTTTTATCTTTTGTGCCCCAATGGCCGCCCATATGCCTGACGGACTCCATGCGTGGACCCAGTTTACTAATTGTGCATTGACGGTGCGTGGACATACAGCCTTGCAATCAAGCCTTTTGTACAGTCTTTATATCAGTGCACGTCTTTGGAGAGTAAGGATTAAACAGCTTGGTTCGTCTAGGTTGGCAATTTAAACATGTCGCTACCAGTTGTAATTACGATGATATTGCTCATGATGTCCCATGAGTCGTTAGCGACCGGGTCGAGTCATTTCCGGACCCGTGAAAGCCTTTTCCATTCATCCCAACACCACACATTGACCGGTCACTCGTTCCTGAATCAATCAGGGACAGTTCGGACCCAGTGTACGATGCTTTGTGTAAGACACCGTCTGTGCTTGTCATTCAATCACAATGACTTAACAGGCATGTGTCAGCTCAACGACGCTAGGAAAGAGGAATTCCCGGAGAGTTACAAACACGATGATGGCTTTTCCTATTTCGACAGATTGGTATACAGGGTTTACGGATCAGTGGACACCACCACGGAGGCCGAGAAACAAGTAAGTACTGTTATTCAGGCGTCTTTTTTTTTCATTAGATGATTTCCATTTTCCATTTGACGTAATCGTCAAATGGGATAAGTCGGTCCCCCAAAAAACGTTATCCCTTTCCCACAGGGATGTCCCACAACAAATTATGTTATGTACGTTGTTACAACAAGTTAAGTCAAGTATTTTTTTTTTCGTAAAAGAATGTTCGAGAACGAGCAGAACTAGGCCTATATTTTATTTTTACCAACGCTTCTCACATTATTCTCTTTGACTAAAAACGAGACAGCATTGTGGGACACTTGTCCTTTGATGAGCTGTGTTATAACCCTTTAGGACAAGTAAGATTGACAAATCACAGGCTCAGATGGTTTGAGTTTCTTACTTTACAATAACATTTTCAACAGAGTTTGCTGGGTATATTGCTCCGTTCCAAAGAAGGTTGAGATAACTCAAAGATATGATATTACTTTCTGCCCTGAAAATGACAAGCATCGTCAAATTCACTATGTCCACCCTAGTTATTTAACCAATAATAACTCAATTATTGTAACAAATAAAAATGTAATTAAGTTCACTAAGAAACCAGTTATACCACTGGGAATACAAGTACTTGTCACGATTTTTTTTTTTTTAAGAGTTCATGACACGCTAACCACCCTACGCTGTGCATTGGGAAACATGGTGATGGTTTCTTTATCATGGGGTCTTTGGTGCGCTTAAGCCCCACGGATACACTGTCCGAGCCACGGTCCGTTAGTCGGACTTATTAAAGATGCAACTTCCATCCGTTAGCCGGACTTATTAGTTGGACCTTCCATCCATTAGTCGGACTTATTAAAGTTGGACCTTCCAATCGTTAGTCGGACTTATTAAAGTTGGACCTTCCATCTGTTAGTCGGACTTATTCAAGTTGGACCTTCCATCCATTATAGTCGGACTTATTCAAGTTGGACCTTCCATCCGTTAGTTGGACCTAAGTTGGACCTTCCATCGTTATTAATTATTTCCCACTCTAAAACTCCCAGGCTAGAGTGTTTCCGTATTCCTAGTCCCAATGAACCATTTCTTGGTCAGGGTGACTTGGAAACTGGGTTAACAAAATAAAGGGATTCCGACTCAGAGTCAGTTTCAGTTTGATTCAATTGACACAAATTATAGGTCATACTGACCCAGAAACGGGTCAGGCCCCGCGGCAACCGGAGTCTTGGTCAATTCTAACCAGGTAATCTTTAGAGTGTGAGAATAATATGTATTTTGTGGGAGTGGGAGCGTGCAAGTGTGTATCGTGAAGCTTACCACTGCAGTGTGGAGTCAAATACAATTATTAAATTTATTGGAAATTATTTAAAAGGAATGTACTACTTAAAATGTATGCTTAGAATGGGTGCTATAGTTGTAAAAGGTCTAGACATTGTATACACTCAACATGAAGGGGGAAATGTGGATTACACAAATGAAAACTGTGGGACTGATGTGCTCGTGACAGCAATAGTCTCGCGCAGGGCAGCAGTCTCGTGAGATAGTTGCGAGAGAGCTGTCACAACGACATTCAACAACTTGTCCTCAAGTCTGTCACAATGCCTGATTGCACCTTATTTAAATTGCTGCTGTACCACGCGTCTTAATATGGTTTGTTTTTCTATACAGAGTGGTTCTGTTACCGAGTCCTCTGAATCTTCTACTCAAGACAGCCAAGGTAAGTTAGAGTTTTACATGTTCTGCAAAGGTTCACTGCTAGGTTGAATGTCATCCAGTTCAAAGTTGGCCGTTCTGTCATTCATTCATTCATAAATGGTTTATTTAAAATAAAATAAAATTACAAATCGCGGCATCAGCCGAATTGCAAGTAAATGTTCAATAAAAATATTAAAACATTAAAAGAAACCACAATGGAAAAACAACAATGAGTTACATAAATATATTAAAGTAACTTAAGAGAAATGCAGAAAAAATCAACTATTGTTAAAATTACGGACAAGGTAAGGCAACGAACTGTTTTTCATTCTTTCAATTTTACAATTAAACTCAGGGATTTTGTTTTTCCGCCTAAGAGTTCTAGAGTTATTTGGTGCTGGCAAGTATCGTTGAAACTGGGTTGTTTTATTAAGAGTTATTTTCATGAAAGAATTACAAAGTGAATGGCGACGATATTCTAATGATTGAAGCGAGCACTGTGAAAGTATCTGGTCGTAAGTTGTGTAGGACGTTCCAAACACTATTCGCAAAGCTCGTTTTTGAATACTGTAGCGTTGGCCCAGACCGTTCAGCAAGAGGGCGCCAGCACGACTCTGTGGTGGAGTCGGCCGATGATGGGAGGGCGCTGTGACACGGCACCGGTGGGAGCCGTGTTACCGAGCGACTCCTGGAGGGCGCTGTGACATGGCACCGTTGTGGAGCTGTGTCGCAGCAGGCCCCTCGCTGAACGGCTGGGACACCCGTCTCGTTGGGAAGACGTAGCCTAAACGTTCTTCTTGTCATGTGAGTCTTGGAGTAGAGACGTGTTGAATAAACCAGTAAAGAATTGACCGAGAAAACTGTATCCTGCTGTGTGTTTTTGTTGTGTTCTGCTGAGAAGAATCTGTGGACAAATTCTTGTTACATTGGTGGCAGCGACGGGACGGCAGGGCACTATCAAGACACTGGAATCAGGTAAAAAGATTGTTTTCTCTGTTGGGTTTTCACGTGTGTTTGGGTAGTATGGCGTCAGACTCGGCACATGCTGAGGACACGCCGAGCCAGACTCAGACGATGAATGGGCCATTTTGGTTTACAGTTGATGAGATATCATCAGTCCTAGGGCTGGGAGAAGCCGGGGGGAGTATCAGTTGTGATGAGGAGGGTCAGCTACGGGTCCCCATGGACAGGAACGTTCCGTCCACTTCGGGTCTGGCGGGGGCGGGGGGATCGGAACGGTACCTCACGGAATCGTTCCGGCTCTCTCCGCGGCGTACCGGCACGGAGTGGGCGGAAGGGTCCGGGTGGTCCCACACGGAACCATTCCGGCTCCCTCAAGAGAACACCGCCACAGGGGCGGAAGGGTCCGGGCGATCCCTCACGGAATCGTTCTGGCGCTCTCCGCAGCATACAGAGACGACGAGGGCGGAGGGCTCGGTGCGGTATCTCACGGAGCCGTTCCGGCTCCCTCCGCAGTGTACCGACAGAGGGGCAGGGAGAGGATCGGGACGGGTTCCGAGGGAGCCGTTCTGTGCTTCCCCGCAGCATGCCCCAGAGACCGGGGAGGGGTTGGGGCGGTCCCACACGGAACCGACCTTTTCTCCCCCGTGGTATTCGGCGGGGGACATCAGAGCGCGGCTCTTTTCGGAGCCGGGCCACCCTCACCCCGGACATGCGGTTGTGGGGCAGCTCTCTTCGGGGCCTTTCTTCCGGGAGCGTGCCCAGTCTACACCGCAGCGGGTCCAGGGGCCACGAAGTCATGGCACGGAAGTGCGCGGTCTTGTTGACCAGAGGCGGACAGCACAAGCCTATGAGACAGAGAATTTGATTCAACTCGACCCCGCACATTTCTTTTGTGCGGAGCCTGTCAATCAGCTCCGCACTGTACAAACCAATGGAGCGGAGCACACGGCTCAGCTCCGCACTACACAAACCTATGGAGCGGAGCCCACGGCTCAGCTCCGCACTGCACAAGCCTATGGAGTGGAGCCCATGGCCCAGCTCCGCACTGTACAAACCAATGGAGCGGAGCACACGGCTCAGCTCCGCACTACACAAACCTATGGAGCGGAGCCCACGGCTCAGCTCCGCACTGCACAAGCCTATGGAGTGGAGCCCATGGCCCAGCTCCGCACTGTACAAACCAATGGAGCGGAGCCCACGGCCCAGCTCCGCACTGTACAAACCTATGGAGCGGAGCCCACGGCTCAGCTCCGCACTGCACAAACCTATGGGGCGGAGCCCACGGCCCAGCTCCGCACTGTACAAACCTATGGAGCGGAGCCCACGGCTCAGCTCCGCACTGTACAAACCAATGGAGCGGGGCCCACGGCCCAGCTCCGCACTGTACAAACCTATGGAGCGGAGCCCACGGCTCAGCTCCGCACTGCACAAACCTATGGAGCGGAGCCCACGGCTCAGCTCCGCACTGCACAAACCTATGGGGCGGAGCCCACGGCCCAGCTCCGCACTGTACAAACCTATGGAGCGGAGCCCACGGCTCAGCTCCGCACTGCACAAACCTATGGAGCGGAGCCTGTCAATCAGCTCCGCACTGTACAAACCTATGGAGCGGAGCCTGTCAATCAGCTCCGCACTGTACAAACCTATGGAGCGGAGCCCACGGCTCAGCTCCGCACTGCACAAACCTATGGAGCGGAGCCTGTCAATCAGCTCCGCACTGTACAACCCAATGGAGCGGAGCCCACGGCTCAGCTCCGCACTGCACAAACCTATGGAGCGGAGCCTGTCAATCAGCTCCGCACTGTACAAACCTATGGAGCGGAGCCTGTCAATCAGCTCCGCACTGTACAACCCTATGGAGCGGAGCCCACGGCTCAGCTCCGCACTGCACAAACCTATGGAGCGGAGCCTGTCAACCAGCTCCGCACTGTACAAACCAATGGAGCGGAGCCTGTCAATCAGCTCCGCACTGTACAAACCTATGGAGCGGAGCCTGTCATTCAGCTCCGCACTGTACAAACCAATGGAGCGGAGCACACGGCTCAGCTCCGCGCTGTACAAACCTATGGAGCGGAGCCCACGGCTCAGCTCCGCACTGTACAAACCTATGGAGCGGAGCCTGTCAATCAGCTCCGCACTGTACAAACCAATGGAGCGGAGCACACGGCTCAGCTCCGCACTGCACAAACCTATGGAGCGGAGCCTGTCAATCAGCTCCGCACTGCACAACCCTATGGAGCGGAATTGGTGAACCAGCTCCGCACTACACAACCCTATTGTGCGGAGCCTGTCAATCAGCTCCGCACTGCACAAACCTATGGAGCGGAGCCTGTCAATCAGCTCCGCACTGTACAAACCAATGGAGCGGAGCCTGTCAATCAGCTCCGCACTGCACAACCCTATGGAGCGGATTTTGTGAATCAGCTCCGCACTACACAACCCTATTGTGCGGAGCCTGTCAATCAGCTCCGCACTGCACAAACCTATGGAGCAGAGCCCACGGCTCAGCTCCGCACTGCACAATTCTATGGAGCAGAGCCTGTCAATCAGCTCCGCACTGCACAAACCTATGGAGCAGAGCCTGTCAATCAGCTCCGCACTGTACAAACCAATGGAGCGGAGCCTGTCAATCAGCTCCGCACTGCACAACCCTATGGAGCGGATTTTGTGAATCAGCTCCGCACTACACAACCCTATTGTGCGGAGCCTGTCAATCAGCTCCGCACTGCACAAACCTATGGAGCAGAGCCCACGGCTCAGCTCCGCACTGCACAACCCTATTGTGCGGAGCCTGTCAATCAGCTCCGCACTGTACAAACCAATGGAGCGGAGCCCACGGATCAGCTCCGCACTGCACAATTCTATGGAGCGGAGCCTGTCAATCAGCTCCGCACTGCACAAACCTATGGAGCAGAGCCCACAGCTCAGCTCCGCACTGCACAACCCTATGGTGCGGAGCCTGTCAATCAGCCCCGCACTACACAACCCTATGGAGCGGAGCCTGTGCATCAGCTCCGCAGTGCACAAACCTATGGAGCGGAGCCTGTGAGTCAACTTCGCACTGCACAAGTCTATGGAGCGGGGCCCACGGCCCAGCTCCGCACCACACTACCAAAGCGGGTGGACCATGGCGTGGAAGCACAGTACGCCACCACAACCAACCCTCAGCACGTCAGGCTGGTTGACGCACCACCAGTGACTACAGCTACGGGCGGGGTGGTGCCGTCCGCAGAACGGGAGGGGGCGGAACCCCCCTCGGGAAGTCGGAGACCCATGATGCTTCCCAATAAGTTTGACGGTGGATCCTCCTGGTCCGACTATCTAATCCATTTCGAGAGCGTTGCGACCGTCAACAGGTGGGGAGAGGCCGAGAAGGCGATGTTCCTGGCCTCCCATATGAAGGGCCCGGCCCAAGAAGCCTTAGCTGACATGGAGCCGGCAGCACGGAAGGAGTACCCTAGCATCCTGGAGTACTTCGAGAAGCGATTCGGTGTCACGGCCCAAATACCACTGCATCGGGCGCAGCTGTCAATGTGCCACCGTGGTAGTGGCGAGTCAATAAACAGCCTGGGACAGTCTATTCGGCGGTTGGTCGCCAAGAGCTACCCGAAACTGTCGGTCCAGGCTCGAGAGGATTTGGCCGTGGAGGCGTTTCGAAATGCTTTGGGAGACGAGCAATTGCAACGCCACGTGTTCTCGCGGGCGGCGACAACCTTGACCGAGGCTATCACCCTCGCCACCGAGATGGAAGCGTTCCTGAAGTCCCAGGAGCAGAACAGAAGGAACAGACAAGAGGCCAACGATGTCCGGTCAGTGGCACAGCCACCACCACCACAGCCGGGGGCCACTGGGGTTAACACAGCTGCCCCGCGCCGAGTTTTCGATCGTACGATGGTGGAATGTTTCGGGTGCCATGAGTTGGGCCATATCCGACGGGACTGCCCGGTCAGGAAGCGGGGATTTAATACCCCGCGACAAGTGCCGAACGAGCCTAAGTCGACACAGCAATCAACCGGCAGAGGCCTCTCGCACCAAAAACCGGAGACGTCGCTGGGAAGGAACTACGTGTCAGGGTGGGTCGCATCGTTGCCCGTCCAATTCCTATTGGACACTGGGGCTTCGGTAAGTCTAATTTCGGGACGGGTCTACGATGAGCTCCGCGGGTCAGAACGGCCGAACCTCCAACCTCCACCTTCAACGTTGAGACAAGCAGACGGGAGCTCGATGCAGGCCCGGGGGAAAGCTGGGTTTGAACTCCGCATTGGAGATCAATCCTTGAGCCAGGTCTGCATTGTGGCTAATCTCGAGCCAGATGTGATCCTAGGAATTGACTTCCTCTCGGCAAACCATTGCCAGTGGCGGTGGGGTGACAACACAGTGATGATCAACGGAAAGGCAGTAGATCTCGGGGACAGTGGACAGCGGCCGTCGGTGGCGAGGATACAGGTCACGGAGAATTCGATTGTGCCGGCCGGGCACGAGGCAATCGTTCGGGGGGTGGTGAAGGGTAGTTACCGGAACCGGATTGGCATGGTGTACCCCGACTTGGAGTCCACCGACGGGTGCCCGGTGGCAGTGGCAGCAGGCGTGGTGGACGTGGGTTCCGGTGCCCTGCCGGTCCGTGTGTTCAACCCGACGCCCGACCCTGTCACGATTTATAAAGGGACCCGCCTGGCGCTTTTCTCTCCACTGGACGCACATGACATACTGGAGCCGGAACCGGAGCTTCCGCAACCCACAGTATGTCACCTATCTACCGCAGCCCAAAGAAGTGGCACAGTAAACCAAGGGGAGGTTCCCGGCCACCTGCGGGACTTGCTGGACCGTGGGGCCGCACACTTAGACAGCTCGGAACGTGCCCAGTTGGCGGAGTTGTTGACACAATACTCCGAAGCTTTCACGGGACCCGACGGCCGGCTGGGGAAGACGGCGCTGGCTGAGCACCGCATTGATACGGGAGCGGCCGTGCCAGTCCGGCAGGCGGTTAGGAGGCTGCCGATCCACAAGCGGGCCGAGGCCGAGAGGCAGGTGGAGAAGATGCTGCAGGATGGCGTCATTGAACCCTCCACTAGCCCGTGGTCCTCACCGGTGGTACTGGTCAAGAAGAAAGATGGGACGGTCAGGTTTTGTGTCGACTACCGGAAAGTCAACGAGGTTACGATCAAGGATGCGTACCCCATTCCCCGCATAGACGATAACCTCGATGCATTGAGCGGGGCGAGGTGGTTCAGTACGCTTGACTTGGCCAGCGGATACTGGCAGGTGAGCATGGGGGAGGCGGACCGGGAGAAGACGGCCTTCGGCATGCACAACGGGCTGTATCAGTTCAACGTGATGCCGTTCGGGTTGTGCAACGCACCGGCGACCTTCGAGCGCCTGATGGAGAGAGTACTTGCGGGGCTCCAATGGCAGGTAGCCGTCGTGTACCTGGACGACGTGATCGTGTGGGGAAAGGATTTTCAGGAACACTACAAAAGGTTGGCCACAGTCCTGGAACGCTTTCGCAATACCGGTCTTCGATTGAAACCAAAGAAGTGCGATCTTTTTAAATCGGAGGTGTCTTTTCTCGGACACCGCGTGTCGGCTGCAGGGGTCCGCACAGACCCCACGAAAGTGGCGGTTATCCGTGGTTGGCCTCGCCCTGCGAATGTGACACAGGTCCGGAGCTTCCTGGGGCTGGCTTCCTACTACCGGCGGTTTATCCCTGACTTCGCAGAAATCGCCCGCCCCCTGCATGGCCTTACCAACAAGACACCACGGGCCTTTGCCTGGACAGAGGACTGCCAGAGTGCTTTTGAACACCTCAAAGATTCACTGACGACGGCCCCAGTGCTATGTTACCCCAGCACAGACCACTGCTACATCCTGGACACCGATGCTAGTCAGTGCTCAATTGGCGCGGTACTGTCACAGACGCGGGACGACGGGGAACGGGTGGTGGCTTATGGCAGCCGCACCCTTACCAAGGCCGAACGCAACTACTGCACCACACGGAAAGAGTTGTTGGCCGTGGTCCACTTCGTCCACTATTTCAAGCACTACCTCCTTGGCAAGCGGTTTCTCCTCCGAACCGACCACGGGTCTCTACGATGGTTGTTCCAGTTCCGCGAGCCCGAAGGCCAGACGGCGAGGTGGATTCAGCGGCTGGGGTGTTACGAATTTGACATCCAACACCGAGCGGGTAAGAAGCACATCAACGCAGACGCCGTTTCGCGGATCCCTTGTGGGCAGTGTGGAAGGTCGAGGGAGGAGACTCAGGAGTGCTACCAGAATGACGCTCGGGAGCCCGGCCGGCCGGACCGCAACCAAGCTACCACCGGGGGGGCGCCTCCCGAGCACCTACAAGTTCATGCCGTGACAAAGCAACCAGGCCGGGAATCCGGAGTCGAGGAGGGCGAACCTCTGGCACCGGAGGGACTCATTTCCCTCTGGAACGGAGAAGAGTTGCAACGGGACCAGCGAAGCGATCCGGAGCTTCAGACAGTCTTGCAGTGGCAAAATGACGGGGCCGCCCGCCCCCCGTGGCGGGAGGTTTCGGCACTCGACGAGGCCACCAAATTTTGGTGGGGAAAGTGGGAGCGGCTCCGGGTGGTCGAGGGAGTCCTACGGATCGAGTGGGATCAGCCTGGCGGTGGGAAGCCAGCATGGAAGGTAGTGGTTCCACGGGGGAAGAGGGCCGAGGTGCTACGGCTGGCTCACGACAGCCGGACCGCTGGCCATCTGGGCGTGACCCGGACATTCAACCGGTTGCAACAGGCTCCGATATTCTGGAGGGAGATGCGTCGCCACGCAGAGGAGTGGTGCCGGAAGTGCCACAAGTGTGGATCGAAGAAGCCACCTCCAAAGGCCTTGCGGGCCCCCCTCCAACAATACTTGGTCGGGGCGCCGATGGAGCGCATCGCCATCGACCTCACCGGCAGACTCCCAAAGACACAACGGGGGAATAGCAGCATCATGGTGGTTGCTGATTATTTCACCAAGTGGGTCGAAGCCTTCCCGATTCCTGACCAGAAGTCGGAGACGGTGGCAAGGGTTTTGGTCGAACAGGTCATCACGCGGTTCGGTGTCCCGAGAGAGATCCACACGGATCAGGGCAGGGAGTTCGAGGCAAGGCTCTTCCAGGGAGTCTGTGAACTCCTCGGCATACACAAGACCCGCACTACACCGTTCCACCCACAGTCGGACGGCATGGTTGAACGTTTCAACCGTACCGTTAAGACGATGCTGAGCCTCTTTGTGGCTGAACAACAAGATGACTGGGACGAACACCTTCCCTATGTGATGATGGCCTATCGGTCGTCCCGCCACGAGAGCACCAAACTCACGCCCAACATGTTAATGCTGGGGAGAGAAGTGGAGCTGCCGTTGGACCTGGTGGTGGGGTTGCCGGACGGCGACCAAGACTCCGTGGTGGAGTCGCACGAGTATGTAGAAGACCTCCGGGCTGGGTTGGAGGCGGCTCATAGCCTGGCGCGCCGCCACTTGCGGACGAGCCAGATTTACCAGAAACGCCAGTATGACAGGCACGTGAACGAGGCCCGCTACAGTCCAGGACAGCCGGTGTGGCTCTACACACCCAACAAAAAGGTGGGTCGGACACCCAAGTTGCAGTGTTGGTGGACTGGGCCCTACGTGATCCTTCAGGCGATCGACCAGGTTACCTATAGAATCCAGAGGTCTCGTCGGGCTAAGGCCAAGGTGGTCCACTATAATCGGTTGAAGCCCTACCTGGGCGAGGCGAATACGGGGTGGTGGGCACGCTGTCGACCCACCACTGCAGCACCGGATGAGCGGGCACCCGCCGGCCCCGAGGCTGGGGACCACACCGACCAGGAAGAAGTGGAGACGCCGACAACCCAAACTGGCGACCAAGCAGACCAGGCAGAAGTGCCTGTGGGGAAAGAGCCAGATGGCCGGTTAGACCAGGAGGGGGCACCTCCCGAGACGAGGAAGGACAGCCAGCTGGATTTGGAACAGATGCCCATTCCGGGAGCTGACGACCAATCGGATGATGTCACCGGCCGTGGCCCGGAGCCCGGACCTGAGGCGGGGAATGGCCGAGGAGCGGACGTGAGGACAGAAGACCAGGAGATGCCCTCGAAACGGAAGGAGAAAGGAGCGGGAGAAACCAGTGTTGGAGGGGGTGGGCAACCACGGCCGGCACCCGGGGAGCCGGAAACCATTCCTAGTCGCACGACACGGTGCGGGCGTGGGGTGATCAAGCCTAGCAGATATTGCCTTCCTGTTACTGACAAGGTTTTTTTTGGTGTTTCTCTCCCCAGGATGGAGAAGGTGGTCGAGTGTCGACAGTGTGGCAAGCGTTTCACCCGGACCGGGAACCTGAAGCGTCACCTCAATACCTCCTGCCCGGTCACACAGCCCTGTAAACCCTTCACGTGCCCGTTTGGATGCGGGAGGGATTTTTACAGGGAGGATATGCGGCAGCGCCACCTACGGTACTGCATGCGGAGGCCGGGTCAAGTGGCGACGGTCCTGGTAGAGGACCAGCTGGAGGTCCACGCCAGTGATACGGAGTTGGAGATGGAGGGCATGGAGCAGGGAGGGGTTGGGGACCGTTCGGAACCCCCCTCCGACGCTCCGAAGCCCCAGTCAGAGGACGACCACCAGAGATCTCCTCCCCGAGACCGACGACGGGCCACCCAGGAGCGACCTTCCACGGAGCCGGGTGAGCAGACACCACCCCCGCCAGTTCTCGACCGAGAGGGCCCTCACGGAGACCAGATCCACACGGGGAGGTCTCCGTCGTCAGGCTCCCACCGGAGCCAGGAGCCCCTGGAGTCCTCGGGGCAACGCTGGACCGGCCGGCAACGAAGGATGCCGCAGCAGAGGTACAGGGCGCCCCAGGCCGAGCCTGTAGCCTCCACCCGTCCACCACCGCCTTTGCCTTTGGGTTTGGGGCTACAATATAGGATCCCGGCGGGCGCCCGCATCACCATGCCGGATGGCTCTGATTGGACGCTGCCGGTGGATGGCACCCTCGCGGCCCGCCGGTCCTTCCAAGACGCCGCCGTCCAGTCGGAGCCACATCACCATCGCCGGGACCAGTCCACACACATGGACCCACCCCTGTGTGAACACATGCGGAACGAATGGCGGCTGGAGCACACGGGGGTGGGAACCGATGGAGACGGTCATCGTCTTTTCCGCGCCCGGGTGACGCACACCTACGAGGTCCCCGGACGCCTGCTCCAGACATATGACGGGCAACAGTACGGCCAGTACTTCGTGGATCCGGCAGTCGCCAGCCAACCGTCTTTGGGAGGGTTGTTGCCCCCAGGAGCTCCTCCACCGACGAGATACCCGAGGAACGTCCCACAAGCCTTCTGGGAAGACCTGCGCCGCCAGACGGAGACCCAGCGACAGCCACCGCCAGGGACGCCCGGACCAGGGACGCAAGGCCAACAGCCATAGGGACAGACTTGCCAGCCATTGTTTTGTTGTTGCTTTCTTGTGTTTTTTTTTGTGTCGGTTCTGTACAGGTTGCGTGTTCCCACCGGGACGGGAGTTCGCTGCCTGCTTGGGGACAAGCAGTGTTCTTGGAGGGGGCAGTGTAGCGTTGGCCCAGACCGTTCAGCAAGAGGGCGCCAGCACGACTCTGTGGTGGAGTCGGCCGATGATGGGAGGGCGCTGTGACACGGCACCGGTGGGAGCCGTGTTACCGAGCGACTCCTGGAGGGCGCTGTGACATGGCACCGTTGTGGAGCTGTGTCGCAGCAGGCCCCTCGCTGAACGGCTGGGACACCCGTCTCGTTGGGAAGACGTAGCCTAAACGTTCTTCTTGTCATGTGAGTCTTGGAGTAGAGACGTGTTGAATAAACCAGTAAAGAATTGACCGAGAAAACTGTATCCTGCTGTGTGTTTTTGTTGTGTTCTGCTGAGAAGAATCTGTGGACAAATTCTTGTTACAATACGTTCAATACGGGACCTTTGATTATTAGTTAAAGCTCCACTCCACACAGGCGCCGCATATTCAGTGTCTGATGTAACCTGTGAGAATGGTTAGTAAATCTTGACGTGGTACACCGTAACGCTTCAGCAGACGCAACATATATAATTTACCATTGGCTCGCTTTTCAATACTTTGTACACGTGTTTCCCATTTAAGGTCGTCTTGGATAAAAATACCTAAAACCTTCGCGGTGCTAACTTTGGTGAGAACATGGTCACCAATAAAAATACTTGTTTTTTCGGGGGGGGGGGGGGGTCTCGCATAAAAGTGATTTCCATCGTCATACATTTGGCAGGATTCAGTTGCATTTTGTTTGCATCAGACCATTCTACTAGATTATTAATCGCTAATTGGATATTGGAGGGTTGATTCAACTGTCGGCATTCAACTGTCGGCATTCAACTGTCAGTTTGCATTTCAGATTAGACTTCCTAGAAAGATGCTATAGCTTGTGTAATATTCACTTAGTAGTATGTAGAATTTGAGAATTGCACTTTGATCAAAGTCTTACTGGTAAGAACATTTTAAATTATGTGATTAAATAAAGTGGCTGGTTCTATATTGTAATTTCTTTCAAGCAACTGTTTGAATGAGAGATCTCGCAAAAACACTGCTCTGCTCTCATACAATGTAACTTTTACTATTAACAGGTTCACGTTTAACTGCATTTTTCACATTCAAATTTACTGCTTCAAATTGTCATTAAAGTCCGAAAATTTCAATCGAAACAGGATTTTAAAGCAACAAATTTGTCTTTTACCATTTTTTCCTCTAAATTGTGAAAAACATGCTCCAGATTTTAGAAATCAATTTAGTTTTTTAAAGCTAACAATTAAACAGTTAATAAATTCCAGTTATTTGTTGGCAACATAACGCACATTTTGTCATGTTTGTGGTCCAAGGGATAACAAAAATCTATCCCCTCCTCCTTTTTGGCTTGGTTTGAGCAGCAAAGGATACAACAATCTATCCCTTCCACTTTTCGGCTAGGTTTGAGGAACAAGGGATAGAAAATTCTATCCCTTGACCTAAATTATAACCACTCGAACCACAATTAAACTTTTATTTTTGTCAGCTTTCCCAATAGTGAAGTACATTGTTAATAAAAAGGTGTGCGTATTTCTTTTTATTTTTATGGTATGATGCAGCAATAAGTCGATAAGTATGAGTACGCAATTTGGCAATTTTGTTTCCTTACAAAAATGAGTTAATCAACAAACTGTATTTTTTTTAAAAGTGCACCAGGTTCTAACTGTGTGCCTCCAGCAATATTTTATGAACAAAAATAGCACGATTTTAACATTTTAGAGACAACTTTAAGAACAAATGCTATGTATTTTTAAAAAAAATATGTGAAATGTGAAAAAGTGTAGTTAATGGGAACCTGTTTATTGCTGTTCATTCTGGTCCAGCCTCTGCATTGTCGGTTAAATTGAAGTAAAGTCAGTAAGTTACACAAAAACAAATGCACATAATGGTTAGACTGATTGGAACAATCATATTGCACGTTTAAAATATGTTCATGGATCTGTTACGACACTCATGGTGAACCATGTTTCAAATAAATGTCATGATCACATGGCACCGGACTACCTTTGTTATTAAATCGGGAAGAGGTCAGACATGCATCTCTGTTCTACCAATTACATTATTGTATTAAATTGGGAAAGAGTGCAAAGCATGTTTGTTATACTGGAATTCATGAATGGTTTATGTTTCCTACATAGCATCAATTGTGTTCAAATAGTTGTTATCAATTTAAAAAAGGACATTGAAAAAACTCTTCTCAGAATATTGTTTTACTTTTCTCTTACGATTGTTTTCATCCCCTTTAACTCAGCCCTGTAGAATTTGACAGAGATGCCCGATGAAAACAAAAATTAACTGTTGAGTGCACCACCACTAGGCAAAATATCTTGCGACAAATTGCTTATGATAATTTGAATGACCATAACTTATTTTGAATAATAACGTTTTTGGGGTCATGAATTTGATAGATTGTGTAATAATGTCAAGTTATCACAACCTGTGGGCTCTGTGCTTCAACTCTTGGGGATATACTTGATACATTTAGGCCTGTAAGTTGTCCCCTTTAATACAAAATCTGGCAGCAAGTAAGTTTTTGAAAAATCACATTTTAGGGGGTGTTTTTTGTGGGGTAATTAGCAAACATTCCAAACGGCTGACCTGGCAAACCATAAATTTGATTGGTTTCCCAGAGGCTGAAAGACTTTTAAAAATAAATATATTTGATGTTTATATTTTTTTATTATTTAGCATTTAGCGTTGTTTTTTTAGGGCAGTGTAATGACCTCTTTAGTGTGAATCAAGTACCATTAGAAAGCTGAACATTAATAAGCTTTTCAACCATAGTATGGTACCCTACCTGTACAAACAGAACACCCAATGTAAGCGCAACAGAAAACCCAATGTAAGAGATACAGAAAGTAAACTCCTCTCTCCCCACTCACACATACTTGTCACACGTGAAACGTTAACACGCGCATAAAATCACATGTAAAATCCGTGCCCTGTTTCTCACACACACAACATTTTATTAGGTACTTTTGTTCAGGTTTTGTATCTGCAACACCTTTTGTTTTGTTAGTTTTTATGTTTTTCTCAATACTCCTTCTTCAAGGATTCCTTACCCGATGTAAGCATTTTAACTAAAATATGAGTTGTTCTTGCAATACGAATTGTTGAAACTTTAATTTGTTGTGATTTGATAACTCTTCACCGTTTTCACGGAGAGACAATTTTTGAAAAAAATTATACATTTTGGCAAATCAATGTTTACACATTTCGGATGCTACTATTGACATTAACGTTTCCCCAAGTTTCAATGGATAAAACGTTATACTTGTTTAATTACACTTATTAGCACAATGACCATTAAATTTACCAAACCCTCAGTTTTGCGTTTTCACGAAAAGACACATTAGTCCAGGAAAACTACGGTTTGACCTCAAACAAATTGCAACAGTTTTTATTTTACCACAGTGCATTTTGTCAAGGCCCTCAGAATGAAATACCAAAAATCCGCAAAAATCCAATTAGTGGAAATATGCATAATTTGCATATTTCAAAATGGCCGCCATTTTAACAAGTTTGTCATTGATTTGGTCATATTAACCCTTGTTTTAGATAACATATTCCAAAATTGAAATAACTAAAATGCACACTTCAGGTTAGGGAGTAAATATATGGTTAAAAAGATTCCTAAAGTCTTTGATAAACTTGCTTATTTGGCATAAACAAAAAACGGCCGCCATCTTTTATTTGACATTTGTTAATACATAGGCCTAATGATTTCAGTAATTTTTCGATGGACATCCTTCTTGATGGTTCGCAAATCGGTCCTTATAAAAATTGTCAATCTCTGTAAATTATGAATAAGTTATTTCATTACCTGAATTAAATGTCAACTTATGAGTCAGCCTCATCTTCAGAAGCATCTAAATCTAGGTCTAGTTGCGGTGAGTTGGCACAACTGGAGCCACGGCATTCTGTGCAGGCAATTGAACAAGGCAGGCCGTACTTTCGGCATGTGCATTTTCTGTTCATACATTCTTTCGTACACCTACACCTGATGACCACAAGTAGTGCTGATGGTGCCGGCGGTTGGTCTGTCTGCTTGGGTAGATATTTGCCATCTACGACCTGCCAACCCCAATCTTCTGGAGATATATTGGTATTTGCCAACCCCTTCCACTCTAATATTTGATAATATACACGAAGACTATGGTACTTTGCTGCTGCTGAGGTTGGTGGCAAGGTGTGTGCTTCGACATGGGAAGTGCTTGTTGTTACCTTAAAACAAAACTTGTTGTATCTTAAAAGATCTAGACCCTCTGTTGGCTGACCATTGTAGAGACAAACCAGTGCAATCTCCCCAGCTTTGATTATGTCCTCTTTCAAAACTGATCCTGTTTGACCGAATACCTTAGCTTGCTCACAGAAGTCTGCATTCCCCATAATCTTCTTAAGTGCCAAACCTTTCCCAAGTCCAAATATACGTGATGTAGTGTCACAACCAAGGATGGCATGTATGAAGAGAATGTTATCGCACACGGAACTTCCCAAAGTGACCTTCAACAGTGTGATGTTCCAACTTCTACTCTTCTTTGAATTTGTCTTTGGCTCTGGTGCAAAGTATAATGTTGTTTGCATTCAGTTCAGCATGGAAGTTAAGGAGGACGAGGAGGTCGGTATCATCTCCAACTAGAACAGTACCTATTGATCTTGCAGACTCCACTGCCTTACTGACAATCAGGACATCTACATCAGCTTCACTGGCTTAACATCAACAACAGAATAAAATTTAAAATACTGGTCATTGTTTACAAATGCCTAAATGGTCTCTGCCCATCATACCTCACTTCATTCTTGTCACTCTATGCTCCTGAACGCACTGGATTGCGCTCTTCAACTGACAAAACTAGACTAGCGGTACACACAATTCACCCTCGCACTCTCAAATCAGCTGCTGACCGGTCATTTTCATTTGTTGCCCCCCAACTTTGGAACACTTTGTCTGCTTCTCTACGTTCTGCTGCTTCAATTCACACTTTCAAGAAAGGACTCAAAACGCATCTTTATACACAGTGATGTTTTATTTTAATTTTATTTTTACTTTGCTTCATCACAACCGCCGTGATCTAGATGGAATGGCGGTATATAAATACCTTGTTGTATGTATGTATGTATGTCTAGCATGAACTATGACACATCCAGCCATTTGCAGTTTGTCACCGAGGAGGTGGATAAAACGTTGTTTGTTGACGTTGTTTGCAAGGAATTCCTCTTTCCTTGATTTGATAACCATGTCACCAGCAAAGTTTATCGTCAGGCCTGAGCAAGTTCCTGTTCTTCTAAGATGTGTGGAGTCCTTCGTAGTAGGACCATCATGATATCCATCAAAAACTATGGTTGGTTTTCCATATCTTTGAGTAACATAATCAATATAAAGCTTGCATATTTTGTTGTAAGTAGTTGCTCGGGGCCATGGAAGACGATGCAGAAGTGCCCCACCGTCCAAAACATAGTGCACTTGGCCCATGGGCTCTGACTCTTCGTGCTTACCCACATTCCATGTGGCATCGGCAAGGGCTGGTTTATTGGCTTGGAGGGGAAGGCAAGATGACTCAAACATTGCAGGTGGATAACTGCACAACTCATAGCTGAAGAGAGACGGTAGATCATCGATGCGTTCCTTGCCTACAGCCACTAGTCTCTGAAACAGTAGTTGTGGGTCAACTTGTACAGACTCATTTTTTATTTTTATGGAGGATCTTGAGCCAAGTGTCACAGCTTGGTCTGCTTTCTTAAATGTGTAGTCCTCAACGTTCTTTCCAGCCATGGAGTATAAAATATTGTGTCCTATGTCTCTGGATCGGTCTACATTAACTGTGCTATCTGCTGTCATCCCATTTGCAATACTATGTAGACTCGATTCCGAGTTGAATGGGCTACGTTCTCTGATATAGTGGAGCAACTGAAGTGTGTCTTTCACATCCCTAATCTGTCTAGCATATGTGATATCCTTGTGTTGGTCACTAGTCTCGTACTTGACACCTGTGAGATCTTGCATTGCATCATTTACTAGTGCCCTTGATGGCAAGGAGAGGAGCCACACATTACGCTGAGTTTCAGACATTCCAGATCCCCTGGTTAGCCCTCCACTTGTCTTGATACTCCTCATTAGGACCTGCTCAATAATGAGATCTGTGGACAACCCTGCCCAGTAGCGATCGCTTCTCCTAACTACATGGTACCCTTCTTGGAACCTTCTGTGAACATCTGGGTGTGTATTTGGCAAATCATGCATCATTTGCAAATATATATAGGCAGACTTGACATAAAGCGTGTGTCCAGAAGCAGCAAAGTATGGCACATATCATGGACAGCCTGCAGATGCAGTTCCCAGTTTCCAGTTCTCTCAGCTTTAAGAAACATACGCAGAATATCTGTCATGTCCATGTACTGTAGCCAGAGACGTGCTGTACGTGTTGTCATGGCCTCTTTCGCTTCCTTCATCCAACTTGTGGAATTCATACAGAATAGAACTGGCTGTGTTGCGAAATGTCACAACACCATGTTTTCCATTAATTTCGGTTACAATGATTCTCTCTCCAAAGTGTTCCAGTAGTTTATTTTTCATGTACACAGCACTATAGGCCTCATGCTCTGTATCTATTAGATACCCTTGCATTATTGCTACTAGTTCACCTACTGTTGTTTGTTCATCATCATTTTCCTCTAGGAATTCTGCGACTTGTAAGAATGCTATTATTCTCAACTCTTCTTTTGGTCTGCCTATTTTAATCTTTTTGGAGGTGCTTGCACCGTCTTCAGAATATGCCTGTGGTAGCTGTCTTTCAGTTCTGAAATTCACACTACACTGTTGATGATATACAGCATCAGCTGCATGAAGATCATTAACAATTGCAAGTCTACCAGATACAACCTGAGACCATGGATCATTTCTATGTTTGCAAATCTGTGCGGTTGAGTCCTGAAAGTCCTTCGATCTGACATGGTTAACATCAAACCCTTTCCGTTTCCCATCATACTTGGCAGGATGACCACAGAACATGCAGTGTTTACTGAAGTCAAAAGGTTCTTGGTGAGAACGAGGACTTGAGCACTTCTCAACACTAATGCTCTGTGCAGCTTTCTCCTTTGCAATTCTTTTTGGATCACAGAAATCTCGACGACAATGCTGGTGAACACGTTGCCCAGAATGTGTTGTTACATTGCTCTCTCGTTGTCTACTTGCACGATTAACCCCCTCGCTTCCCTTAGCTCGCAGCTCGACAGATGGTTTGCCATCATCAAATAATTCATTGCAGATACAGCAGTTCTCCATGGCTCAATAATGTATCCCTAATCAGTATTTGTATTTAAGACCTGTTGCATACATGTATGATCAAACGCTTCATTCAGAACTGTTACCATACAAGCAAGGTATTTTCATGAGCAATGTGCTTTTATTAACAATGTATTACATTATTGTAATACATATTGTATTACACATTGTATTACAATGTTTCTATTACATTTTATCCCTGTACATATACACACCTCTGCATAATATGCCAACCACATGGAAATTGATCTCAATAGCCATATAATGCACCAACAAAATTCACAGGGTATGAGATTTATGATTGAATCAATGATAAAATCGTTAAATTGGCGGCCATATTGGATTTATGCAGATTAGGCATATTTCCACTAATTTGATTTTTGTGGAATTTTTGTATTTTATTCAAAGGACCTTAACAAAATGCACTGTGGTAAAATAAAAACTGTTGCAATTTGTTTGAGGTTTTCACAATTTTGTTTGTATCTTTCCTGGACTTTTAGATTTGCCATATTTTGTTACGATGAAGTACGTAGCGCTTGCACGGTGCCAAAAACGACTACTCTGCGTTGTTTTCACGAAGGGGTAATCTGTATGACCAAGATAATTAATTTACTTTTCACGGAAAGACACTCGTTGTTTACGCTTTTGTTTGTACACGACGCGCTGCACACAGACCTCGTGCGAGCAGTTTTCACGAAGAGACACTTGTGTTAAACAGTTAATTACTCGTTTATTAAATTAACTATAACAAAACTTGCAACATATGTCCATGATTTAGGATCTCCACTTTCATGCTTGCAAAAATGTCAATGTTTCAATGACAAACAGTGTCCGAAACAATGATTTCAAAAATAGTTTAACTTCGAACGTGATTTTCTCTAAACATGAAAGTGTTGCTGAATTGGCTAAATTGCCTCTTCGTGAAAACGGTAACGATCTGTGAACGTCATCATCACGTCACTATAGTGGTGTCTTATACCAGTAAAGATGTAACTTTATGTGAATTTTTAAGTTCGTTTGTTTTTGTGAAGTGTATTTTTGTTAGCCGTCAATAATCGAAATAAGTGTTTGTTGCATAGCAAAAACAGGGTGTTCGACATGACGCTTAATCTTGAAGGTAACACAACCCAGCTTGATTATTGCATGCTTGATTACAGCTTGACCAAGCATTAATTGCTTTATATATAGATCTGGTAAAACGTCACTTTTAAGGTTACAATTGATGACTTTCGCAATGTGTGACAGCGGGTACCAGCCGCATCTCTGGCCACAGCATTCACAAAAGATCACCACGGAAAACTGAGCCCCTCCGGCGGCGAGTTTCGGAGATTCAAAATTGTCGAAATACTTTTACTGATTTCTAATCAACGGGGAATTTCAAACGAAATAATTTCGCAGGATACTTCTTTTACCATCTTCAGACCAAGGAGGCCTTTTTATGCTAGAAATGACACACGTTTTTGCCAAAGTATACCCTTAGATAAAGTGAGACATCTGGTAAAAATCGCTCTCTTTGCTGCAAAGAATAACAAATATAGTGAGTTTTATCAGGATGGATTTTCAACTTAATATTGGCTCTAAACCAATCGTGTAGCACCCTTAAATCATCATTCACAGCATTAGCCAGAGAACCTGCAGATTGTGTACCCCTCCTAGTGTGTCTTCATTGTATTCTAGGAATCTCAAGAATTCTTTCTGAGGATTTTAGGGGGTACTTCTGTACAAGAGGAAAAGAATGTGTTAACATATGGCAACATTGTATTTATTTTTATGGGGGGGGGGGGGCGCTATCTCGGACGTGGGGTGCTATATCCATGCTTGCAGCTATCGTTATGTATACTGACAATTTAAAAATGCAACAATAGTCACAAGGGAGAGTATGGACATACATACGACATGACCACAAAAACCAGTGAAGCTGTTAATGCTTGGTGAAAATGCTTGTGCCCGTCAATGGGCGTAACCAGACATTTTCGGAGGGGACAGGCGGGGCGGCAATAGACTGAGGGTATTTGATGTATCAAATCACTCATTTGTGTGTTTTGGGTTTTTGTTGTTAAACAAATTATAAAAACAATAGGCCCCTAGACACTTACTATCAACATTCTCCCTTCGGGTCCGTTGGCCAAATGTCAGTTAAAACACCAGAGGACCAGTCAAAATTCATCCTAAGTACGGTCCGTATTTCATTTGAAATATAGACTGGTGAAAAAACAGACTAGTGAATTGACAAGCTAACTGGTCCTGCTGACCGGTCACTAAAACAGTTAAGGGAAAACCCTGGCTATACATTATTGACTTGATTTGTATACAACAGATATGTTGGGGACCTTCCCCCCCTCGACAAAATATCACATAACATTGATAGCTTCATGCCAGTTTACAGAACTCTTCACCCCAGTAATGAATGGTTTCAGTTGGACGTGTGGTAAGCTTCAGAATGCAAAAAACGTTTTAATTTAGACTTACCCTACATCATCTGCTCCCCTTATTTGTTTGCATTTTTATGATGGGTATATTTTGGGGGAACAATTTTTCCTCAGCGAAAGTGTTCATTTTTGACAAATTTCGACAGAAAATCCAACGTAAAAGATGCCAAAAAGAAGTTGTCTGGTACCCATTGTCAAAAGGGTACGAAATGTGAAGTGCAGTAAATGGATACCTGTCTACGCACGGCACACACAGTGCGACCCGATGTACACAGTAGAGAATGTTGTCACACATAATTAGGCCAAACAAAGAAAAAATGTTGCGTTGCCC
This sequence comes from Leptasterias polaris, assembly GCA_037783415.1. Lineage (NCBI taxonomy): Eukaryota > Metazoa > Echinodermata > Asteroidea > Forcipulatida > Asteriidae > Leptasterias > Leptasterias polaris. Next base: position 178,406 of record JAZGTN010000276.1, on the reverse strand, counting down.
TCCAGTAAAAATAGTTAAAGGGGTCGGTCGGTCGGGATTTTTTTTTCCCACCTTGACTGTCATTTGAAGATTGAAATGCATTGGAACTAATCCCAATTTCCCTTATACAATGTCGTTCAATATACAATGATCTTGTACTAGTGTGCAGTAGTACATCAATAAAATAAAAAATATAACAAAAACAATCAATTTCATATTTTCTTTTAACATTTTTATTTCAACATTTTACACACTTATTCCTGGAACTTTGGCCACACGTACCGTCCATTTATGTTTAAGCTATAACCATTTCAAAGCGCATGCTCTACGGTTTAAACCAGCCAAATGTGTTTTCCCTTGCCTTGTGTTTTTTGATGTTCAAACAAACAACCTTTTAAAAAGATATTTCAAACAATAAATGTGCGAGGGTGCAAATAGTGTAATGGTTCCTTTACTTATACACTCCGCCCACAGCTGATGACGTCGTATTTTGATTGGCACGATTGGGATCATTCCAAAATGGCGGCACCCAGTACACATCGCGGAAAGTAATTCGGAGTAAGTCGCACAATTATTGTTTGAAATATCCTATTAAAATGTTATTTGTTTGAACATCAAAAACACACAAGGCAAACTAAGAGCTAGGTGATTCAGCTTATTGAGAATAAATAGTTCGTTTTAATTTGGATAAACACAGAAAATTTGTAAGTTTCATTAAAAAATGAACAACGAACAAAATATATACAAAAAAACACCCGAGATTTCAACATGTTGGGGTCGGTCGCGGGGCAACGCAACAACTTTTTGGGGGGGGGGGGTGGGGGGCCTTAAGAGGGCGTGGAGTAAAGTGAATTACATAGAGCTGCAAAGGGTGTTTGTAACATTGGTTAAAGTAAAACAAAAACAAATATCACAGATTCAGGCATAAATTATATGGTATAAAGATGGTCATGGTGGGAAACTCCCTTCCAAATAATATTGCTTGAAATGCTTCAGTTTTGAGAAATGAATAAAACAATAAGTTTTGACCTCGCGAGTCAAAAACTCAATGTTTGAAAACAATAACAACATTAAAGGTTTTTCCCCACTTTTTTCTTGTGATCGTCGCCTTTTCAATTGAAAACGCGCCAGCTGATTTATTTAAAATGCTTCTTGGTTCCTCTAAAAAAAAAACCAGGGAGACTTGTCAAAAGTTGGTGCCTAACATGGGAGGGTAAATTGTCAAAGTAGACAGGAAACCTGTTAAAAACAGTAAATTTAAAAGCATCGGTTCTAGCAAATGTATGATGAAATTTAAAAGTGTCAAGATGGCGTGCGTTAATCTTAATAAAACTGAAAGGATCAACATCATACACACCATACAGACACTTGGCAACAAAGGCAATGGTAAAGTAAAAATTGTCTTTGACAATTACCAATGTTTCACTTGTGCTTTAAGCCGTCAATACTGCTTAACCACTTTTCTGCTAAGCAAAGTTAATAAGCAAGATACCAGTCACTGATGGTACATGTTTGTGGAATGGTATATATTTCCCTTACCTTTAGGGTCCGAATGGCAGTTGGTCTTCAAAGGAGTTGCTGGGACGGGAATTAAGATGTATGGTCTGTGGACTAACACCGCCTGGGATAGCGGCTCAGAGGACCACGGGAACTATCGAAACGAAACATTATTCAATGCTTGGACCGACGGACAGTTGAACATCAAACAGGTGAGCATTTTACATTTTTGATGATTACTTTAATTCACAATTACACTCGCACTTATTAATGGATGAAATCCAAGACACAATTTTGTGATGTTTTGCCACATCTTCAAATGATTTATTGAAACCTTTTCGCCGATACCGAGTATTGTTTTGGCAAGCTGATATCAGCACTATAGGGCTAACGGGCTCTAACAACAATAATTATTTAACATATAACATAACCAATGAACACCAAGGTCCAGCGTACATGTACTTCAGTTACTTTTGTTTGTACCTAAACCAACCATTAAGTAATGGGCAAACCCAGGCACAGGCCCGAACCAATCATACAGTCCAAATTTGTGGAGGAATATAGAGAACATCCAACCCTCAGAGGTCAGAGGGGGTGGATGACCCAATTTAGAATTGTGATTTATACCAAACATTATGGTCAAATTATGTGGGGACAGTCATATTCGTGCTGTAATAAATCAGCTTGCTCGAAAAGCTGCGAATGAATGACGAATAACTGTTGCATTTCCCCCACCCCTCAACCCCCCCCCCCCCCCCCCCCGATAAAAATGCATAACAATTAATAATAAATAAATACAAACAATAAAATAATATATATTAAAATAACAAATTAAAACACACAAACACAACAAAACAAAACACTTCTACACTGCGCAATGCAAATGCTTTGTGCAAAAACTATGGGCTGTCATTGGTTAAAATTATTGGTAGTCATTTGCCCAACACATCTTGAAAAATCAACTGGACCCAAGACTTGATGGGCAGCCAAAGGGCCAAAAAAGACAGTAAATACAAAAACAAAACAAAACAACAACAACAAATCACACAACTTTAAATAATGTAAACAAACATACAAATATAAATACTAAAACAAAAGGCATGTCCTACAAATTTAAAAATAAACAAAAATAATACGAAGACGATTTATAAGGATACACAAAAATACTGTTTCACAGTCTAGGCCTACATGTCATAAAATAATATTAAGAAATACCTCGAAGAGAACATGCATTCTGATTGGTAAAAGACTGATCACGTTATTAACTCGTGATAAAACGACCTTGGCCCAATTTCAAGGCTCTGCTTATCGTAAGCTCATAATCGGTGCTTACGTTGCAGGGAATTCCGCGCTTACGTTAAGCGTATATCACGGGATGTGAACTATAGCGGGAAATGTTTGCTTGTGCACTTGCGTGGTCCACGTTACTAGGCATGCTACGCTTACACAGCTAGTGCAGACATTCGGTGCTTGCTCGGTATGTGGAGATCAGGAATGGTGATCGCAAGCGCAGAATTCGGTGGTTAGCAGAGCCATCATGAAATTGGGCCACGCTCCATCGAATAAACTACTCATATTCAACGTATATACTGTGCTTGTGGTTAGTGACTACCGAAATCAACTGTTTTCTTTGTAAGTGGTAGATGGATTGCACGTGACGTCAATACGACCACCATCTTTGGTGACAATTAATAATGGAAAAGTGCACGGTACGCTCTGCGCACGACTCTCAGCAAATGATAGCCTTTTAGCCAAGGTTTGCACTTTTTATCTCATCGATGGCGGCTTATGCAAGGGGTCTATTGTTTTTGTGCTTTTCGGCAAAGACAGATGTAATAATTATAATATTTTATTATTAAAACCATTGGCAGAACTTCCTAACGGAGACTGCTGATTGGCAAGTGGTCTGACGCGCTCCGATCCACCTTGCGGCACCTGTGCCAGTTTTGCTGTGTCCAGACGTTATTGAGATGATATTGCGTGTGCATTGTGTTCAGTGGTCCAAATTAACTTTCCACAGTTTTGGGTTGTTTGCCATTCAATATAAAGGAAGGCGATGTATGGCCCCCTTCCTCCATAATTGAACGTGACCACAGGGTACCTAGTCTACCTATTCATTACTCCATCATGGTCCAATGACCTTCAGTCCGGGTTTTTCGACCCCTTCCCCATCGCTCCTATCCCCCTCGCCCCATAATCGTGGTTCAAATTTCCGAAACATACCCAAGGCTTCTTATTTACACACAATTTTCGTCCATTTCGTTAATATAACAGTTTACTTCAACCTCAAAAGTGATATGTCCCTATAGGGAACAATATCTGCCTCTCGTTAACCGCTAGGCCTACTGGTAATCGTTATGGCGATTGTCGCGATTATTTTTCTAAGGATGAACACAATATTTGTGAAGGCTTTTACCGGCTTCAAATGCTCATACTGATTAAATGACAAGTCATTTGTTTTTGACAGTATCATGATGAAAGAAAAGAACTGTTTTGTTTACTACTGAGCGTGGTGTTGGCATAAGCTTCAATATTCCATCGTCATTAACATTTCATAATTCAACTGTGAAGGAGGAAACTAATAATGATCTATATATGATTTATTTTGACTTAACCAACTCTGATAGTATGTACCAATGATTATCTAGTTTTATTTGTGTGTAACATTTTCCCGTTTCCTCCTACTGCATGTTACAGTGCATTGCTTTGGGCGGCTGGGCGGTCAGGTGGCTTAACTGCCTATACTGGCCATCATTTTAACTGCCTACTTTCGCCAGAAGAAGCAAATTGTTCTCAATAGGAGCATATTTTGCGCTACATTCTTATCCTGTTAAGTAAATCAAAATTAATATTCTGTTGATTTTATTTAAAATTCATGTAGTGTGTCGCTTCCAACACATTTTACGTCCTCGAATAAATATTTTAGCCTGCAGTTTGATTTTATTTCGTTTATTAACTTAGGATATCTGAATCAATGACTCCCAACTCAAAAATGATAAATAACATTCTTGCTGAACAAAATAAAAAATTAAATAAAATAAATGTTTAAAGTGGTCAAATGTTGCCTGACATTGTGCCATAGAGCATAGTCCAAAGTGTTTCGGGGGCCCGTAAGCGGGCCCAGGACCAACACCGTAAAGGTTTCGTACCTACGCGCTCGGAGGCGCCACAATTTTCCTTCACAATTTTGCTGCTGGGTACACTTTGAATTTGCAATAAATTGAAACGAGATGGCTTTAAGCTTTCAGTACGAAAAACCCTCCTACAGTACTGACACGACCAGCACGATATTGACTAGTTAACAAATTTGACTGGGACTCGGATTTGCGTCAGCTTGACAGAGGTTCGGATCATTTTGACCAGATTCCAGGTCACACTGACCCAGTAATGGGTCGGGTCCAATATGACTCGTAATCCAGGTCAATTCTGAGCCCGCGACACGCAAACTCTTTGGAGCAATTGATTTAGGACACACAAGATGACCTAAAGTAATAAACAACTAACAATTTAAATGAGAGCTATTTTATCAATCAACGCGGCTGCCACATTCTCCCTTTACTTTACTTATACATTTTTAATCATTGACATCATCAACAAAGAGTTTTAAAACCTGATGCCCACAAATTGAGATCAAAGTAATTAGTATGCGTTCAACTAAACGGCGGCCATTTTGAAAATCAACACATTTATACCGATGATATTGTCCGATTACTATTTTTGTTCAAATCCGGTTGATGACATAATAGTACCAATAATTTAGTACAAACAAAAATTCAAATTGGCGATCTAAAAAGGGGTTCCAGTCAGCCATTTTGAAAACCAAAATTATTGATGTTGCATACTTTTCCAACCGTTAACATCATCAACTGGGGCGTAATACTGCCAGCATTTAGGTTTTTTTAATCATGGAGTTCACCATTTTTGTCATCATACACAAACAAAAATTACAAAACAAGAAACATTCAATACAAAAAACATCATGACAGAAACTAAGCAATTTTATCAATAAATCACTGTTGTCCCTTCATCAGGCATAGGCCTATAGCTCCTGATAAATTTAAGGTAATTCATTCAGGCCAAGGTTTTGGGAAAAAGTTCACGAACACTACACTCTAAAAAAAATCTGGTTAAATTTCACCAGAGTCTGGTTGAAATTTCACCAGATTCCTGGTCCGTACCACACCCACTCTTTCCTGGTTGATTTCACCAGGATTTCCTGGTGAATGTACGTCAACCAGATCCTGGTAAAAAATACCAGGACACATTGGTGAAAATATCTGGTTAAATTTCACCAGAGTCTGGTTGAAGTTTCACCAGATTCCTGGTCCGTATACTAACCACTCTTTCCTGGTTAATTTCACCAGAATTTCCTGGTTCACCAGAGTCTGGTTGAAATTTCACCAGATTCCTGGTCCGTATACTAACCACTCTTTCCTGGTTAATTTCACCAGGATTTCCTGGTTCACCAGAGTCTGGTTGAAATTTCACCATTCCTGGTTAAATTTACCAGGTTTTCCTTGTTAATTCCACCAGGACCCTGGTTATAAATGTGGAGTGATACACCATATTCCTGGTTAAATGTACCATTAAATGAAGGAAAAAAGCAAACCATATATATATATAAATATAATTAAACATATTTTATTCTCAGCAAACCTGTAAAATAATGAAATAAAGGTCTTAATAATGAGTGATAATAATAGCCCTCCCCCTTCCATTTGTTTTGTTAAGTACTGATACCCAAATGGCATATGCCATATATGTTAGAATGCATCTAACTGGTAGATGACCGAGTATAGAACTTTACTTACTTTTGTCTACAGAAGCTTTTATCTATTATAATTAGAGTACTTATTTTTTTCTTGAATTTGTTCATGTCACTTTCCTAAATCTTCAGAACTTTGGCATATCCTTGTTTGATGAAGAGAAGTATATTAAGGAGGATAACAAAAGCTTTCAGGTCAAACTATAACTATAACATCACAAATTTTTTCAGTGGTCTCATGAAAGGAATAATGTTAACAAAGTTCAAATTTCAATAACTCAGTAACTGGCTGCAGCATTGCCATGAGGCATTTCCATTCAAAACAACAAAAGACTTAGTAGGCTACCTCCTAGATTTTGTTGATTTTCTAATTATTTGTAGATCGTTATGAGAAAGGAAGTCGTGCAGAATTTAAGCATTCTCGGTTACACACTTATAGTCTTCCAAAAGTCAGGGTGTTGGTTTAAGTTTCAGCTGACTAGTTCAACCACTATCACCTGGTGCCATGTCTGGGACCTTAAAACAGCATTATCATTAGAACATTATCAAAGGGGGATTTTTAAATGAGTATTTCTAAAATGAACAGGCCAATCCACAATTGAAACCCCGACTTTGGAAGGCCATAAAGATCACTCAAATTTGGCATATATCTCGTTATCTACAAATAATACTGACTAAAATCAGCAAAATCTAAGAGGTGACTTGCCATTTTGTTCTGAAACTTTGTTGATTTCATATGAAATCAGATATCAGAAATCAGTCGTTTTTCAAAGTACCATCCAGCCTCGCTCTCTAGTCATGGATACTACTTTGCAACATGTTTCAATGCTGTCCGCATGGCTATTACAGCTGGGGAGGTTTTGCTGTGGCTATTGTGATCTTCTAGCCCGAACACAACTTTCTGGAAAAACTCCCATGTGGTGGCACACTGCCATGGGTAGCTTATGTCCAAAACATAGAACAGTTTAAAACACACATCCACAGCCTTCAAGAGTGACTTCTGCTGAAGGGCCTTCCGCTCGACAATCACGAAGCATTGCAGTGGTTCCATCATCCCAGCGAACCCAGTATCAAGACGAACGGCTGCTTATTTGTCACCTCTTCTAAATACTTTGGCATGTTTGTACCAATCTAGAAAGAAAACAAAAACTATTTATAGTTATTAACATCTATTTCCTACCAAGGTACAAAATGGGCTATTTTTTGTTTAATAACAGCCCCTGGTCCACAGGATTTCATTGAGAGCCAGAGGAATGCTGCATGAGCTGGGGCTAATTGATTTTCGTTCATAGAAAGTAACTACTTCTAAGAGAGGAATACAGAATGCCCTCACCCTTCACCTGATCTCACGTCATCATTCAGCTTTCCTGGCACATTTTTCGGCTCAATTAAGATGTTACCAGTAGTGTGCCTCTCTTACTGACTGATACAGGGCTTGGAGATAGGCATTTTGAATCGAAACTGAAGCCAAAAATAGCTTGAGTTTGAAATTGCTTGCTTCCCTGGTGCCTTTCAAAATTTTTCTTGAGCTTCTCAAATCAAAATCCAAATATTTCCCAAAGTCTCATTCCCAGTTCTGTGTTTTCCATCCAACAAATATTTGAAGCTGAACATTTAATTGACATCGAGTCACGAAGATAATTTTTCAAACCACTTTCAGATTAAAGCTGTGAGCTACAGTAGCCAGGCTCTTAACTGCTTTAGTGAGTAATTTTCTTCTCATGTTAGGGCTTTAGCAGTATAAGCCCTAGATATTTCATGGCCAACTTGAGAGTCGGGATGTTAGGCGGTGCAATGGGTCAATCAGGTGACCATCATATGATTTACCCTATGCAGTGATAACCACTAGTTGGTGTTTGAATAGTACCAGACAAGACAAGTGAAATTCCTACAATGTCAGACATAAATGGCAGTTTATTAGCAAGGAATAAAAAAGGTGTATAATCTAAGCAATCTGGTGGTAGTTGCATATTTGTCATCAAGGTATTGATCTTTGAAGTTGGAACGTTGTACCAACTGTCAACTTGAAACAAACAAGTGTAATTACAGAGCCTCAAATTCACATCACAAAAAGAACACTTCTTGTTGGGTTTTTAAAATTGAACCAATTTGCCAAAAAATTTCCAACACAATTTATATAGGCTAAGCCACACGTATAAATGGATTTCACACCTTTATAATAGAGACAGTTACACCCTTACCCAATTGAATGTCAAAACAACAGATTGAAAAACAAAGGAAATGCAAAACTTTTTTTATGAAACAGAGGCTATGATATCATGCTTTCAAGTTAACAGTTTGTACAAAACGCCTTAATGCATATCTCAGAAAACAATTGAATGCAACTACGGAAAGATGTTAAGATTATTGATCTGTTACCTATAAATTTGTTTCTTACCGGTTCAACGGCAAAGTAGGATGCCATAGCTTCATCAATACTGGCCCTCTTATTCCCCTTTCTGCCAGGTGGCAGAATACATGGCAGAAGGCCCAACGAAACATTTGTCTTCTTGTCATCTGAGTCTGAAATATAACAAACAAAATATGAGCATGTGATAAATGAAAAACATCAAACCCAAGCTTATAAAATCTACTAACAATCTTGAAGACCTGAACTAATTCCCCCTTAGATACCCAAGCTCGAGTGTAGTGAGACCTAGGCGTCCTTGGCACTGCTAATATGGCAAGTCCTGAATAGAGCTGATTAACTTGGTAGCATGTCTCTGCACCTGCTTCAGCAAGAACTTGTGTCTAGTTGAATAGGGATTCCAAGCCTGAACAGCATACTCCAGGCGAGGCCTCACCATCTGCTTATAAAGGCCATGTCACACGAGGCAATTTACAGGCAACCAGTTCCAGGCAATCTCCAATAAGAAAATGCATTCACTTTCCAGTTTTCTAATTATTTTCTTGGGGATAGTGAATTTCAGCTGGAACAGTGTCTCTTGTGCCGTCAAAGCTTTCCATTTGCAAGCAGTGCAGTTGGTTGCCTCCAAGTTGCCTGAAAAAAAGTTGCCCTGTGTGACATTGCCTTAAAAGAATAAGGACAACATCTTCATGCAGAAACTTGACATGACGTTTTAATTAAAGCCAAAATCCAATTCCCTCTTCTGTCAGACCTGCGCATTACTTAAATGTCTTCATGGAGGAGTCTAAATGAATGACCGGCTCCTTTGCCCGCTCAAAGACTTGTCAATTCCAACCATCTATATTGTATCCAGAGTATTATCCCAGAGTAGGAAAATTTATATGTTGATGTAAACAACATACCTGTAAGACCTGATAGAAATCAGCAACTCTCCTACTGTATATCCAATTTGTTACAGTAGCTTACATGAATATAACCTGGTCCTGTTATTCATGTGCTCATTTATGTACTTACTCATTTTGGACGGATCAATATGCAAGTAAGATTGCCATTTCCCTTGCAGATTGGCATACTTCAGCACCTCATTAGTGTAGGTTGAAGTCCACAGAATGTATAGTTTATCGGACACCTCCGCAAATAGGGCCCGAAAAACCAATTCCACCTGTAACACAGTGAAAATACAAATTCATATATTAGTACGTGTTATTCGAGGAGCCACCCAACAACACAACCGTGCTGAAACACGAGTTCACACAATCCAAGCCCGAGATTGAGGATGTTAAACTATGGAGATTGAGTTAGATGTGTCACGAAGTGTATTGGCCCTATGGGGCTAGATCTAGCTACCGGTACATAATATGTGGCCCATCGCTCTGTATCCTGATTTTTTACTGAATAGTAAGTAGCACTAGCAGATCAAAAGTTATTAGGTCGCTCTTGTTTGTACACATGGTTATGTGGCCCAGGATACAGAGTGACAGGCCACATATTATGTAGCTAGGCTGATTTATAAATATCCCATACTACTCCAACCTACCTTACTTTATTCCTTACATATGAGGAATTTTTATGGTACATTCCATGGCTCACCAAATGATGGCTTCATTTAAATATGATTTTTTGAAAATGGCAAAAAAAAACGGTGTACAAAAATCGTATTGAAGTTCGTCGTGGCTGGGGGCCGCCATCTTACTTATGATCCACAGCCTGTTAATCGTGAGAACTCAGGGCGCCCAGCTGATCTGCCAAGTCATAAATATTTATGAGGTGACGTCGCGGGCTAACTTATGTGGCTCACCCAATGAACATGCAAGCTTCATGCAGCAGCGTCACGAGTTCTTGCATGTTCATTGGATGAGCAACATAAGTTAGCCTGTGACGTCATTGTATGCATATTAATGACTTGGCAGATCAGCCGGGCGCCCTGACATCATGTGTCGTCGACGACGTCGTACCGTGCGGGGGCCCTTCCGTTATGTGTATATATGATACATGTTTTCTAAACATGGATTCTCTCAGTCTCTGACGATCGATGGTGTTGAATGATATGCATTTTGAGAGAGATTTTAAATCAAATCCGAAGTTAATTATGCGTTTTATGGAGAGCAGGCATGTACGATATGTGCGAAAGCAGGGCTGTAAACTGGCAGATGTAAAAACAGCCATTTTACAGCCCTGTTTGTAGGGCATAAGGTTGGCCATTTTGGGGGGGCTAACGATAGCCAAACGGCTCTCTGCACATTTTTCCTAGCCTACACTACAGAAACGTTGTTAACGTTACACTTCGCGACGTTCGACCGCTTCATATTCATAATCTGGGGAAAATAAAAAGAAATTGCATAATATTTACCTTCAAATATGTCCTTCAATGTGGACAAATTCCACTCCTCCAGCTTCTCCGAAACGAATTCATCCATTGTTGATCGGTACGGTGCGATCAGATCGTCAGACTTGGAGAAAGTAGTTTTTTGGCGCGGTTTTGCTGCTGGCGTACGCTGGGTACGCGCACGCGCGAGCGCTGGATGAACCAATCAGAAACGGGAAGACGGCCACGTCACAGCATTTCACCAGAATTATGTTGAAGTAATTTAACTAAAACCAGGATGATAATACGCATGGTTTTATCATAACCAGTATCATGTTGATATGTTTGGGGTGATAACCAGTATAATGTTAATATATGGTTCACCAGGAAATTTTCACCAGAGATTTTTTAGAGTGTACCCCCCGCCCCCCCAGGAAAAAATAATAATAACATAAATAGATGAAACCCGATGAGAAAAATTACGCTTAAATGCACGAGATGGCCGAATTTAACGCCGTAAATTGCGATCTTGTGGTCGGTTTCTTCTCGTGAAGCGTTCTGTGACGATCCAGTTCCTTCGGTGCAATTCCTAAAACTTTGTTTTCCATTGTTTTGTTTCAACTTTGAAACATCTGTCCAGGTCAAGCTGTCCTTGTATGACCAGACTGGGGTCAAAGTTGAATTGGTATTCAATGGAACAGACTCAGACATTTTGAGCTGGTTCGCCAAGGAGCGGCTTGTATCCTCTCCATGGAGTGACCTGACAACAACGGTCACTACGAGTTTCTTCTCTATTAGTGGTGGTGTTTGGAGGTATATTATGTTTCCAAATAACGAAACAAGCAATAATTGACAATATTCTGACTTTACTCTAAATCGACAATTTTATTCAGAATAATGATAATGCAAAACATAATGCTGTAGAATTGTAGAAGTAAAGCATCTCTGCTTCATAAAGCAGCACACTGTGTCAGTGGGAGTAGATTATTGTGTGGTAATCCATTTCTTATGTAAGTTGTTAACACTATTTATCCACCAATAAATTAGTGTGCATTGACTAACAAATAGGCCCTAGTAAAAATAAGTACATTGTGTATTGTGTGACAAAGACTAAGCATTTATCTTTAGTCGGTAAAAAAACGGAAATTAGCATCGATTGCGTTGCGTTTCTGAGCATTGATGTAGCCGAGATCTAGAAGTCCGACTGAATGTCCAACCAATGTAGGGAAACAGCGAAGACAAACTGAAAACTCGTTATTGTTTGGATTTTACTTGACAATGTGACCCGCTCTATCGAAATGAGAAATGTCTCGGAAATCAAGTTTACGTGTAATTTGCCTTACAAAAGTTGTTGACAATCGAAAATCATGAAAAAACACTGCACGTTTTCGATGGAATTAGGTTAAGCAAAACTTGATCTTTCTTGTCGTTGTCTTACCTTTAAATGAAAAGATGAATAAATCCACACAAAAAACGTTTTCTTGAGCATGTTTGTACGCATATCTACAATAGCTAGCTGTTGTTAAAAACGATTATCTAAATAAAGACGTCGTAAAAAATTGAAGTGACATTAACTGGTAGACTTTCTTCACTGCCCGATAACTTCGGATTGGAATAAGTTACGGAAATAACAATGATATTGCTGGAAAGCCGTGAGTTACTTGTTAACATGGTATGCATAACTCATTGTTCTAAATTTCCGAGACATTCCTCAATTCGACAGAGCAGTCACACATTTAAATAAAAGCTTTTCTAAGGTGATACTTCCAGGAAATATTTTATATACGAATAAACTTCAAATCAAATTATATGATGGTGGTGGATGCTTCTGCCACTGTGTTGGGTTACTGATCTAGTATTATCTATATTTATTGTATTCGCACAAACCATACAGTTTAGTGGAGCGGCGGTTCTTCATCAGTAAGCCCTGCAATGGATGTTCCGTAGATTGTGGCTGGCTGGTGGTGGTAGATAACACAGGCGGTTGCTCATGGGAGTCATTCAACCGGTATCCTGTCATACTGTACAGCACACACAGCGACTTAATAACCTGGCATGATGCAAAAGCCGGTAAGCCATAAATACTGTCAAAAACCAATACCTCTCCATAAAAAGCATGTACAAAGGTGTAAGCGTATAACAAGCAAAAGACTCAAAAACGCACTTTCTCCTCTCTACCCTTTTTATGAACAACTCTGTGAGAAATGTTTTGGGGTTGTAGTTGTGTTTTTTTTGTGTGTTTTTTTTGTGTTTTTTTGGTTTGTTGTTGTTGTTGTTTTTTTGGTTTTTTTTTTGGGGGGGGGGGGGGTTCAGATGATTAGCCCACCAAGGAAATAATATTATGGTAACAAGGTTGGGTTGTGAAGCTATACTCTTACCTTTCTAAGACAGTTCACAGATAAGCAATCAACGAAACTTTGTTGTTATTTTAGACACATTTTAACAACGTCACTGTATTTAATTCAGCACGTTTTGTCAATTCCAACTTTGGGCAAAAGGCTGCATTAAAAATCCTCAATTATATAAATAGAGGGGGTTTTGCCCCTAATATTAACAACAAAGCGTAGATCATGCTTTCCCTCAAACACTGGGCATTACTGGCCCAATGTTGGCCCGCTTGCCACCAAACATGCGGGGCATGCTTGTCCCTAAAAACTTTGCAAGTTTTTCACAAATTTTGCTTCGATGTTTACTACCAATAATAATTGAGCAAACGTTTATCCTCAAAAATCATTATAATTATAAATATTAAGCACTGACAGGTTAAAGTGTTAAAGCACAATAAACGTTCTTAAACTGCACTCGGAGTGTTTCCAGCGCTTGTACATATACGGTCGGAATATTAGCCCCTCCTGAACAATGGGGTACTAGCTACAGTGTTCACAAAATATAAACTGTTGAATGATTTGAGATTGAACAAAGCAAAAGTTGACTAGAGCGGTATTTGAACCAACGTCCTCCGGAAACGTTCCGGCGCTCTGCCAACTGAGCTACATACCCCTTTAATTTGTCAATCTCTTTGTTTGTTGTGAGATAAGAAAACCTTGTAGATTATTTAAATAATCTTAACTTTAAAAAAACTTTAAAATGCAAACTAACATCGTTAAAACTGAGGCAGTGGCATTCCGCTTCTCAACAGAAATAATAGTTATAACAAAATGCCCAAATATACAAATGATGTCAAGGATTGGTTATGAAAATTCATAAACCAAGGAGGGTGTATGGTTTAATTTCCCGAACAGTGACTTTGAAAATCTGAGCTGAAATGAGGGTTTCCGCCTTGGTGGCAAATACCAAAAACCTTTTCTTTTGAACTTGAGACCTCCCATTGGTCACAGGTTTGTGCGACCTATGACCCAAATAAGCCAAATGCCAAATCGTGCCCAGTGCCAGGGGCGAGTTGCATGTAATTGGTGACATTCTAAACTTCAAGTAGACATTACTTTATCCTTACTACCGGCGGGCTGGACAGGTGCCCCTCCCACTGTACTGTGTGCATGTGGTGAATAATGTGTTTTATCACACCATGGTATAACGAAATATCCGTTAAATATCCGTGAAATTGAACCTGGCATCAATTAGTACAGTCGCACGTCTTTGATAAAATTGTCTGTAAATTTATCCTACATTGAATGGTAGACCAAATGACACCCAACAGCATTATTTAAGATAACTAGGGCACGAACAACCGTATAGGTTCTGATGAAATGGTTTAAAGTCTGAATAATAATAATTTTTCCAAAGTATTTTTTTCAAAGTATTTTTTCTATTTTTTTAATCGTTCTTAACTTTATGGATTTTGAAAATGCTGCAACTTTCACGAAACGTTCGATAACCGCGTGTCACAGCAGAGTTTCTCAAATTGTCCAACACATTTTCAAAAAACGAAAGAAAGAAAGAAAAACAAGAAGGAAAAACCATCCAATAACAAAAACCTAGTGACGACAAATAACAAAATAATAATAATAGGACAGAAACACAGTTAATCTTAAAGCTTTTCATCAGCATTTTTGTTTCATTTCTTTTTATTGTTTCTAGCTGGAACGTTGGGCATTGCGGATTACTTGACCATTCACATCGATACTGAGTGAGACGAGCCTTTGGAGCGGCGTATCCGCACCGTTCACTACCTGTTGGTGTCGCACTACTACACAACTTTATTCATCACACTGAATCAACTTGGGACTATGTTTAAGTCTTTGAAATACACATTTTTGTTGGTGTTTACTAGATTTACCTTTTGGTCAAATGTCAAAACTTATTATGGTGTGTATTTGAAAATCATATATTGAAGCACAACACTATTAACAACCTTATAGGGTACAACAAAGATTGTCAGACTAAAGGTTTAACAATATTCAATGTGAATTTTGTTTAAGGTTTTGCAGAACCTTTGCGGAATAATTGGATTTTAACCTTTGTTTGTGTATTTGTGCATGCAGGTCATCTGAGCGTCATTTTGATATGCTCGATAAGAGACCTAAAAATTAAATGATTTGAGGCAAACAAACGTCTAACATGTTTTAGGCTTTACTGGAGATACGACACCTGACTCAAGAATGCTTAACATTTATTTGATATTCGTAAGAAACGTTTATTT
This sequence comes from Leptasterias polaris, assembly GCA_037783415.1. Taxonomy (NCBI): domain Eukaryota; kingdom Metazoa; phylum Echinodermata; class Asteroidea; order Forcipulatida; family Asteriidae; genus Leptasterias; species Leptasterias polaris. The sequence goes on along the minus strand of JAZGTN010000276.1, from coordinate 162,892 downwards.
CGTGTTTTAAGATGCACTGTACATTTTGGGCAATTTAGTACCATGCGCTTGCCACTTTGTAAATTGATATCAACGAGCGGAAGAGAGAATTACCTTGCAATATTTCTCTCAGTTTTTGATGACAATTTGATATGTTTTTGGTTTTTTGCTTTTACTATATAATTTTCAGTACGGTCGATAGTGTAAATTTGCAGTAAAAAGTGTATCGTACGGTGACACTTTGTTCCTTAAAGCTAGTATTTTTTTCAGGATGTTTCTCATTTTTTCTTTTCCGGAATCTTAAATTTCTAAGTATTTTAAACCTTTGTCATGCAGATGTCTCTCAGTTTCTGATAAACTTGATATGATAATATTGTGCACTTTATTATGTCACTTTCAGTACATCCTTTGATGTAAATTTGCATAAAAAGTGTATCGTTTTATTTTATTTCTTAAAGATTATTATTTTTTTCCTCAGAAGTAAGATTTTGTAGGTTTTTCAGATTTGTCTTTTTAATTATTTCGGTTTGTTTTCCCCCATCCACCTATATGTATTAACAGCACTATAAACTCAGTACTTTCCTGAGTCCCATGAAAAAATTCAGTACTGAAAAAAGAAAAGGAAAAAAAACACACATGCATACCACTCTGGTAGGAATTGAACCCTCGACCTTTGTCATGCAGATGTCTTGCCATCTAGACAACCGAACTAGCCCATTGGCTAGAGCCAGTTCAAAACCAATGATTTTGCGGCAGGTACCGCAAAGATAGAATAGATATTAACAAATGGGAAAGAAGATTATGTATTACTTTTTGTATTTTACTCATACACCGATGTGTATTAAGCACTGTATACTAAGTACTTTCCCAAGTCGTAACGCATAGGCATATCACTCAGGTGGGTTTCGAACCCCAATTTTGCCAAGCCAGAACTTATGTCGTAACACAATCAGATGTCTTTAATCTTGATGCAAATTTAGCACTGTATAACGCTACAAGATCGAACACAATTATTTTAGACATGACAGTGTCTCACCAATATTAGTACCCACTATTTCTCTACTACTTTCAGTTTAAAAAATGGTACGTAGGCTAATGTTTGAAGGGGAATTAGCAGCCTCACTATCTTCAAAGACGAAATACACGATTAGAATTATTATTTGAAATCTCAAATATTATAAAGTCCATACATCAATTTCCATGCATCAATTTCCAAGTAAATATTTCTAAACGACGAAATATTATTTGAAGACCCATTAACTCAGCTTTCCTTGTTTCGGTTGCTGCAGTTGAGTTAAGTCCGAGTATATGAACGTAGACAAAATTCCGGACAAATCGTCTACCATCCAAGTTAGTTTCGATTGCTGCAACTAAAACAAGTCCCATGTAAATGTCCAGAAAATCCCCCGAACTAAACCGTAAGCTGAATTGGATTAAAGTTATTTATACTCAGACTCCATAATGAAACTAAGAATAAACATTCTTGCTTGTTTGAATTTATGCCACAGCCTTTGAAAACTGTTTTTATTCAATTATTCCGGATACCGAACTTTGGGCAAACCGGACACAAAGACAACCAAACCAAATCAAACCAATTACGGTAAATTGTCTTCTTAACATATTATTATTATTATTCAAAGTATAGTTGCGTTTCCACCACTGTGACCTGTGATCGGAATCATAGCCTCTTGAAACTCTGGAGCGCTATGGCAACTAAACAAATCACAAAATACAATTAGGATATAAACATTAAACAACTGGCTTAATAACCCCAAAAGCGCCACAAATGTGTTTGGTGGCTATCCTTACCGTGAAAACTTGCCACACCCCCCGAGAGGCACATCATTATAAACATAAACATAAATCAACATCCTCCCTACCAACAGCTATATAAAGGAAGACTCAACCTCCCACCAATAATACCAAGGGTAGCCAAGAAAGACTCAACTTCCCGACCCATCGGCAGCCTTGGAAAAATCATCCTTCCCACTAAACATCAAAGGCAGCCACGGAAGACTCATTCTTTCCGCCCAACTTTAACAAGGACAGCCATGGAAGACTCATTCTTCCCGCCCAATCATACCAATCATATCAAGGGCAGCCATGGAAGATTTATTCTTCCCGCCAAATCATACCAATCATATCAAGGGCAGCCATGGAAGACCCATTCTTCCCGCCCAACTATATCAAGGGCAGCCAAGGAAGACTCATTCTTCCCGCCCAAGGGCAGCCATGGAAGACTCATTCTTCCCGCCCAACTTGTTTTTATACATTTTAATTTTTTATATCAAGGACAGCCATGGAAGACTCATTCTTCCCGCATCCAAGGGCAGCCATGGAAGACTCATTCTTCCCGCCCAATAAACAACAAAGACACTTTCTGAAAGACCAAACTGTCGGTGTTTTAGGTAAACATCAGTTCAATTCAATTCACTGTGCACAAACTTAATTACCGGCACAATTGCAATGAAATATACGGTGGGATGAAAGGGGTTGGTGGAGGGAAAACATTTAATGTCTCAACACTTTGGTTGACTGTGACAAAGTGAGGATCTCCCGCAAAAATGTACAACCCACGCCAATCCGCAAATGCTGATTGGATAAAAGTAAAACTTACAAACATCGTCCGATCAATAATATTTACAATGAAATATTAATGCAACACATAAACCAGTCAATGCTGCAAATACACACACACACAGTACACACACACACAGCCCGTGAACTCAAAAATCGATCTCTGACCCAGAAAACACCTTTCCGAAGTCCCCTGTTACACAGTGCACATGCGCACCGACATTGTAAACAGACATGTAAACACAAAACTCTAAAAGCCATAGGCCTACGTCGGACGGCGTTGAAATTATACATGTTCACTGAGTATAAGGCATTTTATCATTTATTGATGATAAACTGAATTATCACAGGTCGGCTATATGATGTGTCTAAAATGAGAAATCAAAAAGTTGTATTTTCGTTTAAGAATTAACTTTGCATTCTGGAATAACAATGTGCATTAAAATGAAAAAAAAAATGAAAAATCTGAATGGCAAAAATAGGGTACTCTTGTTATATGTCTACACTATACCTGCCTGCTAAGGTCAAGGCGATGAATGTACAAAAAACAAAAGCAACAACAACAACATTTGTACGTTACTATTTGAGCATCTTAGCTTGTAAAATACTTAACTATTCTTTGGGCACCCTTTAAACTTCTACGGTTCTTATTTCCGACCCCTCCTTCAGAAAAAGTGGTACCATTTCGCTTTGTTTCACCGACGACTCTGTCTCGAGGTCTCATTAGAAAATCAATCACAAAATGAAAAAAATTTACCTTTCTTTTAAACCCTTTTTAAATAGCGAATGGTAATTATTAATAATCAGTCATCAGTCAGACAAATTAAACAGATAATTTGTCGGCTCAAAGCTTTGCTTTCAATTGATGAAAAATTCGTAAAAATACAGTTTAAAAAAAATCAACACACAAATTATTTAATTAGAAAACGAAAGGTTTATTTTTGCCGAACAAATATCATGGGACTACTCTCAATCAATAAACTCCATTTACCAGGAGCTCAAATCATGCAAAAGCAATTTTATGAAATTCATACAAATTGCTCTGTTGACGTTATAGTTTTGAGCAGACAAATTATATTTAAAATTGTTTACTTCAATGTTAGCTATAGTAATCGTAATTTACAGTGCATGAGAATGAAATGTATATAATATATGTGTATTTTTATTTGTTTTACATTAAGGATACATTTGAATTAGTTAAAAAGTTTGGATGGTTTTTAGGAAAGATAGTCACACTTAACAAATGAGCAGGTAGAAGTTTCCCCCCATTTGGACATGCTTGAAAAGTGTCTGGTGCTCCCTGTCATTACAGTGGAAAGAAAAGGGTTTAAGGAATTGAATCCCACTAGACCAACACACACTAGGCACTATTGTCCTGATGAGTATTAAGAACAATGAGACTACGTTATAACTGAAAGCATGGTCTTAGTTTTTGGTGAAAGCCTTCCGTTTTGAGTGAGGACATTAATTCAGATAATTTCTTGCCCACAGGAAGTTTTAGTAGCCCAGATTTTAAACATGTATTGTTTTTCTGATGTGTTATTAATGGTAGCGATCGCAACCATTCTTATAAGGTCAAATAAAATTACACATTTATTTGAAATTAATTATTCACATCTAAAAAGGAAAAGAAATATTTTACAAGTAGGTTGCAGAGTTTTGACCCAAAGTGCAAGTAGAGAAGCGGCGTTTATACTAACCCGTAGCAGTTTTAGACAAAGAAGTAGATTGCAGAGTTTTGACCCATAGTGCAAGTAGAGAAGCGGCGTTTATACTAACCCGTAGCAGTTTTGACTAGACAATGTACACCAGGCTAGTGTAAAGGGCCGTTGAATACTGTACATGTGCACATCAATTCCTCACGTTAGTCACAGTGTGCCAGTGAGCAAGAAACTGGGTATAGACCACACAGTATCATCAAACATCTGTCTTTTCCAATCGGCCTTTGTGACTTAATGTGTTGACAATTATTTTGACTTCATCATAAAGTAAACAAATTCATTTAAAAAAACATAATTCTGGTACGTACAAATGTGGTTGACATAAAGTAAGTTATAAAAGCTTTGACGTCATTGCTGTTGCTCACCGGGGCAGACCCAAGTATACCAGGGCCCAATTTCATAATGCTGTTCAGCAGAAAATACTGCTTAGCAATTTCTATGCTAAGCAAAAAATGAGTTGGGGACCAGTCACAACAATGTAAACTTTATGGAGTTTTGGCAGGTAACCAGTTTCTGCTAAGCAATATTTTTCTGTGCTAAGCAAGTTTTTGTCCTTGCATGCTTTATGGGGCCCTGCTTGAAGAGCGGGTTACTTAATAGGGGTGACCCAGGTGTATGACGTCACGACGAAAAACTTTCTCAAGGGCCACCATTTTGTTTGTAATTCAGCATGACACTTTCAGAAAGTTTGACGCACATTTTCACTCTTAAAACACCAACTTCGTAAGCTTTAAGTATCTCGCTGCCACCACCAGCCAGCCACTGTCAGTATGGCGTCATCCATGTCACTGACTGTTAAAGAACCGTCGATTGTAATTTCTGATAAAATGAAACATTTATATTTAGACACATGGTTTTCAAGTAATTTATTGGCATTACAAAAATACCCTCACATTTAAAATATATAAATGTAAAGCCGATTTTGTGTTAGTACTGTTGAAGATTAAAGCTTAATTTGACAAAACAAATAACAACGAATAACCGTTTGTTCTTGTATTGCAGTTGTTTTGATATAATAATGTTTGTTTTTACTCATACATATACAATTGTCAATTCTTCAGTGCTATAATACTCTTGCATCATAATATGAGGCAATCAACAGAAACGTCCAGGTCATTTCTTTGCAAAAAATGCCTAACATAGGCTAATTATACCTGCCCCAATCACAGCGTCCACCCCCCCCCCCCCCCCCCGCCTCTCGATTGTTGATTGTATAATAAAGACAGACCTAGAATCTATCAACAATGCATGACTCACGGTATACAGAAAACGTTAAAATACACCACCGTGAAGCTATAAAGGCATTTAGGCTACTATTATTCAAAAGTATGCGTATAATGAGCAGCAACGTAGCCAGGAATTTTCGGTGGTTGGGGTGGGGGGGGGGGACACAGGGGGAATTGCTTCCAAGTGTGGGGGGGGGGGGGGGGCAGGGAGATTGGGTTTGTCAGTGGTGGGGGTCATGTAGGCTCCTAGAACTATGAGGTTCGATCCGCTATCGTCTCCACGTACCTCATATAGAGTGGCAATTCACGTTTACCCCCTTTGCACCTGCAATTCTCTTTTGAAACCGGATCTCGCGTGTTCTTTGTTCTCACAGTGAGCTCGATCGGCGGGGATCCAGAAAATCCACTCCGCAAAAAAAAGTTGCAAAAAATGATAAGTTCTCAACTTCTCACCGTTATTCAGAATCATCGCCTTCCGGTAACAATATGGCCGCCGCCGTAATTTATAAATGGTATGCTGCGCGCTACGCTGGTAGCGATAACCAACTGTTCATGTATTGGTTTATGTAGCATGACTTTTTGGTGTCTCCGGCATGTAGGCCTAGGCTGTATGCCGGTTATCCCTACATAGGACTCTTCTTCTGTGCTGTACACAGATACAGAGTTTTAAATATTAGGGCCCGTTTCTGGGGCGGAAAATTTTCAAAGCTTCATAACTCAAATCTTACCTCCAATAGACTGTGAAAGTCTCGCGCTTAATCGAACTTCCGGGACCATTGTGGTCCCAACCATTATGGAGTTTTACGTTGGCAAGATTTAGTTTCGTCTATTATTTTAGTTTAACGTACTTTATGACCATGAAAAGTACATATGTTGTTGGGAATGTAATACTAAGTGATACCAAATATGGAAGTAAAATCAATTCAACAACACAATGAAGAAAACCCAAGAATTGAAAATGACCTCAGCTTCCGGTTAATACTTGCAAAAAAATAAGAATGTGTGCCCACCTCCGATCACCAAATTCTTTTGGGTGGCGCAATGAAAATCACCAGACGCTGTAATTGGGTTACGTCACACAGTTTTGAAATGGATCGCTTCGTATTTGGAGAACCGTAATCAATCAGTACTCATTGATAGTGTGAAATCTGATTGTCATTGCCTGTGGTGCGGTGTGCCACAAGGTTCTGCAGCCGGACCCCTATTATTTATATTGTTTAGTGCACCGCTGCAAGATATCATAGCTGCTCATGGAATAAAGAGTATTGTTTATGCAAATGATACACAGCTTTATATCACCTATAATCCGGCGAATCGTGACTTAGCCCTTGCAAAAATTGAGGCTTGTATTGACGACATTAAATCTTGGTCTTTATCTAACAAGCTTGCTCTTAACGATGCTAAAACCGAAATCATCATTTTCAACTCACGTTTTTCTAAAAACGTTTCTCCTACAGAAATTAACATTGGGCAATCTCTTATTCAACCATCTCGTGTAGTTAGAAACCTCGGTATTCTAATGGATTCTACAATGAGTATGACCGACCAGGTAACCAATATATGCAAATCTGCTCTTCTACAAATTCGAAAAATAGGTCGAATCCGGCGCCATCTTGATGATGATTCTACTCTTTTACTGGTTCATGCCTTTGTCACTTCCAGACTCGACTCTTGCAATTCTCTTCTAATTGGTCTGTCAGATAGAGAACTTTCTAAAATTCAACGAGTTCAGAACACCGCTGCTCGCCTCGTCTCTCGCACCCCTCGTTCCCAACATATTACTCCCATCTTACAAGAACTCCACTGGCTCCCAATCAAACTGCGTATCGTTTATAAGTTAAATCTTCTCACTTTCAAAGCTCTTCATGGCTTATCCCCTGACTATATATCTGATCTTCTCCATAAATATATTCCTGTTCGTCCTCTCCGATCTGCTGGCCAATCCCTACTCACGCAAACTACTTTTTCCACAAAATGTTATGGTCAAAGAGCCTTCAACTTCATTGCACCTTCATTATGGAATGACTTACCTCTTAATATTCGCCAAGCTGGCTCTCTTCAGATTTTCAAGGGACTTTTAAAAACTCATTTGTTTGAATCTTTATTTGTGTAACTTGCTTTTTAAAATTATATTCTTTTCTATGTTTTTGTTTTTGTGTTGCGCATAGAGGCTTCTGCATTATGCGCTATATAAATTTCTCGTATTATTATTATTAATTGTAGGGCGCTAAGCCTAATTGTAGGGCGCTAAGCCTTTTCATTGCAGTCTACGGTTGTTGAGGCGTCAGCGTCCTCTTCAAACTGCGTCACGCGTTAATTCTACGCCCATGCGATCATCGCGCGTCTGCGTTTAAACCATCTCATCTAAGCGCTTTCGTCAAGTGCATCTGACATTGCGCACTCTGTAAGTTTCCTCCACTGTACTCTATCAGCTGCCAAGTGCCAGGTATTTCGGTTCTTGATGTTTAGGTCCGTGGCTTTCAGGTCTTCATTTATTCTTTTCAGCCATGTTGTTCTTTGACCGCCCCTTGGCAGCTTGTGATGACGTATACACTCCATAAGCGCTTGCTTGGCTGGTGTTTCATCAGGTAGTCTCAGGAGATGGCCTGTCCATCTCAGGCGTCTTTTTGCGATTATGACACTCCAAGGTTTCTCGTTGGTTTTTTCATAGAGCACCTTGTTTGACACCTTTTTGGGCCACTGAAGGCCGAGTATTGAACGCATGAGCATCCTGTGAAAGGCGTCGATTTTCTGTTCTAGTGACTTGGTTAGTGTCCATAATTCACTGTTGTATAGAAATATGGATGCTATGAATGCACGGAATGTTTTGAGTTTCGTTGCATGGGAGATCGACTTGCTGTTGAAAACACTTCGAAATTTGTTGAAGGATACCATCGAAAGTACTTTTCTTCTGGTGATGTCTTCCTCAGTGTCCAGTAGGGAGCCTAAGTATTTACACTTTTTCCAGCTGGTGTTAATTCCGTTTCTGCTGATGTGATGTTTTTCTGTCTTAGCGTTGTTTACCTTGAGGTTTCGCTCTTTAAGTACCTCAGGTGCCCTCCGTTCCATTTCCCTAAGTGGGTGAGCATTGTTACTTGCCCATGTGATGTCATCAGCATATTGCAGCCCAATCTCAAAGTATGATGGTGGACAAATGGCATAGTTGTGGTTTTCAAGTTCCGCAGGTAGGGGTTGGGACTGAGACTGCAGTAGATTGGCAGAGTAGTTATGATCTTGGAGATTCGGTGGTACCGCTGGTGTTTGTACATTTAGTTGTCTCAGTGCTTTCGCAAGGTAGATTGTGAAGATAATGGGACTCAGGCAGTCTCCTTGAGGTACGCCAATGTTGGTTTTGAAGGGCTTACCTAAGATTGTACCCACTCTAACTTGTAAGCGGACTTCTCTGAGTATGATTGCCAAAAGATGAAGTTCATCCTGCTCTAGCATTTCTTTAAGGTCTTCAAAAAGAACTACTCTCTTCACGGAGTCAAATGCCTTTGACATGTCAAGAAGCAAAAGGTGAAGTTCGTAGTTATCAGCTGTGATGGCCTTTTCTGCTAGGATCTTTAAAGTGAAGACTTGTTCTGTAGTGCTTCTACCGTGTCGATAAGCGGCTTGGGAAGCCGGTATATGGTCATTTAGTCTGTCAGCAATTCTCCTCGTCAAACATATGGCCAATATTTTGCGGATTATTGTCAGTGAGACAATTGGTCTTATGTTTTCAGGGGGTCCCTTTGGTTTGCCTGGCTTGGGAAGGGGGATGAGAATGCCTTCTTTGATGTTATTTGGGTAGATACATGTGCTTGCTATATCATTCAGAGTAAGAGCGACTTCTTGAGCAATTATCTCTGGTCCATACTTCAGCAATTCATCATTGAGGTTGTCTTTTCCAGCACTCTTGCCATTTTTTAATGATTTAATGGCTTTCACAACTTCTACTTTGGTGAATGGTTGCTTCATCATTCAGGTCAAACTTGCGTTTAAACCAGCTTTTAGTGGCTGCACGTACTCTCTGGCGTGGATTTACAAAAGGGGGTTCCTTAAAAGTTAATATCGAGTAAGCATCCTTGTCCCAGAGTTTTCAGTTTGTTTCAACAAAAACTAACAAATGATTTGTGTTTTTGTTATGAAAGCTAAAACTCATTTTATACAAATTGTAATGAGTATTTTTGTTGTTCAGATTGTTTTATAGATCTAATTTAAAAACAATGATTTGATTTCCGGAAAAAAATTGTTCTTCGCTTGACGTGTTTTCTCGTACTGATACGCGCGAGACTTGCACAGTCTATAAGCCACCGTTCACCGGATTCACATTCCATGGCGGCATACATTTTTCTGCGGCGGGTTTTAGACGTTATTATATTCCTCATTAATCCGTCATTTTCATGAAATATTGCAGCTCTCAACATTAACAAATTCTGCAAACTTTTAACAGTTTATAAAAGAAAAACCAAGATGCGGGCGTTTGCGTGTGTTCGCGTTTGTTTGCGCGGGCGCAGTTTACGCATACCGCAAAACGCGCCAAATTTTGTATCGCATTTTTTTGTCACAGTATCTTGACTGCACAGCGTTAACATGCAAACGCAACGCAACGCAACGCACTATATGCGCGTCATGTATCCTGCGTCTTACACGCGAATGTATGCGTACGCATGACAGTGAGAAGACGAACAAAACGGCAATTTTTTTTTACGTTGAGTTGAGAGCTGCATTATTTCACGAAAATGACAGATTTAATATATGACGTCAAAAAACCCACCGCAGAAAAATGTTTGCTGCCATGGAATGTGAATCCGGTGAAATTAGTGGCTTCTTGTAGGTACGATTTAAGTTATGAAGCTTTGGTAGAAATACAACACTGCTTCTGCTCAGTAATTCAACATGCAGTTTGGAATAAATTCTCCAAATCGAGTTTAGTTTTTTAATTCAAATAAATAAAAAACGTTGGGAAAAATCACTCGACGATTCCATTCAAATCATAGGGAACAGAGTTTTTTCGTCTTGTATGGATCAAGCTATTTATTACGTTATTTTTCAAAATGTTTACATCTTGTATTGTTTTATGTATAAATACTAAATACCGTATGTACAAAGCACTCTAAACATAATAGACGCATCCAACATGAATGGCCTCCTGATTGGTCATCTCTCTGTCATAGTGTTGTTATGTAAATGTCAGTTGTGAATAAATGATTATCACGTATACGCAAGAGGGTCAAGTCTGAGATTGCGAGTTAGAGCGCGTGATGGCAAATCTGCGGGGGAATTTTGCGTGGCTGATGCAGAGAAATAACCGCGATGTCGGACTTGAAATCAAGTAAATCCACCACGCAGCACTTGTGCTAGTTTGTGTCCCAACTTAATCGAGATGTTCTTGCGCCTGCAGTGTGTTCAGTGGTCTAAATCTTCCCCAGTGTGGGTTGATTGCTGTTTATTATCCAAAAACCAAAGGTATCATTTGCATTTAAGCTAACGACGAATTAAATCTTAATTTCCGAGCTGAGTTTTAAAGGCAGCTTTTCCTCACCCTTATGTCCCTATGCCAAGAAATAAAAACCCAAATATTATTTCGTAGATCAATGTAAAATGAATTTTGCGAGACATCCCCCGTTGACCTTATCCCCTGATGAGCCGAAAATTAAATAAATTGCTGTTGAATCACACAATAATGGAAAATTAATCGTGGTTCATTTATTGTGAACGGCTATTAAAACGAAAAATTAGCTGTCACTTAGAAAATGGCATTAAATTAATCACTCCAATATTTTTCTGTAGTTTTTACCATAATGATGTTTGCGGAACTAGCTATATTCTCAAATTGGACTCGTAAATTATTGACGATGAACACAATACACATCAGTATATTCGTCTCTAGAGCTCAAAGTGCAGAACCCTCAAAATGGTGGTCAGAGAGATTTTAGAAACAGGATAGAAACAGATAGAAACAGGATCAATTAAATTCAATTTATTTATTAATCATGTGAAAACACAAGACATTTGTAATTCAGTGTACAGCATTAAACACTTTCAAAGAAATTGCCCAATTGGCAATTACACAAAAGTAAAAAGAGAGACACACGGGTAGGTTGTAGGCATACACAACTATAGAACTGTCTCTGATAAAACAACTGTTAAAACTGTGGGTAGGAATGAGTTTTTAAACCTGTTTGTTTTAGAGCTAGTTGACAAATCCTACCTAGTCTATGTGTATCTATGTATTGCAATTCTCATTGTTTATTTTTCAAATGATAAACTATTTTTCTACAGGGTAATACAGAATGTTTAACGTTTATATATAACAGTAGCCTTGCTCAGAAGAGCTCATCGAGGAAATTCCAATGCCAAGTTGTCTATAAACCCGTTCGCATAGTCATCTAGGACTTCAAAATCTATAGTCTTTCGAGGTAAGGCCATCTCAGATGTTTATTTATTTTAGCAAGTTATCATCAAAACTTCTGAAGCTTTCGTTTTATTTTCGTAATCTTAAAAAATTGTGTTCACTTAACAGTTTATTGTCTTCCCCATTCCCAATATCAATGTTATATAAAATGCTTAACAGGCAGGTAGTGCAGTCTCATGAGACGAAACCTGCCAAGCCTAGAAGCATACTGCACCTGACGAGTTGTGCTTTCTTATTTGTTGTCTTTCTTTCTAAAAGACGCAGATGTACTTTAAACTGCCGGCTTAACAAACTTATTAAACCTCCCACAAATTTCCAGTTCCCCCAGGTGGCCCCCACTCGAAAACAAATCGCAATATAAATAGTGCCCACAAAAAAAGAAAGTTAAAAGAGTGAAAACATATAGTTTTGTTTGGTTGACTGGCGGGGATTTGTTGTTCGTGCATTCCATCCACATTCCAATCGCTTTTCAATCTTGCGTTAATATCTTACATAATAGAGTTCATTACGTTTCCCGCCCCTCCATGTCACATGACATTTTCGGGCATTTTTGTTTGCTTAGCTAGTATTTAAGGGTACACCCACTGAAGCATGTCACTTCAGGTTTCGGCACACGCTAAGTTAACCCTTTTCGTAACTGTTAGCTATTCCCACCCGCCCACCCAGCATTATTGCTTATGAGAACACCAGACACAAATATCGTCTCGAAGATCTAAATTAATATCACGAAAGTATATTGCCATTATAAGACATTTGGTACTTGCGGATATTTTCCTTTTTATTGTTGCCATTTCTTAGGCTTGCCAAATGCTGGTTCCAACTGTTTCTCTTGCGGAATGCAAGGCCACAGGTCACGAAGCTGCCCATTCAGTTATGGCCCCAACCATCCGTCTCGTATCAGACAGAGAGCTAGAGCCAGTCCAGCCATCGGTTATTTCAACGACAGATGGCAGGTTCCCGTCTCACAACGACCTCTACCATCTCCCATCGCCAACTTTAGTACAAACGCCTACAGAGACGCGACAGTCCTCCCATCAGATGGGCCAGCAGCTATTGGACATCCCCAAGCATCCAACTCAGCTTAGCACTATCAAATCATTAGAAACCAAGTTCAGTGATGTTTTGCAGGTACATTGTTCCTATCAGTCTTTCCAGACAATCATTCCAGAGTCGGATAACTTTTTGGTTAAAGGGAGGTTAAAGAAAAACCTAGAATTTTGGAGATGTATTGGAACTCCAGATATGATATTAGGGAGGTTTCGCACGCGAACGGATACGCATACGCATACGTTTAGCTATCCGTAACCGTTAGCAGCCTTTCTGTTGTTTTGCAATCCCAGCGTTTTGGTGGCACTGTTCGCTGTTCCAGCACAGCACTTGGTGGCGCTGTTCAACATGGCATCCTCCATAGACGAGCTTATGTTCATAGCTTTAGAGGAAAATGACGAAGAAACAGTGCATTTTTTTCGTATTTCAAAGTCTTTAGAAATCAACAAAATGACACGTACATGTTCAGTGATTCATTTATTTTGATACTATTCATACATATTTGGAAACAAATACAGGAGAATTACTAGAAGTTCGAGTTTTCCTACGTGTTTTTTACTTACGTGTAGCAAGCGGGATATCAGTGTCGTCTGCACGTATAGCGGATAGCGAGTAGCGTATGACGTCATAATGATGACGTATCCGTCGCACTAACCGTATCCGTTCGTATGCGAAACCTCCCTATTATCAGTTATTTCCCACGGATATCGAATTCCTTTCATAGCACACCCGCCTCCAATGTTCTTTCATAATAACCATTCAGCCTTACGAGAAACTTCATCTGTTACAGAATCCATCATGGAATGACTTGCTTCTGGTAGAATAACAGAAAAACTTCAATGTTCCTATGTATGTAGTCCTTTGTCTGTAGCATGCCAGGCATCATCAAAGAAAAGATTGATTCTTGATCTGAGTCAACTTAATAGATATGTTCAGAAGTCAAAATTTAAGTTAAATGATTGGAAAATTGGCTTACAGTATTTGTCACAAAAGGCCTTTTCCCTTTCGACCTTAAATCGGGTTATCACCATATTGACATTGCACCTGAATTTCAACAATTCTTGGGCTTTTCATGGTGTGTCAATGGGTCTCAAAGATTTTTTGAATTTAATGTGCTGCCTTTCGGTCTTACATCTGCTCCTTACATTTTTACCAAAACGCGAAACCTCTTGTTAAACATTGGCGTTCTTGTGGTATCTTAGTTGCATTGTATTTGGATGATGGTATGATTGTTATTCCAAGTTCTCCACAATCTCACCAGCATCATCTCAACTTAGCCAAAGACATTTCTCTTCACATCAGGACCGATCTGTTTAGAGCTGGTTTGGTTGCTAATTCGACAAAAAAACATCTGGACTCCTACCACTTACATTGAATGGCTTGGAATGGGATACCAATAAAGGCACTCTCCAAGTCCTGGATAGAAGAATAGATAAATTAAAGGGAATTATCAGACTTCTGCAACAATCTCCCATAGTTATCGTAAGAGAATTACATTCATTTGTGGGTCAAATCATTTCACTCTCGCCTGTAATCGGGAGCATCTCTAGGTTGATGACAAGAAATTGCCAAATGATGATTGCTACGGCCAATGACGAAAACAAAATCATTAAGCTCAGTGAAAGTTGTAATGTAGAGATACAGTTTTGGGACAATAATGTCTCTCATTTGAATGTGCGTCATATTTTTGAATTTCTTAAGACAAATAAGATAATTTGTTGCGACGCCAGTTCAACTGGCTCTGGAGCAGTCATGTGCAATGATACTCATACAGCCCATAAACTCTGGACACAACAAGAAAGTGCTCAAAGTTCTACTTGGCGAGAGCTAGACACCATTGCCTTCGCTTTGAAATCCTTTCTCCCTATAATTTCAGGTTCTCAAGTTAAAGTATTCACAGACAGTCAGAGTGCTGCAAAAATTATCGAAGCTGGTAGCATGAAACAAAATTTGCAAAATTTAGCTTTTGAAATATTCAACACTTGTCTACAAAACACAATCAGGTTAGTAGACTGGATTCCTAGAAGCCTCAACGAACAAGCTGATTATGTTAGTAGGATTATTGACACTGATGATTGGTGTTTAACGGATGAATTTTTTCTCTCCATCAGTCGGCTTTGGGGCCCCTTTTCAGTTGATTGTTTTGCTAGTTTTCACAATGCCAGAGTACAACAGTTTTTCTCAAGATTTTGGAATCCAGGTACTGCAGGCGTTGACGCCTTCTCACAGAACTGGTCCGGAGAAAACGCCTTACTAGTTCCCCCAGTAGTCCTAATTCCGAGTGTATTAAGTCACATCTCCATGTGCAAAGGGAAGGGGACTCTCGTTTTCCCGTGGTGGCCTTCCAACGCCTTCTGGCCACTTTTATGGTCCTGCTACAAGCCTTGGGTTAAAGATCTTACCACTACAGTTGGTCACTCTGCCCTAAAACATGGTAGAAATCAACATTCTTTGCTTGGGTCTCAATAATTCAATGGGCTCATTGGTGCAGTTAAGTTAGATTTTTCAATTAATTTGTTCATAAAATAATTTCAAATCTTGTCTTTCTGTACAGATTATACGTGCCCAACCCTATTGGCTTAACTTCCCGCAAACATTTGATGATATCAAGAATCAGATTCTGCATGAAGCAATTGCTGCAAAATCGGAGGGTACAATCAATGCGTACTTATACAAATGTAGAGAATTCTTTACGTGGCTGAGAAGTTTACAATTCCCTATTTCCCTCCCAGTAAGTGATGAAATTGTTGCCGTTTTTCTAGTTCACATTAAGTCTAAATGCAATTCAGATAGTGTAATAACCACGACCGCGGCCTCAATAAAGTGGTTACATGCTATTATTAATAGCAAAAACAATCCCGTTGACTCTCCAATAGTACAACAAATAGTGACGAGCGCAAGAAAAGCTCTGCATAAACCTCCTTCACACAAGCAACCTTTGACATTGGTACAAATCAAGGCCATTGTCGATCAATTCGCTCACCCTGGTTGTACTCTTCTAGAGTTAAGGACAGCTTCCTATTTGTCCTTGAAATTTGCCTTATTGTTTAGACACGATGAAATTTCTGGAATGAAAGCATCCCACATATCATTGCTAAGGGATAATAAAGGTCTTTCCATCTTCATTCCGAAATCCAAAACAGATATTTTCAGGGATGGTAACACTGCCTTTCTTGCGGACACCCCAGACCGTTACTCACCCGTAAAAATTTTGCTCCGATTTATGACGGCGTGCGACATTGAAATTGGTCAAGAAAAATTCATTTTTACACCCCTTTCTTTTCACTCAAGTTCACAGTCACATAAGCGTGTACTGATGCCCTTAATCGCATAGGCGTTACTAATCCCAAAGCCTACGGCTTGCACAGTTTAAGATCAGGAGGGGCCACTCATCTTGCATCCAAACATGTGCCTGAAGAACTGATAATGCAACACGGGAGGTGGAAAACCTCCATAGCTAAGAACAGATATATCCAGAGGGACGTTGAAGAGCGTTTGTTGGTTTCCAAATCAGTTCTATCATAAAACAGAAAATATGTTGACCACGAATTAAACCAATAGTGTAATGGATATTAAGAGCTTTAACTATTTAGGTGTTCGGGCACACAGCCCGTAACACCTCTTGTTTTTGTTCCGGTTTTTTTTCTTACTTTTTAGGTGTTCGGAGCGGAGCGTAGCTCCGAACACCTCTTGTTATTAGGTGTTCGGTCCACAGACCGAACAACTCCTTGTTTTTGTTCGGTTTTTTTTTTTTTTTTTTCTTTGTTTTGCTTAATCTTCTGATAGTCGTTTGTCCGCAGAAAAAAACATACTTGCAAACCTTTGATCAACTTGAAACTTAATGTGACATTAGAACATAAAGAGCAGAAGACGTGTGAGCAATGACGTCATGATGACGTCATCGGGTGTCAAATTACAAGCCATTTAAGGTCAAAAAAGTGCCCTCATGCCAATGCCTGTATGTTTCTGAATAGGAAAGCTATAGTATTCATATTTAAACATTATGATAGATCAAGACACGGGCAACATTTGAAAAGTTAACGCCAAATTCACATGACCTTTACTTCCGGTCGTAACGGAAGGTCAAAGTTTGCCTTTCTGCAATTCTTAACCAACAAACATTTCCTGCCCAAATTCTTCACTTCTGTTTATCCGATCAACCTCAAATTTACACCATGTTAGAACCTTGATGAAACCTCCATCAAGTTGTTGTGACGTCATGATTACGTCATCAGGTGTTGAAATACAGTAAATCAAAATTTAATATTTCAAAAAATCATAACTTAATCATTACTGAATGGATTGCTTCAATCAATACATCATCGGACAGGTCTTTTAAAACTCAACAAATGCTACACAAAGAGTTATCCCGGTTGTTCTTGACTTCCCGCTGAAAATGTAAGTTGAACATTACGTTAGTATTAGCCCGCAGGGCTGGTCATTCTGCTCCATTAACCACGCGTAATCTTGCATGTACATGTAGGGCCTAAACGGTACACACACTGCGCCATTGATCTTAGGTGCAAAGTCCACGAAGACTGCATTGCTGTGTGTGATACGTTATCCATGGTGGCGCTATACCAAGTTAATGGTCCTTTGTTACTGCACTCGTCGATAAATGCAACCATCCTTCGGAACGATGTTCGACGGTGGTCCAATGAATAGCTCATTGCATAACCTTCGTGTTAGCCTTTTGTTGGCTTGGTGGTAAATATCAACTGAACGAGTGTATTTTGCTGAACTGTTTTGGTGATTTTGAATAACTTTTGATAACTGAGAAAATGCAATCGGAAAAGGGTCAACATAAATTTGACTCTGATCAACAACGGTTTTTACGCGAATCTAACTTTTAGATCCTGTTGAATACTTCAAAGAAATACAATGTGACTAGCAAAATAAATTCAACATAAATTGCACATCGTGTAAACAGTAGGTTCTTATGCCCTTTTCATAATCATGACAAATGATGTTGCTTCACACATAAGGTAGCAAGCATGCGTAGTTTGATAACATTTATTTTTGAATTGTTAGTGATAGTCTTTTAATTTATCAGTTAAGCATGTTAAGTTTGTGACTATTTACATGAAAATTGTTATACATGTGTATCTAAACTACTTTATGGAGACGCATACAGCAACGATATCACTTTCCCCCGTGTACACTAAAAGTATACAAGTAATAGGTTTGCAAACGACTTTTTTTTGAAAATTAAAAACTTTCAATATAAATCTGCTTACGCATTTTAGTAACATAACAGTGCCCCATCGAAACCCGAACACCTAGTGTTTGTTCTCACAAACACTAAATCTCTAGTGGATTTTTGAGTTTGTTCGCCCACCTCAAAAATACACGCATCGTTGTCCGCAGACTTTGACATCTTTCCCAAATTCGCACGGTCATGAAACTTGGCAACAATATTACACCTGATGATTAGATAAGACATAAATTTCGACAACATAATGACGTCACCCAATGAATTATTGGTTAATTAAATGTAATTAATTTAATCAAATTTTGAGTTTTTGGTTTAACAACCATGCAGAACTCGCAAACTAAGAACGATAAATTTGTTGTTATTTCTTGAAAACAAAGGGTATTGAATACTTATTGCTTTATACATTGGAACAAATCAAGTTTGAAATTTCAAAAGCTATCAACAATGTTTTCAGCGATTCAATGTTATAGCTAACGCATTAAAACAGCACTGAGCCCAGCGAGAACCCGAACACCTAGAGTTTGTTTTACAAACTCTAAATCTCTAGTGGATTTTTGAGTTTGTTCGCCCACCTTAAAAATACACGCATCGTTGTCCGCAGACTTTGACATCTTTCCCAAATTCGCACGGTCATGAAACTTGGCAACAATATTACACCTGATGATTAGATAAGACATAAATTTCGACAACATAATGACGTCACCCAATGAATTATTGGGTAATTAAATGTAATTAATTTAATCAAATTTTGAGTTTTTGGTTTAACAACCATGCAGAACTCGCAAACTAAGAACGATAAATTCGTTGTTATTTCTTGAAAACAAAGGGTATTGAATACTTATTGCTTTATACATTGGAACAAATCAAGTTTGAAATTTCAAAAGCTATCAACAATGTTTTCAGCGATTCAATGATATAGCTAACGCATTAAAACAGCACTGAGCCCAGCGAGAACCCGAACACCTAGAGTTTGTTTTACAAACTCTAAATCTCTAGTGGATTTTTGAGTTTGTTCGCCCACCTCAAAAATACACGCATCGTTGTCCGCAGACTTTGACATTTTTCCCAAACTCGCACGGTCATGAAACTTGGCAACAATATTACACCTGATGATTAGATAAAACATAAATTTCAACAACATAATGACGTCACCCAATGAATTATTGGGTAATTAAATGTAATTAATTTAATCAAATTTTGAGTTTTTGGTTTAACAACCATGCAGAACTCGCAAACTAAGAACGATAAATTCGTTGTTATTTCTTGAAAACAAAGGGTATTGAATACACGTAGACAGTAAAAAGTAATAATTGTAGAAAACGGCATTTAATGTTGAAGGCTTTTATAAAATCCCGCTTTCCTTCAAAACGTCACTAGTTTTCTAACAGTGGAGACTTGTTGCTTTGAACTTCATATATATGGTACTTATGACTGATTTTCGTCCTATAAGCAATAAGCTATTTTCGTTAATAAGCAATAAAGTAAAACGTTTTGTGTTAGTACGTGAAATCAAAAATTGATGCAACATGTTTTCGAGCTTGAAACATGAGTACCGTAGCTCACAGTATTCCAAGATGGGATGGGAAACAACTTCTGACTCGATCAAGCATATTCTGTAGATTTCAAAATTAAACTTATTTTGTTTGACACCTGAAAAATAGACGATTGATAGAGGGTGCTCTGTTACAGGTGGTGACTTCATAATTCCTTACATTTTAACATAACGTCAGCAATTTCCTGAAACCTGAAAAATTGATAAAAAACAAATTTTTGACTTTTTGGATGGATTCGACTAAGGTGATTGGGATCTAACTATTTACGAAGTTATAGGTCTCAAAATCGTAGTTTCTTAATTACGCTAAGTTGATGAATGACAAAAACCTCAAGAACCTGGAATTATGTTTTCACGAAGAGCCAAAAACCTTTTTGTAAATTTGTTGTATACCTTACCACGTTGATTTACAGTTGGCACAGTGCCAATCATGAGCGCGCCGTCTTTTGCGTTTTCACGAAGAGCCAAAAACTTAAAAGGACAAAAAATAAGCACAACCCGGAATTGCGTTTTCACGAAGTGCCAAAAAGGTATTGCTCTAACGCGTGGAATTATCCCCTGGCACGGTGCCAAACGTGGGTGCTCCGGCTTTTGCGTTTTCACGAACAGCCAAAAAGTTTATACACGACTCGCTGCACACAGAGCACGGTTTGTAACGTTTTCACGAAGAGACAATTTTGTTAATTAAATAAATACTCATTAATTAAACACGTTATGGACAAAATTGAAACAGATTTGTATGATTTAGGATCTCTACTTTCCTGACATGTAAAAATTTCCAAGATAAGATTTCGAATAGTATACCAACCAGTAGTTTCAAAATAAGCTAAACTTCAAACGCGGTTTTCTCAGAACATATATTTTTGACTGCAGGGGACTTTTTTGCCCTTCGTGAAATTGCTGACGATAAGAGAACACATAAAGTAGCATACCGCGCCACACAGTCTTATGGAGGTGTTTTTTTTACCACACAGGCCATAAAACAAGAATTGTGGTGAGCGAAATGTATTGACTTTACGTTGGGCACTGGTGACGTCATGATGACGTCGCACAACGTTTAGCCTAACAAACACATCTACAGTATCCCACAAGTAGTAGTACACAATCGAAAACAGTTGATCGGACTTAAACTGTTCGAGATATGGTGGTCTCAAGATTTGCTAATTATATTCATGTCATTATGTATTATACAATAAACCATTGCAAGCAGTTCTGCAACAAGGTATGGATTTTTACCATGTGCAAGTCCTCGCACAACTTAATGGAATAAGCTACAGAAAGGCGAGTGGCCCCGATAATATTTCGGCTAGATTGATACGACAGTTTTCATATGAGCTATCTAAACCCTTGACTCATATAATCAACGCCTCGTTCGCACAGCTCATCGTCCCAGCACAATGGAAGCGAGCAATTGTCGTCCCTGTACCCAAAACTTCACCCGCCAACATAGACAATTTGCGACCAATTGCCCTCACAGATCACTTTGCCAAAGTGACTGAAAATTTCATTGCTCAGCAAACAATGGCGTCGATTAAACCCAACCTCGACCCCGCCCAGTTCGGAAACATCAAGAAAGTTTCCACCACGCACTTGCACCCATGTTCCCTACCATCGCGTGCAAAGCCTGAATCTTTTAACAACAAAAATCATAATGACTTTGGTCTTGTTGTATTTATTGTCACAGTTGGTTGCTTTTTTCTCTTGCGTTTTCTCCAAGCATGACAAAGCAAAACGTTTGTCTAAATTTTCAAGTTACAACTCTATAGAGTTCTCAATGGTGTAAACAACTACGCACCATCGGACAATTCTTGACTGACCTTGCACTTTGAAAAGAGACTCAGGGTGATCGCAAATCAGCTCTCGTTTCAGTGATCGAATGTCAAAGGGAACTTTTATAACCAGTGTTCCGCGACCAGAACGTGGGTGTAAAGAACTCAGAGAGTAGGGATTGACATACCATCCATGACCAAACTAAGCTGGCCTTTGAAAAGACCATCCAATGTTATAGAAACTGAACCATTTGGGGTTTTATAGAGGGAAGATTTAAGTGCATGTTATGACTAAGATCAGGTATTGTGACGAGATTGGGTGGACCGAGACAAGTCTAATGTGCCATTCTTCGAGAAGCACAAGGTTAAGAGAAACGGGTATTCTTGACACAAAAGTCTATACCAAACCCACTGAAACCTATAACCAATACCTACACAAGACATCGTCACAACCCCCGCATGCATTCAAAACATTCATCTATGGAGAAACACTCCGATATGCTCGAAACACAAACAATAAAGATCGATGATGTCTTGATCAAATCAAAACATTTCCATGCATGTGGGCCTAATACCACAGACATTCTGCAGGTGAACCAATAACCAATGGAAATAAAATAACAATGGGGGAGGAGGAATCCCATCTGTAACAGTCTTCCCCCTTGGAGGAAAGTATATATATTTTTATTTTTATTTTATTTTTTTTCAAAATTTTATTTTTAATTTGATAAATTATCAAGCCCCCAAAATTACTGTATTATAACTACACACTTGGTAAGAAAATACTTATCTAAATTCACTTAGAGTGGAATTTGAAAATAATCGTTTTAAATGCGTCGTGAAAAGGCATCAGCAATCATGTTATCTTTGCCCTTAACATTAACTACTTCAATGTCAAACTCGTGCAGACTTAAACTCCATCTGCCCCAATTTTTTCCCGAACACCTAGTGTTTGTTTGACAAACACTAAATTCTAGTGAATTTTTGAGTTTGTTCCATCTCAAAAATACACACAAATCGTTGTCCGCAGACTTTGACATCCTTCCCAAGCTCGTACGGTCATGAAACTTGGCAACAGTGTTACACCTGATAAATAGATGAAACAGAAGTTTTGACAACATAATGACGTCATCCAATGATTTATCGGGTAAATTAATGATATTAATTTTTTAATCAAATTTTGAGTTTTTGGAACTCACAAACTAAGAACGATAAATTCGTTGTTATTTCTTGAAAACCACTGCAAGCAGTCATGCGACAATTCATGCATGTTTACTTTCGAGACACATTGTCAATGTAACTGTGAAGCTATCAAAATGTACAATGTACTGGTTAAATTTACACAATAGTGTCTAGACTCCGAAGTTTAATTTAGTACGTACATTGTGTCAGACAATAAACCATTGCAAGCAGCCATGCGATAAGTCGAGACACTTTGTCAAGGTAACTGTGAAGCTATCAAATCGTCATCCACCGATTTCACGAACTGACACACACACGTAGACAGTAAAAAGTAACAATTGTAGAAAACGGCATTTAATGTTGAAGGCTTTTATAAAATCCCGCTTTCCTTCAAAACGTCACTAGTTTTCTAACAGTGGAGACTTGTTGCTTTGAACTTCATATATATGGTACTTATGACTGCTTTTCGTCCTAAATTAATAAGAAATAAAGTAAAACGTTTTGTGTTAGTACGTGAAATCAAAAATTGATGCAACATGTTTTCGAGCTTGAAACATGAGTACCGTAGCTCACAGTATTCCAAGATGGGATGGGAAACAACTTCTGACTCGATCAAGCATATTCTGTAGATTTCAAAATTAAACTTATTTTGTTTGACACTTGAAAAATAGACGATTGATAGAGGGTGCTCTATTACAGGTGGTGACTTCATAATTCCTTACATTATAACATAAGAGAACACATAAAGTAGCATACCGCGCCACACAGTCTTATGGAGGTGTTTTTTTACCACACGGGCCATAAAACAAGAATTGTGGTGAGCGAAATGTATTGACTTTACGTTGGGCACTGGTGACGTCATGATGACGTCGCACAACGTTTAGCCTAACAAACACATCTACAGTATCCCACAAGTACACAATCGAAAACAGTTGATCGGACTTAAACCGTTCGAGATATGGTGGTCTCAAGATTTGCTAATTATATTCATGTCATTATGTATTATACAATAAACCATTGCAAGCAGTTCTGCAACAAGGTATGGATTTTTACTTTCAGGACACATATTGTCAATGTACTGTGAAACTATCAAATGTACAAATGTATGTACTGGTTAATGTACAATAAAGTGCATAGACTCCAAAGTTTTATGTAGCGTTAAATTGTATCAGTCAATAAACCAGTGCAAGCAGTCATGCGACAATTATTGACCTATAACTTTTAACACACACTTTGTCAATGAATGCAATGCAAATGCAAATGCGTATGTGTAGTGTATACATTGTATGAGAAAATAAACCAAACTAGACTTAACTTTTTTTTGACAACAGACACTAGGTACGTGTTCGGGTATCGCTGGGGTCAGTGCTGTGTCAATGCGTGAGCTATTTCATTAAAGGCACTGTACACGTTTGGTAATTACTCAAAATATATATTAGCATAAAAACTTACTTGGTAACGAGCAACGGAGAGCTGTTGATAGTATAAAACATTGTGAGAAACGACTCCCTCCGAAGTAACGTAGTTTTTGAGAAAGACGTAATTTCTCACTAAAATAATAAAAGACTTCTGGCCAGAAGCCTTTTATTCCTATCTGAAAGCACACTAATTTGTACAACAAGGGTGTTTTTTCTTTCATCATTTTCTTGCAACTTCAATGACCAATTGAGTCCAAATTTTCACAGGCTTGTTATATTTTTATGCATTATGTTGGGATACACCAAGTGAGAATACTGGTCTTTGACAATTACCAAACGTGTTCAGTGCCTTTAAGTTGAACTTTGGTGTTATTACTGTTTTGAGATGCGTAACAAACTACACACTGAGTATGATGCACCATACAGGTAGAAATAGTTATTAACTCGTTAAAAATATTTAATTAGTTAAAATTCACGAGAAGCTAAAACTGCCGTCTTCATGACTTGCCTTTATCTTGCATAATTATTTAAAACAAGTGCATTTCTTTCAATATTATAAATTTAACAAACCGTTCTGTATGAAGACTAATGTCTAAAAATCAAGCAAGCTATTTTTAAAAATGCAACCAATAGCTCATACTGTGCTCGACTTATTTTAACGACATCATCGTCTAACATACAATTAAAGAAGATTTACACTTTACTTTCCTTGAAATTTCAAAAGCTTTCAACAATGTTTTCAGCGATTCAATGATATAGCTAACGCATTAAAACAGCACTGAGCCCAGCGAGAACCCGAACACCTAGAGTTTGTTTTACAAACTCTAAATCTCTAGTGGATTTTTGAGTTTGTTCGCCCACCTCAAAAATACACGCATCGTTGTCCACAGACTTTGACATCCTTCCCAAACTCACACGGTCATGAAACTTGGCAACAATATTACACCTGATGATTAGATAAAACAGAAATTTCGACAACATAATGACGTCACCCAATGAATTATTGGGTAATTAAATGTAAATAATTTAATCAAATTTTGAGTCTTTGGTTTAACAACCATGCAGAACTCGCAAACTAAGAAAGATAAATTCGTTGTTTTTTCTTGAAAACAAAGGGTACTGAATACTTATTGTTTTATACAATGGAACAAATCAAGTTTTTCATAGATCTATTAGAGAAATTGGCCTTTAATCTTAATCCATTGCCTAACGCAGAATGACATACCCCCTCGCGACTGGCAACGGTGGGTAGCTAGCCAGTCAATGCACTTGTTACAGACCAACGTGGCACAACGGAGATGTTTACTATCAGTGCCATGTGGGCGTAACGAGAGTTTCCATTCATGTTTTACTTACAACGTAGTGCAATCTTATCAATGGCGTACTTACTACTACGTACTAGCATTAACATGAATTCCGCTAAGATTTGGCGTCTAATTGTTCCCCTATTCGCCCTTCTCATGGCTTTATGATCAATATGGAATTGGAGACGAAGTTTCACTGAGATGACCACCTGCTTCAGTAATTCGTCAGATTTTTAACTATGTGAGAAAATGCAAGCAGAAAAAGACGAACATTGGTCATGTTTTGATCACACACCGAGAAGGAAGGATGTTTCATCGGATCGTGAGGGGTGTTTCAGACCCTTCTCCACGGCATGTGTTATTGTTGATACACGGGACTAACTTCGGTAAGTTTTCGTGTGAACATCATTGCTTTTCAAAATGATTCTTTTATTTAATGCACAAGTACGTTGTAAAGTTTATCCTGTATCATCAAGTGGTGACGTTGGTGAGATGTTTTTAAAACTAAGGAACGTTTAGTATGAACGTCAAAGAGATAAGAGTTTGGCAATGGCGGATTGGTATGATTGTTGGCTGGGTCACCATGGTGTCACATAGTCAGAAAATGGTCAGACTGAGGAATGTTTTCTGTCAACTTTGTATTGCGACATAATTATTTGAAAACCCTTCCATAAAGTTTCCCCTAATAAGGTTTCGTTTATAAGTTGTTCACATCAAAAACAGGATGTGCACCTTCCACTAATTTTTTCTTGCGTAATTTCCTTACTCTGATATGTTGTATTGTTACGCGCCCTCGAACAGGTTGGTCTTGGAGAGGGCACAATATAAATTCAATAAATTATTATTATTATTATAAAATAATGAAATGTTGTAAGTCTTGAATTTTATTTATTTGAGCAGTTTCAGCTTGACTTAATTTGCTTTGAGTCATACTTTGTTTATTGTTTTTTTCTTCTTCAGAATATACAACACATCAGTACCCGAATGTTCTACATTGAAAAATGTCATACTCGTTGCTGTGTTCCATTCCCTAATTCCTTGGGGAGTGTATGATGCACCATACAGGTAGAAATAGTTATTAACTCGTTAAAAATATTTTATTAGTTAAAATTCACGAGAGGCTTAAACTTGCCGTCTTCATGACTTGCCTTTATCTTGCATAATTATTAAAAATATGCGTTTTTTTATTTCAATATTATAAATTTAACAAACCGTTCTGTATAAAGACTAATGTCTAAAAATCAAGCGAGCTATTTTTAAAAATGCAACCAAGAGCTCATACTATGCTCGACTTATTTTAACGACATCATCATCAGTGCATATGTATTTAACAATCAAAGTATCATGCACCGATACATGAGAAGCCAAATCACAGTATTTGAAAACCTGTTAATACTTCTAAGAATTGTAACTTAATAATGTCAACATGATTCGCATAGTCAGATTTATTAATCAATATCCATTAAAAAATAAATAAACTTCAGTGAGTGGCATACATGATAGTTGTACTTGTGATTAATTTAAAAGCTCGTTTTAAGATATGCAACCAAAACGAAAGGAAATTCGAAAAATTAATGTTGCCGTGTTTAAAAGGACAATATTGACCCACTGCCCTTTTAAATAAATTATATAATGTACTCTTTTGCTGACAATACGTTTAGTAAGTTCACCTTCGTTTTTCACTTACAATTTAAAACACATAATTTAATACCAATTTCTCGATAAGAACTTATCTAACGTCATAATGACGTCATCAGTTTTCAAATTTGGCTTTAACAAAAGATTATTATTTTTTAAACTCATATTGTGAGGTGCATTAATTTCCTTTGTAAACTAACGTACAAGCAAAGAAGATTTACACTTTACTTTCCTTGAAATTTCAAAAGCTATCAACAATGTTTTCAGCGATTCAATGTTATAGCTAACGCATTAAAACAGCACTGAGCCCAGCGAGAACCCGAACACCTAGAGTTTGTTTTACAAACTCTAAATCTCTAGTTGTTCGTTTTTTTTGTTTTTTTTTACTTCTTATTCTTCTTCTTCTCTCCGTCCCTTGTCCGCTAACAAAAGCACACTTCCCAAGCTTATATAAACTTGAAATTTTTACCATAGTTAGATAACTATTAGGAGACGAAACCGTTTGATTTACGTCATGATGACGTCATCAGGTGTCAAATTACAAGGTTTTTAGAAAAAAATTATTTAATCTTTGAAATTCTGTAACAAATCACACTTAAGAGACCGGCGGTTGTTTTATGCGGGATCATACTTAGGTCATATAGGTCTTTATTTTTTGTCGTGTGCGTGACCTCACATGACCTCTACTTCCGGTCGAAACAGGAAGAAACAGGAAGTGCCTTGTAATTTAAAAGTGGCACACTTTTTGAAGTTTTTTTTAACGGTGTTATAGTCGAGCAAGAGTCTGGTTTAAAAAAATAAGACAAGTGACGTCATAAAAGTCAAGAGCGCCCTCTAGCGGCAGGTTAAAAACAATTAAAAAAACACTTTTACTAGATGTCTGTGGTGAAGTTTATGATAATCGTTTCAAAATTGGTATACATAATGACCTTCATACAGACAACATATGTGTGAATTTTTAGATTGATGACGTCATCATGTATCACGTGGTATCGCATTAAAGGTTTACTTTTTGAAGCTGTGTATCTACAAAACCACAAGTTTGACTGAGTTGAAACTTGGCATGTTGATAGACAGTGATATTGACTACTTAAAGCTAGAGTGACGACTTGATGACGTCATCGATTTTTTTTTTACAAATTATTGAAATTTTAGCCAATTGTTACATATCTTCAGTTCAAAGCAAGCTATAATCGAATTTCATTTTGCATGAGACTTGGAAGGTCCTACAAGGATATAATGTTGAGTGACGTTTTCACGACGTCATCGATTTTCATGTTATGTCACCACCAAGGTAGTGTTTTACAAGATCTATATGTACAGAACAACTTTGGTGATCAAATGGAAACTTTGCATGTACTCAAGCTGGGATGTGTTACATCCAAAAAGTTTGGTCAAATCTTTAGAACCACCATTCTAAAGACTCTATAGAAGTATATCAAAATTTAATACACAGACATGTTTATAAAATTTCTTTGAAACACGAGGTCACACCGAACACCTCTTTTTTGTTTCCAACAAAAAATTATGTCTAGTTAATACTTCTTATTCTTCTTCTTATCCCCCGCGATTGTCCGCTAACAAAAGCACACTTCCCAAGCTCGTATAATTTTGAAATTTCTACCATAGTTAGATAACCATTAGGAGACGAAACCGTTTCATTTACGTCATGATGACGTCATCAGGTGTCAATTTACAAGGTTTTTAGAAAAAAATAAATTAATCTTTGAAAATCTGTAACAAATCACACTTAAGAGACCGGCGGTTGTTTTACGCGGGATCATACTTAGGTCATATAGGTCTTTATTTTTTGTCGTGTGCATGACCTCACATGACCTCTACTTCCGGTCGTAACAGGAAGAAACAGGAAGTGCCTTGTAATTTAAAAGTGGCACACTTTTTGAAGTTTTTTTTAACGGTGTTATAGTCGAGCAAGAGTCTGGTTTAACAAAATAAGACAAATGACGTCATAAAAGTCAAGAGCGCCCTCTAGCGGCAGGTTGAAAACAATTAAAAATGCACTTTTCCTAGATGTCTGTGGCGAAGTTTCAGATAATCGTTTCGAAATTGGTATACATAATGACCTTCATGCAGACAACATATGTGTGAAGTTTTAGATTGATGACGTCATCGTGTGTCACGTGGTATTGCCTTAAAGGTTTACTTTTTGAAGCCGTGTATTTACAAAACCACAAGATCGACTGAGTTGAAACTTGGCATGTTGAAAGACAGTGATATTGACTATGTAAATCTAAAGAAAGAACATGATGACGTCATTCCTTTTTTTTATACAAATATTTGAAATATTGACCAATTATTACGGGTATTTATTGACCCGCTGTCAAACCACGGGCTACACACACACTACGCGAACAGAGAGTTTACTGTTTTGTTATCACGTAGTGTGTGTGTATACGTTGAGCAAATCATCCGCAAGGTTCAAAGTCCATCAAACATGCTTGTGGTCTAGTCTCTGTTCAAGGTTCGCGCAACCTGCTTTTGACAATACGCTTTGTTAGTCTCTAAAACAGCCGTCCATGCAAACCTCGTTAACAATCAAATGCTATGCTTTCGATCGTGTGCTTTTTAAAACTTTTGCTAAAGCTGGTGGTGCTATATCAAATTATGATCATGCTTTTACCACGCTTTGTGGCATTATTGGCTTGCTCTGTGACAGATCGGCTCGTTTTAGTCTACGCAAACACCAATGTGAGCATTTTTGTTGGCCAACAAAGACACACTTTGAGTCGTGCGTAGCGCGTACACGCGTGCACTTTTCCATTGTTTTTCATCAATGATGGTGGTCACGTCAATGACGTGGTCAATTTGCTTTGATTTGCTGTAAAACGTTAATCGGTGACAGGGTACGCTGAATATAAGGCATTTCGTCACTAAGGTGACAAAAGGAATTGTCGTGTGCTTATTAATACTAGCAGAAAACATGCGTATAACGTAACAACGATCTACAACCACGTTGCAAATTTACAATAAATTTGCAATGTTGTGTTTTGCACTCGTGGGGCCCAATTTAATTATATTATGTACTGGAGCATTATTTTTGTGCTCCTATAGTAAATTGCAAGATTGAGCTCAAGCCGCGATATATTACATTTAACGCTTGTTTTCCTGATAAAAGACGTCATCAATTGTAACATGACTTCGACTTAAAGTTGCAGTTTTACCAGATTTGTATACTCAGTATTACAATTGCTTGGTCAAGCTTAAAACCAAATTGATGTATTCAAGCTGACAATGAGTAACATCCCATATTTGAACGTCATGCCGAACACCTTGTTTTTGTTGTGTAACAAAAATTTAAGTCTAGTGTATTATGTTGTTGTTTATTCGGGCCGAGTGCCCAAGTGCCGTGAGGGCAAGTGGAAGTTTTTCCCCGACCGAGTTCGGAAGGGCCTAAGGTGCCATTTGTATATTGAACTTGGAATATAATTTTCTGTTTTCAAGTATTAATAAAATGGAAATCTTCCTTATTTCGATAACGTGTTACCTGAATTACCGAAGCCCAGATCTTTGCTTCAATGAAAAGTAAGGGCGTAGAGAGCCTAATGTTGAAATAAAGAATATTTAATTTATTTTTTCAATTTAATTTTCTATTTATCAATTAAAGGAATTGTTAATGCGATAGTTTTTTTCATCAAATTACCTATGTTTTTGTGGTTTGTTTTACACTTAGCGTTTAAGTGCTGAACCAAATCCCAAGCTGTAAATTAAATTATTATTTATTCATGAACATAAAACTTGTCTCTGTTTGCCTCTTTCTTTCCCCGGTCAGTATATAAAGTTAAACTGTTTTTCATGCGTATGAGCGAAGCGAAGGAGCATGAAAAAAACATTACAAAGAATACATCTGCTAGTTGTAGGCCTTCATTTACCAATCTTCGTTCCAACGAAAATAATCTTCCTTCTAACCAAACATAATAAGAAACCCAGGGTGCGCACACGTGCCTGCATAGGGGTAGACCCAATACATTTCAAATAAATTATGTTTTTATATGGGCATCCTAAACTGCATACAGATAAATGTATCACAAGATTGCGCTCTGCTTAGTCTATTCACAAAATGGATCAACCACAGAGCTAATTAAAATAACAAATATATTTAGATATTTCAAAGTCACACTTCCAGGGGGATATGATCGAGCGATGCATTCTGGGGAGGAAAACAACATGGCGCGGCGAGATCGTGCACCACTTGGAACGAGGTTGGGTTGGGACCAGCTTGGTCCTAGACTTGACTCAAGTCCCAATCCCGTGCAAGGCCCTTCCTTGATCGCCACCACAATAGCTACATTTTGTCGGTGAGGGCGCACTGGTATTATATGTCTGTACTGTGGCTGCATGCTGGCGCGTTACATGTGTGTTAGGAACCTCGCACGAGAAAGGGACTTGAATCAAGTCTAGCTTGGTCCCGGAAGTTCGAATACGCGCAAGACTTGTAGGCACACAAACATTGACAAGAACTTAAAATAATTAATCTTAAAACATTATTTAATTTTCGTTTTTAAGTATATCTACATCTCAACTTTATATTTACATCAAGAAATAGCATGTCATGGTCATGAATAACTTTAGCAAAACGAGTTGGTAAAGGCGCTTCGCGGCTTCGCCGCTCGCGCTGGTCTTTTTTCGTGCGTGGTATCTGGGCTGGGGTGCCGCGATGCGCCTTGACTAAAGGCTACAGTAAACCCTGACCACATTACTGCATACGCTCTACTTGAGAATGCAAGAAACTAAAAGTGTTTTGACTTTCTAATACAAAATGCAAAGACACAACAATAGCTTGTATCAAAACAACTGCTCAAGAATGGCAAAGGTCGCGGGTTCGAATCCCACCCTGGTAATAATGCAGTGTAATTTCTTGTTCAGAAAGCACCGAGTATGCAGTGATTAATACACACGTCGGTGTGTGGGTAAAACCAATTAATATTCCCCGATGCAAATTGTGTGTAGGGGAAAAGCGAATCAAACGTGTAACCCTGTGCAAGCGGACTATAAGATGAGACTAGTGTGACCACAAAAACAATTTTGATGGTTTTGTATATATATAAGCATCATATAGAGTGTTTTTAGAGGACAAGCACAAATCATATAGTAATACCGGAACGCACTCACAGTGTTCAAAAAGCTTTAGTTATAGTGTTTATAAAATTCTTCCCTTGTTAATGGAGAATCAAGTAGGGAAATTAAAGCTTTAAAGAACGTATGAGGCGATATGTGGATAGTTCTTAATTGGGAAGGGGTTTATTAAATGGTTAAGTGAAGCGGCAAAGCTAGAAGGGGAACAGGTGTTGGTGGGGTGGGGTTTGGATAAGATGGAGGGTGTGAAAAGGAGACTGCCAAAAAACACAACAGTATCACAGAATCAATTCAATTTTCATTTTCGGTTGAAGTAAACTTTTTAAACGTATACAGCTTGGCAAGTCGAGTCAGTAGACAAAGTTTACAGCCAGTGCCATAACTATAAAGGAGGACACTCCCCTCCCTTTCAGTCGATGACTTTTGGGACTGGAAGTTTCCAGAGTTTGATTGTGATAATTTTAAGGTTTTTAACACTATTTTCCATGTACACGCTGAAAATGTAATTGTTTTTACACTAATGCCACATAATATTATAACAAACAGTAAACTACATGAATAAACAAAGCTGAAAGGGGGCTTGGCCAGATGTTCCCCCCCTAGAACAATTGTTTACCCTTGTTACGGTGTACCATTTTAAAGCATTGTACATTACACAGCATTTTTAGGTGGCATGCTGTTTCCGCCAAGCAAAAGTTAGACTGTACTAACAAAAAAAATGACTTTAATAAACTTGGTTCCTTATCAAAAACTCAATGGTTTAATATTCAGTAATAAACCACAATGAAAACTGACTAATTAATTTGGGGTTGAACAAAGAAAAACTTATTAGAGCGGGATTTGAGCCAGCAACCTCCAAGATTAACTTTCCAATTGAGCAATCTAGCCCTATTTGCGGTCTCTCTATTTTATCATTATCTTTGTTTGGGTTAGCCAGTCAGAAGCCATTCAACCTTTACCTGATGTTATAGCCAGGGATCAAACACAAGCTTATGATAGAACCTGGGCAACATCAGCAGCAGATGGATCACCTTAAATATCAAGTAATTAACCCGAAAGTGAGGAAACTGACTTGGTTAATTATAAATAATTTGGGGTTGAACAAGGATAGTTTTTGGTTTAATACTTGCTACCTTATAGAGACTAAGGACAATAGCAACAAAGGTATTAAACATCCTCGTTCAACCCCAATTTACTTCTAATTAACCCAGTCATTTTCCTTTTCGGATTAACTACTTGATATTTAATGTGACCCCTCTGCTGTTGCCCAGGTTCTATCGTAAGCTTGTGTTTGATCCCGGCTATAACAGCAGGTAAAAGTTGAATGGCTTCTGACTGGCACCACCAAACAAAAATATTGACAAAATAGGGTCTCCACAGAAGAACTCTGAAAAGAGACGTGTTCAATGAGGAAAGTTGGGTACAAAGTCTATGGGCAGATAAAAGTAACTACCAAAAAGAAGTCTCCAAAGGAATGTAAAAATAGGAATGTTTGATCCCGAGTATTTCAGCTTCCTGAAAGATAGGACCCAATTATTAGGAGAACCAAAATCTAAAGAAGAATAAATGTATTCTTGGCTTTTCTTGGCTTTCCAGGAAAAACATTTCATGTGAATTAAGGGGCGAGAGTCATTTGCTGACAAAAAGGTCTGAAACTAGGATCCAAATTTTAGGAGTCATGTTGAAATTACGGTATGTCCACCATTCCTACTTTGGGAATTGGAACCTCAATTTGTTTTTTTAGTAGCTTTTTTCCTAAAGCCTCCTTTGTTTAAAGATGGTGATGGTAGTAAACATCCTGTGAAATTATTCCATCTTTAGTGCCCCGTTGATTAGAAATCAGTAAAATTATGTCATCTCAATTCCCCTGTTGATTAGAAATCAATAAAAGTTTGTGGAAAAATTTGAATCTCTAAAGATCGCCTTCAGGCAACATTTCGAGATTCCAATTTCAGTGGAGTCCGTTTGTGAATGCTGCAGCCAGAGGTGCGGTTGGTACTCGCTGTCACCTCGCTAAACGGGGATGAAATTGTCGTTCTTTATGAAAATATTGTGACAGTTTTGTTGCTGTTTTCTCAACAAGTCGACACTGTATTCAGCTGAAACTTTCACTTTATTGATGATTTGGCCTGTAAATCAGCAGTACGCTGACAATATCAATCCAGGACCCTACCTTCTAAGTAATCCATGGAGCCTCAACCAGTATTTCAAGTAACTTCTTCGTCCAATTACTCTAATTAAAGATTATTTTATTCTTTAAGAGGGTTTGAAGTGTCACCATGTTGACAAAACTCTTTCTATGAGGTTCTGAAAAGAACTGGGCCCCCTTTCTTTAGTAAAGAAGTGGTGCTTACTGAAGCAGGGAATTCCGCGCTTAATTCAAGCGTCTTTCATGGGCTAGCAGGTTATTTTTGCTTTTGCCCGTGTGACTCCACGCTTGAGGCATTCTTCGATTACACAGCTAGCGCAGAAATTCGCCGCTTGCCTTGTAAGCGAAGAATGGTGATCACAAGCGCAGAATTCGGTGGTAAACACAGCCATGAAATAGGGCCCCGTTGGTGTAACAACTAAAGTTTGGAAATTGATTAACTAAGACTGCAATTTCCGTCGATCAGTATGCCATCGGTCTTTTTAGAACCACCACAACTCATGGAGAGAGATTTTTCATGAACATGGTCTCACAGCAAACCTTACTTGCTACATTTCAAATCCAACTTTTCCTTTTTTTTTTTTACTAATGTTTTACAAGGTTTATATCTTCAAATATTTAAACAATATATTGCCACAAGCCGAAGCATTAAAATGAGTATTTACATTCAGCCTTCAAAATAAAATGGACACAAAGCATTAGCAATCAAATAAAATCTGAGTTTAAACTCAGGAACACATTACAGAGTACTGGGTCAAAACTGACACTCTGTTCCCCTGGTAGAGACTCATCTCTTGTTTTCATTATGAAGTCAGGGTGTGTGTCCAAGATGGCCACAGCATAAAACACTCAATGGTCTGGTTTCTGAATCATCCCTTTATATAATACTATCATGAAGTCAGGTTGTATGTCCAAAATGGCCACAGCACAATACACTCAATGGTCTGGTTTCTCTGATTCTGTTCCTGGGGCAGTCAGCGCCAATGCGGGGGGACCAAATGGATCAACCTGACAAGAAAAACACAAAAAGTTATATTTTACAACAAAACATAAATCCCAGCAGTGAACAATCTCCTCAGGTGCCTGGAAAAAAGGCATACAGCCAGAAACCCATGTGTCCATCATGTGTAGTGTGGTTATCACTTTTAAAATCAATGGCAATAAAAAATCATCGGTTAGAAGCCTACAGCAGCTTTCGATAGTAAAAAGCCTTTTGAGAAACATTTCACTTCAAAATAATGTGGTTATGTAAAAAGATATCATTTTTTATGCCCCAAAATTTGAATATGAAAAGCGTTTCTGTCAGAAACGTTTCTCAGATTGTGTATTCCTATTAGGGGTTATTCTTCCTGCATGAACATATTTGCTCCGGATTTACAGCAATATCTAAAATTGTAACGACCTTTTGAAATGAAATTTTCACAGGTTAGTTTTATTGTATATATATACATTTATATAGAATTAAGATTAAAACAATCAAACAGTTCCAAATACCAAAGGTATACTTTGCCTTTACACACCATTCAATGCAGATATTTTTTACGGACAACGCAGTACGGATACCTGCCCTCAGAAATAGGAACATAAATGTTATGAGTCCACAGATAGCGACGCAAGAAGTCAAGTGAGTAAAGCTTAGAACATGTACACATACAAATTCTGTATGTATTGGAAACAATGTACAAAAATCGTTGTAACCCGTAAGAAATTCTCTACTGTCGCAAGCAAATGGCACCCTTCTTTGCCAAAACTTTTTGATTTTGTTCATTGCTGTCTCTTGTTAGAAATAGGAGAGCTCAGATTGTTTGCGGCCTGTAATCTCAAAATTCTGGACAATTCCAACTAAATCTGACGCAATACGGATACATGGAATGATGTGCATTCCTTGACGTGTTTTTGCATACCCATGAAGAGTTCAACTTTCCTCTGGATGGCACATAATTGATCAAACTCTCACACTAAGTATATGTGAATCACAGCTTCCTGGTCTGAAAGCTTACCGTGACTGCTGGGTGTTTGTTTGGCGTCACCGTGATCTCAGTTGCTTGGGGTCCGTCCTTCTTCCTCGCCCGTGACCAGTTTGCCTTGACTTCAACTTGGGAACGACTCCCTGTGAACGACACAAGAATAGTACATTCAGTAATACCAAAATATAACATGGTTTCCCCGAGGGAACTAGTTTGTCAACTTCCAATACAGAGGGGAGCTAATATCGACTGTCTAACCCAAATAAACCATGTTGTGTTTGTCAGATAACCACAGAGACACTGATTGTCTGAGTTGGGAGAAACTGTGGATAAGGCGCCTCCAGATCATTCGACCCCATGGTCTGAACACCCAAGAAGGAAATTACTAACAACTTTGTTGTCTTTGCCTTCTCCTTTTTTTCACAGATATCCCCCTTTTTAGTCTGTTTCATTTACTCATAAATAACTCCCTCTTCCCACCTTTGATTTTGTCCTTTGTGTTTCCAACCTCTTGTGGTTAAACCAGCTTCCCTCTAACCCACCCCCCCCCCCCCCCCCCGTCTCTTCTCAATTTCTTTTTCCGTGTGCTTTCTGCCTCTTTCTTTTCATTTCTTTCCACTTGAATACTGACTGACACCCGAACAACGATAAAGAGAAAGAAGAAAAAAAGAACATGACACCGCTCGCTTTAATGACATAGATCAGGTGATAGATCGATCGTGCTGGTAAAGGTAAAGTAAATCAAGAGGTCGCAGATTCAAATCGCCCACGCTAGTGGATCTTTCATCGTTCAACTCAAATCTGAATTTATTTAAGTTTTACCCAGTTAAGTTTCCCTCGTGTGTTACTACAATAGTATTTGTTTATAATGTTTATTTCGACACGTGGTGTCTCTTTCCCTGAAACGTAGCTAGGCCACTGCTTATATACACCGTTTTCAGCTCCTCTCACGACAACGAGGTCACCGTTAAACTTCCGCGCACCTCGTCGGACCCATGAGCTATGGGAGACGTAGACTTGATGACAAGTCGTTAGTAAGTGTTAGTCAGTGTCTATTTGTCTGCCAGCGCTGCCATCCTGCCGTTCATGCAACAGTCACAGTGCGTTTATACATTCATGCAACGGTCGTAGGTAGCGCGTGGCAAGGTCCGTCAGCTCTAACGACGTGAGTAGCTTGTTCCCAGCCGAATTATTATTCATATGGTAAATTATACATTGCATTTGCAAAATTTGCCATAGAGAGGGCCAATTGTAGCTCGTCTAACAAAATTGGAAGAATTCATTATAAACATGGGAACGTATCTTTTCTGTTGTTGTTGTTGGGGTTTTTTGAATGACAGTTTATTTGCCAACATCAATGTAAAAAGCATAATATTTTAATCATTATAACAATCTCTTAACTTTCTTTTAAGATAAATTTGACCAATGCATTATCATAAAATGCTACTATCGATAATAAACCCCCTATCAAAGAATGAAGTGTGTGCCTGTTAGCTGCAGTACGCTGTAAGATGCCATACGCTGCAAGATGTATTATGAATATTCATGTCTTCACGGTTCCTAACCAATCAAACTGCTCCGTCCAATTTTGGTAGCAACTTCAATAGCATGTGTACAAAGCTGGGTACAAGTTAATATTCAAGACGGTAACTGCGACTGACTCGCAAACATATTGGGATCGAGGATGTGTGGTACACGCAACTAGACCACACGTCCCCGCAACTACACCGCACAACAATTATCGACTTGATTTCAAGACTATGGGAGACGCCGTGCAATTGTTGGTGTAAATGTATTGATGCCACATCACTTGTGTTTCCACCCTCACAAACATATTGGTAGAGTGGTTAAATTTAAAGTCACCTGGAAATAGAATTATTATTTTTGTAAATATAAGAGTATTTTTATGTATATTAACAATAAAACAATTGTTTGAGTAATTGTTTGTCATTATTTATATGTTAAAAAAATAGATAAAGTTGTTTGGGGGCGACTCCGCCCATCCCTTTTTGTGACTTCAATCGAGGAAGACTTCACCTCGATTGAACATCGACCCCACTCGAACTTGCCTGCATTTACGTTGTACACGTGCAAGTAGTGAGATTTTACGTTTCGTTTGGTTATCCAAAAGGTTTTTTTTTCTTGCATTTTTCCAGCGAAAATTGCTGCTGGATGCAGCAAAACGACTAAAGATGGGGTCAGCCAGCATTTTTTTCAAGCAGATCCCAAATATAGGTAGTTACGGGCATCGAAAGTTAGGCTAACGAGGGCTTGAAGCTGTTAAGTATGACTATGTAAAACGTGGTTGATATTGTTATGAGACCCTAATGCGTGTACATGTAATATTGTGTATACAACGCACGCTGTCAATCATTCTCTGTGTGTAAGTCTGTTGACCCTAGTGGGCAGCGCTAATCCGTTGTGAATGATCTTCTGTTTTTTTTTTTGTTTTTTTTTTTTTACGGAAGTCGCCCAACACAAGGCCCAAAGGCCACTCGAGGTGAGGGCTAAAAAAAGAAGAGAAAAGGAAAAGAAAGCGCAGAGAATTATGAGAACAGAAACCTATTCACATTGCGCTTAAACTGAGACAAATTATAGACAGCAGGGAAACAGGATGCAGGCAAGGAGTTCCAGAGTGAGGCAGTACGTGGAAAGAAACTCGTAGCGTACATCTTGGTCCTGCTTTTGGGAGTCACGACTGTATGAGGATGGGATTTGACAGAGGTGCGAGTGGTTCGTTGTGCGGGACGGTCAACAGGGACGACCAACGAAAGACCATTGGAACACACGCCGTGATAGTATCTGTAAAACAGGCTCAATGAAGATACATTTCGACGATGCGAGAGGGGTTCCAAGGAAGATGACAATTCTTTGCCCACCAGGTTAACAACTCGACGCTGTATTCTGTCCAGCAGAGAAAGGTGACAGGCTGGAGCACCGGACCAGATGTGACAACAGTACTCCATAACAGGGCGGATAGTCGTCTTGTATAAGTAAAGAATGGCAGAGGGGGGAAGGCATTTCCGCGCACGGTATAGACAACCTACGCGTTGAGAGGCCCTTTTTGCAACATCACCAATGTACTTGACCCAGGAGAGTTTATTGGTGATGTCGAGACCAAGTAACCTGATGTCACTAACTTCCTGAAGAGATGTATAATTCATAAACAAGGTAGAACGAACAGATGATTTAGATGTAGATCTTGACACAGATAACAGGTGAGTTTTCCTTTCGTTAAAGGTGACAAGCCATTTGATCCCCCAATTATTGACATTTGTAAGATCATGGTTGAGATCATTACTAGCTTGGGCTTGACGAGTGGAAAACCGGGGACCAGGGTACGTTGTATACAGGGTTGTGTCATCAGCGTAGATGGCAATCTGAGATGAAATAGAATCAGGCAGATCATTAATATAAAGCAGGAACAGAGTTGGTCCCAATACAGAGCCTTGCGGGACACCTGCGTTGACACTGTGGACGGACGAGGACTGACCCTCGTGAACAACAGTGAATTTTCGATCGCTAAGAAAATCTGAGATTAGATTGAGAAGTTGACCACAGATGCCATAGGACTTGAGCTTATGGATGAGACCCTTGTGCCAGACTCGATCAAAGGCCTTAGAAATATCAAGAGCAACAAGCCTTGCCTCACCACAGAGATCTAATATCCTGTTCAGGTGCTCAGTGACCAAAGACAAAAAGTCGCCAGTAGATCTAGAGTGCCGGAATCCATATTGGACGTCGGCTAGTAGTGTGTTAGTTTCAAGGTAATCCATGAGATGCTGGTTAATGAGACATTCAGACACCTTGCTGATGATTGGAAGGAGGCTAATAGGTCGATAGTTAGAGGGGTCAGACTTTTCACCAGAGCCTTTGAAAACTGGGACAACGGAGGCTGCTTTCCAATCAGAAGGAAATGTTGAATTTGAGAGGCAAAAGTTATACAGTTTAGACAGAACTGAGGACAATTCCGGTGAACACATTTTCAGGACAAGAACAGGGATACTGTCAGGTCCAGTGGCTTTAGACGTGTCAAGATGTTTGATAACCTTAGCTACCATCTTAGGTGTGATAATGACAGAGGAGATGATGCTATCAGTCCGGAGAGGAAAATCTGGCAGATTGTGGCCCGAGTCATCAAGAGTGGAGTTGGCAGCAAATCTTTCAGCAAAGAGATTGGCTTTATCCGACGGAGAAGTAAGTACTTCGGGGCCATTAAACAGGACTGGAATTGTAGATCTGTTGACCCTAGTGGGCGGCGCTAATCCGTTGAGAAGGATCTAGAATGATCTAGGAGGTTTGAAGTTAGTTGCAGCATGGAGCAGTCATTTCCAGAAAACATCACAAATCCTTTATATACGGGCTGGGGATAAATCTTCGACAGGACACAAATACTCAGACTGGTGGAAGTACGACTTGTGACAACAAACACTAGGTGTTCGGGTATCGCTGGGGTCAGTGCTGTGTCAATGCGTGAGCTATTTCATTAAGTTGAACTTTGGTGCTGTTACTGTTTTGAGGTGCGTAACAAACTACACACTTAAGCAAAAGTCTACAAAATAAAAAAATTAAAAGCCTAGCATTTGATTAACGAGTTTGCATGGACGGCTATTTTAGAGACTACCAAAGCGTTTTGTCAAACTCAGGTTGCGCGAACCTTGAACAGAGACTAGACCACAAGCATGTTTGATGGACTTTGAACCTTGCGGTTGATTCTTCGCTCACCGTTTAAATGAGTTAGATCGCGTATTGTGTGTTTATCCCGTGGTTTGACAGCGGGTCAATAAATACCCGTAATAAATGGTCAAAGTTTCAAATATATGTTTTAAAAAATGTAATGACGTCATCATGTTGTAACTTTAGATTTACGTAGTCATTATCATTGTCTTTCTCTATGCCAAGTTTCAACTCAGTAAAAATGTTGGTTTTTGAGATGCAAGGTTTCAAAAAGTAAAACTTATTAAAGGCATTACCACGTGACACACGATTACGTCATCAATCTGAAATACCACACATTATGTTGTCTGCATAAAGTTCATTATGTATACCAATTTTGAAACGATTGTCATAAACTTCACTGCAGAAATCTAGTAAAAGTTTATTTCGGTATGTTTATAACCTGCCGCTAGAGGGCGCTTTGAGATTTTTTGACGTCACCGGTCATTTTTTTGTAAACCAGACCCTTGCTACAAGGCACGTCCGGTTTCGACCGGAAGTAGAGTGCATCTCATGTCACGCACACTTTAAAAAATGAAGACCTATAATAACTCATAATTATAATCCAGCAAAAAGCAACCGACGGTCTCTTTGCTTGATTTGATATAGATTTTCAAAGATTAACCTTTTTAATGTTTAAAAACCTTGTAATTTGACACCTGATGACGTCATCATGACGTCATAACTACTTAATGGAGGTTTGATCAAGGTCCTAATAATTATGGTCTAAGAAAGCAGACACTATCAAGATCCTAACATTGATTGTTAACGAGGTTTGCATGGACGACTGTTTTAGAGACTAACAAAGCATAACGCTAAAATCAGGTTGAACGGAGACTAGACTACAGGCGTGTTTGATGGACTCTGAACCTTGCGGTTGATTCAATGCAGCAGCCGCGGTCTGTCACCGTTTAGGTCGCGTATTGTGTGTTTTCTCAGTGCACTTTATTTTCCCGCGGTTTGACACCGGGTCAATGTTTACCCGATTTCAAGCATAAGTGAATTTCAAAA
Source organism: Leptasterias polaris (assembly GCA_037783415.1). NCBI lineage: Eukaryota > Metazoa > Echinodermata > Asteroidea > Forcipulatida > Asteriidae > Leptasterias > Leptasterias polaris. The sequence goes on along the minus strand of JAZGTN010000276.1, from coordinate 120,927 downwards.
AGGTAACATCTCTGTGGAAAAGTTTGAGAAGGCTTAAGGACCTACAATCTGATATAAAAGTTGTCCGTAGTGTGTCTGTAAAAAGTAGGGCCCCGATGAATATTTCTTGAAGTATGAATTTTGAAATGTTCAACTTCCAGTTTGAACAGGAAGTCGAGGACAATCGGCATAAAACTATGTGTAGCATTTGCTACATTTTTCAAAACCTCTCCGATGATGTATAGATTGTTATAATAGCTTATGTACTTCTTGAGTTATGAATTGTTGAAGTATTAAACTTTGATTGACTGTAATTCAACACCTGATGACGTCATCATGACGTCACAACTACTTGATGGAGGTTTTATGAAGGTTCTAACATGGTACAAATTTGAAGTTGATCAGATATACAGAAGTTAAGATTTTTGCCAGGAAATGATTTAAATGATTTTTTTGAAGAATTGCACAAAGGAAGTAAAGGTCATGTGATTTTGGCGTTAACTTTTCAAATGTTGCCCGTGTCTTGATCTATCATATTTTTGTTATGCCCAAATATAAATTATGTAGCTTCAATATTCAGAGACATACAGGCATTGGCGCGAGGTCACCTTTTGAACCTAAATGGCTTGTAACTTGACACCCGATGACTTAATCGTGACGTCACAACTTACTCAGCTTCTGTTAGTTATGTTCTAACTACACATCAAGTTTCAAGTTGATCAAAGATTTGCAAGTATGCGTCTGCTTGCAGACAAAGCTCGGGGAGAAGATGACGGAAAACAAAGAAGAAAAACAAACCGGAACAATAACAAAGAGTTGTTTTTATACGTCAAATTGAAAGCCAATTAGCCATACAGCACGTAGATGATGGCATGATACAAAGGAAGACCCAATGGAAATATTGATTCAATCCATCCCGGAGTCAGACATCTCCTTGTCGAGTGAAATTAGTATAATTTTCTAAAACTGCTAGTTATTTGTATACGTCAAATTGAATGCCACTAGCCACACAGCACGTAGATGATGCCATGATACAAAGGAAGACCCAATGGAAATATTGATTCAATCCATCCCGGAGTCTGACATCTCCTCGTCTTTTGAAATTAATATAGTTTTCTAAAACTGCTAGTTATTTTTATACGTCAAATTGTAAGCCAAGCCACACAGCACGGAGTCTGACATCTCCTCGTAAGTGAATTTAATATAATTTTATAAAACTGCTACTAGCTACTTGGTAAAAGCGACCTTCAAGAGATGAAATGCAAAACAATAACACGCAAATTATGCGAGGAGTAATTGAATTGTTATCTGAAGAGTGAGGGGGGGAAGCAGATGGAAGAAGAAGACATCTGAGAACAATAGAAGATCGGGGCCTACTTTTTACACACACACTACGGACAATTTTTATATCAGATTGTAGGTTCTTATAAAAGCCTTCTCAAACTTTTCCACAGAGACGTTACCTTTTTGAAATTAACTTATGGTTGAAATCGGGCATACATTGACCCGCTGTCAAACCGCGGGAAAATAAACTGCACTTCACACACAATACGCGATCTAAACGGTGACCGCGGCTGCTGCCTTGAATCAACCGCAAGGTTCAAAGTCCATCAAACACGCTTGTATTCTAGTCTCCGACGGCACGTTGATCGACGTGACCATGCCTGCCGAAGGCGTTCTAGGCCCGCTGAGTATGTCTCAGACACGGCGATGAAAATTGTAAGATTTATGTAAAATAATATCATCGTTTACAAAAAACGTCGCAATTTACTTCGTGTACAGTACTTGTCATATTTTATGTTGCCCATTACTTGACAAGTGTTTTTTTTTTTTTTTTTATACAACATTTTGATCATGGTATGATTTTTGACTGTCAGCTTATTTTTGTTTAAATCTTTGAAAATCCATATCAAATCAAGGACATGAGACCGTAGGTTGCTTTTTGCGAGATTATACCAAGGTATTTTATGTCTAGTATTCTCAATGTGTGCGTGACATTACTTGACCTCTACTTCCAGTAGAAACCGGAAGTGCCTTGTAATGTAAAAATGAGAATTTTTGGGAAGTTGTTTTCAACGGTGTTATAGTCCAGCAAGGGTCCGTTTTTTAATAATAGGACCAGTGACGTCATAAATAGCAAGAGCGCGCTCTAGCGGCAGGTTAGAAACAGTTCAAAATACACTTTAACTAGATATCTGTGGCAAAATTATGATAATCGTTTCATAATTCGTATACTTAATGACCTTCATGCAGACAACATAATGTGTGTAGATTGATGACGTCATCGTGTGTCACGTGATAAAGCCTTAAAGGTGCACTTTTTGAAGCCGTGTATCTACAAAACTGCAAGTCCGACTGAGTTGAAACTTGGTGTATTGTTAGCTAAATCCTGAAGTCACGTAGTGATAACATCATCATGTTATTTTGTTAACTAAAAAAAAAAATGGTAACCACTTGTTGCATATCTTTTTAACAAAATAAGCTGCAATCAAAATTTGTTTTGCATAAGGCTTGGAAGGTCATTATGGTTAAAATATGGACTGACGTCTTCACGACGTCATCATTTGTCACGTTTATACATTACCATAAAGGTAGTTTATTTTACAAGATCTAAATGTAAAGACAAACTTTATACATGTAAAAAAAAACTTTGGTGATCAAGGTGAAACTTTGCACGTATTCAAGTCGGGATGTGTTACATCCACAAATTTAGTTCACATCACGATGACGTCATTAAGTGTAACATGACTTCACCTTCAATGTGCAGTTTTACAAGATCTGTATGCAGATAAATAAATGCTTGGTCAAGCTGAAACTAACCTTGCATGAATTCAAGCTGGGATTTATTACGACAAACAATTTAATATCATACCGAACACCTCGTTTTTGTTATGCAACACAAATTTATGTCTAGTTTACATTATGTATGTGAGACCTACCATCGAATATGATTGCCCTGTCTGGTTTTCAAGCCTTAACAAATCCCAGCTGGAATGCCTCGAAAAGCTACAGCGAAAAGCCCTGCGAATTATATTGACTTTTGACAACTGTAGAGCTAGGTCCTTTAGAGAAATTTATATCCAGTTTGACCTGCCCCCAATTCCAGTGAGACTCGAGCAGCTCTTTGTTAGTTATGGTAAATCAATTCTGAACTCTGACAACTATAGACACTGGCTCCCTCCAACTAAAAACAACAACTTGAGATACTTTTCAAAACTCTAATCAATTAAATGCAGGACGAACAGATACAAAAACAGTTGCATTCCCTCTCTAGTTAATTTGCTCAATCAATGATTCTTCTGTTTGGTCCCATTTTTTCTCGTATTTTCTTTCTTGCTATTGTTCATTTCTGAAATTGTATATTAATATATTTATTTTATTAATCTCTAATGATTTTCTCTTAGCCTTTTCTGGTGTAGTGTATCTTGTCTTGCAATTGTTTAATCTGTGTTGTATTTTACTGTATATTGAACACAATTCAGCCTTTTGGCTGCAATGTTTGAGATTTAATAAACCAATAATTAAATAATAATAATAGTAATTCACCGCCTCCATAACCGTAAATCTTTTAAATTGCTACCGTAACACTCGTTAAAAATAGTAAATGCAAAGAATAAAAGAATATTTTCCAAGAGTGTCTCTGTGTAACCGATGTGGTTGGTACGGTTTAAATTTGTAGACGCCAAGAAAGTCACAGTTGACACACATTTCAGTTACTGCATACGTTTATTATTTTAATTGCAATTTCTTAAAAGTTGTATTTGCAATTACTAATCCAATATATATATATATATAAACGACAATTGACAATCACTACAAAATTGGAGGACCTAATAATAAAAGCCCTCGGCTCTTGCAAGGAAGTTGTCCTTAGCACAGGATGAACAAGAGATAAAAGTAGTTCAGCTGTTGCAGCCTCTTCATCTCATGCCTTAACTCTAGACCTTGAATGTCCAACTATGAAAAAGGAACCCAACCAGCTATGGCGCCGTAGTTCAGGAAAACTTACTGATAGAGCAAGAGCTCTTAAAATTACATCTACTCGCTGCAACGCTGACTTTGAAAATGACCACTCCCCAATCGCTACTCAAGTATGTGAATGCTGGAAAGCAAACAATTTGCTTGACTTCACGTAATGGCCGAAACATGAAAAGAGGTGATTAAAAAAACAAAATACTATTCAGTATCCCGCATTCCGACCGGGAACGTACGAGAGAGTAACCCGCAGTGCTCTATTGAGGGCGCTATCTACATTTGCCATAAATAATTTACATCGTGCCTGGCAGCGCGACTCGCCCTCTGGCTGGTCACAATTGCCCAAAGAAGAAAACAAAATAGTTTATTACATAATTTTATTTTATGTTTTACAAGTGCCAACAATTATTACAAGTGCTCTTCCATCCACTTGTGCCTGGCAGCACAACTTGCGGTCTGGCAGGTCACAATCGCCCAAGATAAATATTGTTTTCTTCTGAAGTAAAGTTTCTTCCTAATAATTATGACAACTAGTAAGTGGTATATTGCTCATTCCTTGATGTACAAGAATACAAGAAAACCTCTAAATGAGCAACCAATAATGATGCCAAAAGTGACCTTTAATAATCCACAAGTACATCCATAATAAAAAAGCTGGAACAACCACAAAAGATCAAGATTGTCTGAAGCGAAACAATGGTGTGTTTTTTGGGCACTCTGGCATAGTACTAGAAAAGAGATGATCTCTTTGCAAGACACCAGAAATAACTACCTCAATTTAAAACCTACATTTCTCAAGTTTACTGTATCTCAAGATACCAAACATTTTAAGTTATTTTCCAGAAACTGGATGTATAGTTCTGATTCAAAATTTAATATTTGCAGAATGCGACCTAACCATTCATTTCTTTTACCCTCTTCCTTAGATGTTTTCGAAGAAGAACATCCCCGACACCATCTGTTACGAAAGTACTTTGGATCATGACCATGGCAAATTCCCACTAAAGGATGTAATGGTCTAGCTAGTTGTGCAAAGTCATAAATCGTCTATAATAACTAGCAAATCCAAGGAAAGAACAAAGATTCTTCACACTACGTGGTTCTGGCCAATCACAAACAGATTTCGTCTTGTCCTCTTCAGTTGAAATGCCTTTCTCAGACAGAACATGACCAAGATTACTAATGCAATAATATAAAAACGACAATTGACAGTCACTACAAAATTGGAGGACCTAATAATAAAAGCCCTCGGCTCTTGCAAGGACTACACAGTGTGTTTTATAAATGATTGGAGAAGTCATAGTGATTAAGATGATTGCAGAAACCTTAGGTTCAATGCAGACATTTATTTCTGTTTAAGGGAACTGTTTGTTTACATTGAGTTTGTATAGGGAAGTTAACTTCAAACTGACTAATGCTAGGTTCATTACGGATAAACAATTCTTGAGTATAGTATGTTATGACCATACCTTCATTGTTGTTACTTATCAAAATGGTAATTTGTTTTCTGTTATTTATCTTGTTACAGTTTTCACGGTGATTGAGACTTAATAAACCAAGATTCTTAAACATCAGTAGAAGCTTCACATCAGATTTTATATAGACCAGCCCCCCTGTTGAAATAGTTACAAGGTTGGAGACTTGGTTGAAACACAGTAATTTATTAGTAACTTTAGAACGTTGGTTGTGAGACATACAATAGCTATAATGTCCTGGGTAAACATATGAATAAACATGAAGTGTAGACTTGTACCAGTCCTAAGTATTATCACAACATCTTCCCTCTTGAGATTGAAATTTCTAACAAGGGCAACAAACTTTTCAAGCAACTGATATGGCAAGGTAAACTTTAAACCAAAAACTTATTTTGGGCTAATGCATATATCCAGAGTTTAAATGATGACGCAAATTATATGTTTAACACGATAGCATAGTAACACAACATTATGCTTAAATGTCAACAGAGTCAAAGTGTCTCAATCAAACGCTTTGTGCGTCTGATGGTGCGCGAGGATCTCCTAAAAGTCTGTTCATGCGGTGACCCAACAGGAGTGGCAATATCCTGTTGTATCTCAGTTTGTTCAGGATGTTCCTTGGCAAGCTGAAGTGTCAGTTCCTCCTCCAGCAGTTTAGGATCAACAAATGTCTGCTTAGGAACAGTGTCCTTTCGTATGGCACCTCTGTTGCGACGTAGGATCCCACCACCTTCAGCCTCGATTTCATAGGACCGGGGTGCCACTTTGCAGAGAACCGTGGCTCTCACTGTCCATAGACCTGTGCGGTAGTCTTGCACCCTGACTCGATCCTGCGGGTTAAGCGGTTCCAGAGCTTTGCGATCATGCAGTTGTTTAGTGTTGAAGTCTACTCTGGATCTTGTCGGAGACCACACCTTGTTGTACATCTGGTTCCAAGCGTTGTGGGTGAACAGGCAGTGTTGTTTTAACGCGCCTATTCATTAGCATTTGACTTGGGGACAGTCCATTTTGAAGTGGTGTTGAGCGATAGGGTAACAGGGCTTTGTGAAAATCCTGCTTTGTTTCCTGACACTTCTTGATAATTTGCTTTACAGTTTTCACAGCACTCTCTGCTAATCCATTAGATCGAGGGTAGTGCGGGCTTGAGGTCTGATGTTCAAATCCCCAATCTTTCGCGAAGTCTGCGAATTCTTTGTTTCCAAACTGTGGGCCATTGTCTGATATGAACACATCAGGCACGCCGTGTCGCGCAAACATGGATTTGATCGCGTTGATCACAGTGTCACAACCAACCCGTTAGAGTTCTGGTTGCAACAAAGGAAGAAAAACACGCTGCAGAAATAAATTATCACCAAAGCCAACTACGATTATATTTACACATATAGTACAATTTATTTACACAACAAAACACTCAGGCATAACTTTACAACTTTACATGCAAGTAATTTTCAGTGGCCACCGTTTTAGATACAAAATTTACATCTCAAACTCAATAAATTCAATCCTCCAAATTGATTAAATTCGATCCTCAAATTTAAGTCAAACCAAATCTGAATTAGTGATTTGCTGATTGCAAGTTACCTTAACTCACCAATATATCAACGATTTCTTACGTCTCGAGTAACATTTATATCAATTCTAAATTCTCAATTCAACATCAATAATCCATTAATCTTAATCAACATTATTCCTTCATTACTTTGTTAACTCTTAAGAATTCAACAATATTCCTTTCAGAATTTGTTAACTCTTAATATTACAATTCTAAATTCTCAATTCAACATCAATACTCCATAATCCATTAATCTTAATCAACATTATTCCTTCATTAATTTGTTAACTCTTAAGAATTCAACAATATTCCTTTCAGAATTTGTTAACTCTTAATGATACAATTCTAAATTCTCAATTCAACATCTTGTCATCAGTCGATCGCTGACTCTAGTTCAATTGAAGAAAATATCCCTTCTCTCTGGATGCTTCAAATCTGAGATTCCCATCAGCTCAGTGTGGTGTGATTTCCACTACTCAAATCAGGAGTGTCAAGTTTATACCCGCAATCGGGTGGGACCATGATTTGCCAAGCTCAGTCCTCCTCTGTGCCTCACAGATCCCAAAGACATCTATGCCGCAGCATGCATTGGAGAACTCTGGCTACCTGTGCCTAGCTTCATACACCTCACACGCCCAAAAACAAACTGGTACTCCGCACATCCTTTTACTTTACCCACTGTATATCCCACACTACCACTTTGTTCACTCAAGCACACCGTGACATTCCCAAGACATTCCTGAGGGACTACGCCCACAGAACAATAGAAACAGAATCGAGCAATGCCTTAGTATTATTATTACAAGTACTGCTGCTGCACAGTAGCAAATCATGGTCCTTAAAGTTCATTGGACAAAGAAAATACAAAATAACCATTTTAATCATCTCCAATGGGTCTAGCTGTGACACACAGCTTTGCTCGTGGTGGTTAGGGTTACCACCTCTGGATATCCGGAGTAATAATCACAGACTATCAAGTAATCTTTTCCTCCATTGGTACCGATATCTGCTCCAACTCGTTGCCAAGCTCTGACTGGTATCTCATGCGGATTGAGTGGTTCCACAGGTTGGCTTGGTTGATGCTTTTGGCACGCGTCACATTGGCTAACCATATTACTGATTTCGGCATTCATGCCGGGCCAGTAGACAGTATCACGCGCACGACGGCGGCATTTCTCTATTCCCATGTGACCTTCGTGAATCTTGAGCAACACATCCTTACGAAGCATGCGAGGGATTACAATTATAGTACCCTTGAAAATCACATCCTCGGCCACTGATAGCTCGGCTCGATTATTCCAGAAGGGGTGAACGTCACTCGGACATTGGTGTCGTTCCTCTGGCCAACCCTGTATTATCATGCGCTTCAGGTTAGACAGTTGGTAGTCAGCTTTAGTAGCATCACGTATCTGATTAAATCTGTTGTCAGACACGGGCATTGTCTCGATGATCATATCAACGAATGCTTCCACAACATCATCAATATATTGCACTCGCGCAGCTTCCCCTTTGTCAGCATTACAGTCTGGTGCACGGGAAAGGGTATCAGCGACGATCAGTTGTTTCCCAGGGGTGTAGAATACATATAAGTCGTATTTCTGTACCCTGAGCAGTAGTCTTTGTACTCTGAGTGGGCAATCAGTCAGTGGTTTCTTAAACAGACTGATAAGAGGCTTATGGTCTGTCTCAGCCTCTACTGTAGCTCCATAAATGAACTGATGAAAGTATTATCACAACACCCCCCCCTTTGAGTGCTCATAGTGCGCTACACTTACGGCATCAACTCACAGCTCCTTCACAAATTACAACTTGTACAGAATGCTACCGCTAGAATGCTCACTCACACCCGGAAATATGAACATATAAGTTAACACCAGTCTGCATTGGCTTCCAGTACGTGAACTCATAAAGTTCAAGGTACTCTTTATGACATGGAAGGCACTACATGGATCTGCACCACCCTACATTCAGAACCTGCTGAGAGAGTACACACCGTCCCCGAATTTACGTTCATCATCCCAACACCTGCTATCACCCCTAAACATTGTCTGCGCCTCACGCACGTCTGCGAGAGCACATTGTCCCACATTCATGAACACTTCAGGCACATGTGAGATGCTACGTCATGTACCTCTTGCACCTCTAGTGCCAGTTGAACCCAACACGAAATGACTAGCACATAAAGACTTGCAATTATCGACTAGCACTACTTTTGTCCCCAAAACATGAACACCTCATGTACACGATGCACTACACGGTCTAAATGAGTGTCACTTGAGGTGACGAAATGACTAGCACATACAGACTAGCACTTATCGACTAGCACTACTTTTGTCCCAAAAACATGAACACCTCATGTACACGATGAACTAAACGGTCTAATTAATGAGTGTCACTTGAGGTGACAAAATGACTAGCACATAAAGACTAGCACTTATCGACTAGCACTACTTTTGTCCCAAAAACATGAACACCTCATGTACACGATGCACTACACGGTCTAAATGAGTGTCACTTGAGGTGACGAAATGACTAGCACATAAAGACTAGCACTTATCGACTAGCACTACTTTTGTCCCAAAAACATGAACACCTCATGTACACGATGCACTACACGGTCTAAATGAGTGTCACTTGAGGTGACGAAATGACTAGCACATAAAGACTAGCACTTATCGACTAGCACTACTTTTGTCCCAAAAACATGAACACCTCATGTACACGATGCACTACACGGTCTAAATGAGTGTCACTTGAGGTGACGAAATGACTAGCACATAAAGACTAGCACTTATCGACTAGCACTACTTTTGTCCCAAAAACATGAACACCTCATGTGCACGATGCACTACACGGTCTAAATGAGTGTCACTTGAGGTGACGAAATGACTAGCACATAAAGACTAGCACTTATCGACTAGCACTACTTTTGTCCCCAAAACATGAACACCTCATGTGCACGATGAACTAAACGGTCTAAATGAGTGTCACTTGAGGTGACGAAATGACTAGCACATAAAGACTAGAACTTATCGACTAGCACTGCTTTGGTCCCCAAAATCATGAACACCTCATGTACACGACGCACTAAACGGTCTAATTAATGAGTGTCACTTGAGGTGAACGTATAAATGCCGGAGTTCTGCATCTTTGTCTCAAAATCATGAACACCTCAGGTACACGCTGCACTAATGGTCTTAATGAGTGTCACTTTAATTAAAGTTGAGATGATTTTGCCTGGGAGGGGAGTTCATTGACTGTTGCAAGCATGGATGAGCTCTATAGTAAGTACACGGGAGTAATCCCATCCACTAATGCGGATCATTATTGAGTTATTTATAGGCCTAAGCTCTGTCCATGGGCGAAAGTTCCTCGTAGGTCAACAGGATACAAATGTCCACTTTTAAAATGTTTGTTTTGTTTTTGTACGCCCTTATTATTAACTTTACCGCCTTTTATTCGAACTGCCAGCTGCAGCTACAACTGTTGCGATGCGTGTTGTGTGGATGTCTCATACTTCAATGCATGATGACGTTGCGAGCCAGCCACAACCGTTGGACGCGGCGTATGATGACTCTCAACTTTGGTTACTTCGGGGTAAGCCCCACAAAGGTGCCTCACAAACGGCCACTTTTGAACTCCCGATGTCCGGTTTTTGTGTGATACACAGTTACGATCAGTCTTAGCTCCTTGTTAAATCGGCCCAAGCTCCATAAAGTTCACAATAGAAAACTGAAGTGTCCCTTCATGTTTGTTTTCAAGAGGCTCTGCGACTTCGAGGGCCTACTTTTATTTTAAATATTTTACATAAGCATGGATTGGGACATCTGGTACTTGATATGGGGCATAGTGTACCCCCTCCTATTGTATTTTCATTATTTTTGTCTTTCGTATCTCATGATGATTTTAAAGGCACACGCTCGTCAACACACAAGGGGCGTGTTTTTTTGTTGCGCCCTCTGCCATTCCCAAAAGCATTATGTAATTTTCATGGTCATTAAGTAGACTAAAATAATAAACGAAACAAAATCTTGCCAACGTAAAACTCAATATGGTTAGGACCATGCACAGTATATTAAGAATTTGTGCCCTCCGATCACCAAAATTGTTTTGGTCGCGCGATTATAATGACCAGACGCTGTATTTTGTCTAGACTTGACTCAAGTCCCAATCCCGTGCAAGGCCCTTCCTTGCCTCATCGTCAGAAAACTATTATTTTGCGCTCTGCATTCCCCAACCTGTTCCGCGCGCGGGACAGTACTTGACGAACCCGCAGTTGCCTGATATGTAAATTTATTCACTTACGAATATGCAAAGTTTGGCGCATTACTTGTTGTCCAATCAAACGCGTTCAAAAAGAAGACTCGTTGATTTTTTTATTTGCGGGGGTGGTAAAGTACTTTGTCGAGGATCGAAATGCATGAATATATATAAAAACTACAAATGTATTTGAATTCAAGTTAATATTACGTATACATTGGGATTGGTATTGTTTGCAAATGCATACTTTGAATTGTTGACAAATGCAATTTAGCGACTTAAAACACCCACCCCCTCTTCCGCCCGGCAGCCATTCTGGAGATGCTTACGTCCATAGATACATGATACAAACGTCACAGAGCAAGATGAATACTAAATGAAAGGGGCGGCACTTCCACGCTCCCCTTGGATTTGTACATCTCCCCATTTGGGGAGATTTTTCTATTCAAATGCGTGGAGTAGGAAACGACCCCATCAAGTCCCTTGATCGCCACCGCATAAATAACTACATTTTGTCGGTGAGGGCGCACTGGTATTCTGTGGCTGCATGCTGGCGCGTTACGTTAGGAACCTCGCACGAGAAAGGGATAACGTAACCTCGCACGAGAAAGGGACTTGAATCAAGTCTATATTTTGTCAGACGCTTTAGCCTTTTCATTGCTGTTTATTCTACGCCCGTGCGATCACCGCACGTCTGCTTTTAGTGGTTGCACGTACTCAGGCGTGGATTTACAAAAGGGGTTCCAAAAAAGTTAAATTCAAGTAAGCATCCTTCAGTTTGTTTCAAAAAAAAAATAACACATGATTTGTGTGTTTATTATGAAAGCTAAAACTCATTTTATACAAATAATTATGAGTATTTTTGATGTTCAAATTTTTTCATCGTTATAATAATTATTTTAAAACAATGATTTGATTTCAGAAAAAATACGTTCTTCGATTGAAGTATTTTCTCGTTCTGATGCTCAAGACTTGCACAGTCTATTAGAGCAGCAGCCCAGAGCATTGTGGTCAAACGAACAAGGTACCAATATCCAAGTACAGGAACATTATGTATTACCTCACATATTCAGATATGGATGTCTGCCGGGGACCCCCCGCTGCGCGTGGCACCTGGACCCCAACAAAGGGACCAAATTATGGGCTGGATCAAACATTGGAGGTACCACATGAAATCGAATTTAAATCAACATGTACATCTCACAAAGTAAATAATGGCTACTGCCAGACAAATTTTCCTCTGCATTAGCCCCCCCAGACCCCCCCACAAAGGGTCAACAAATTTGCGCTGGATTAAAAATCGGAGATACCACTTGAAAGTAAGTTGAAATGAGCAATAACACTATACTTAGTAAACAAAATATCGACTGCCAGACAACTTTTCTGCTGTATAAGGCCCGCCAGACGCCGCCCCCCACTCGATCCCTTCACCAAAAGTTGACTATACTAATGTTTGCAAGCGAAAATTCGGCGGTAAGCAGAGCCATGAAATGGAGCCCTGTTCGTATAATGGCCATCACCTAGCACTATATAGGACTCTTCCTCTGTGCCGCCAGGGCTATCATTGCTAATGCTACTGTGTGTTAAAAACAATTATTCTAATTTCTGTACAGAAAAACAAACCAGGTCATGAAACTCAAAGAAAGAAGACTGTGTTTTGACAAATTCTCTACAAAAATCCAGAGAGCCAGCTGAAAAAATGCGTTGCGGCAACGGCAGTTGCCGTACGAAATGTTGAACGTTCAGGATTGTTGAAGCTAAAAACTGAGCAAAACAACAGCGTGTACACAATTACAAAAGTTATGAAGTGCGCGCAAGCCACAAAAGTTTAGCGCCAAAATAAGAGTCGATGACGTCATGTCGTCTGCAAAATCAGACAAATTGAAAAAAGTTTGTCAGTGCCAGTGCAGAATTGAATTTATTGTAGTTTTGAAGCTGCTTTTATGTGAATCAAATTAAAATTGCTGTAAATTTAAAGACATCAAATTCTGTTAATAAGTAAAAACGACTTAAATGAAAAAATCTGGCATAATTGGTATTTTCACATGTGCCTGTGCGTCTGCCCAACGCTGTATAATGATACCCCACGCCTGTGGCTTTTTGAACTTGGTGAATATTAGTAATTGAGCCTAAGTTTTATTACTAGATCAACACTTGAGGGTGCAGAACAGATTTTGCAGGTGATCACGACAGTGTAGTGTTGACGACCAGACGACAGAAAGTGAAGAAACCAAATTCACATTTGTTTGTCCCACATATTTTCCAATACAAGGTAGGTATTTGGTTGTTAGTGCACCAGCAGTTCAAAATGTTGAGTCTCTTTGTATTTTGATTGTATTAACTCCCCTCAGCTCAGCCCAGAATAATGCCATGGTATGGTTGCATTGCATTACACATTACAAAATGCTCACTACATGCATGGAGGAAGGAAAAGAAGGAGTTCGAACGACCCGCCTAATCCCCAGTGGGTATTTACAAGCAATTAGCGACTTAGCTGGCCCTGTGCAAAAGACGCGAAGAGCTCCCGCTGCGCGACTGTTTTTACGAGCGCGATAAGATCTACCAAGCATCTTTGTGCACAGACATTCTCGCCGCGCTGCTGCCACTTCCTCCCTTACTGGAGTAATGAATTGTTTGAAGACAAATAAGAGGCCCCAAACAAACAAAAACGCATGCGCAGTAGCAATTCTGAAGCCTTGTTCCATGCGCGGTGTGTTTTTCTGGACCCAACCCGAGCTCACTGTGAGAACAAAGAACACATAGAGCCTAATTTTGGCAAGATCCGGTTTGGGAAAATAACTGTAGGTGCAGAAACGTGAAGGGGAAAAAGTTTTGATTAGGATTTTGTACATGTCACTCTAGTATGAGGGTAATGGAGACGATAGCGGAATTAACCTCATCATAGTTCTAGGAGTAGTGGATGTAGACATGGACAGTGACAGTGCCACTAGTGCTATACTGTGCTAGTTGTAATAGTGGGCTGAATTACCATAGACAGAGCAAGGACCAGACTTAACTATTTATTGTATTTTTATGTCTTTAAAGCACGGCTTAACCTTGTGAAATGGAATAGTCAAGATTTTACCGCCTGGTTATATTCTGTGACAATGCGCTCAAATGCATTCAATATTTGTATAAAACAGAATATTTGTACATACCGCCTGATCCACTGGTGTTTCTCCACACACAGCAAACGTGCAGACGTTGGCCTTGTTGGCTGCTGTTATCTCTGAAACACACACAAAAAGCAAAGTCGTTCAGATAAAAACCATGATTATTCAGGGTTATGCATCTACAATTTTTTCCCTTAACAGTTAAATGGAATGTTTGCGGTAACACCATGTGTATATCTACTTGCTAGGTAGATTTTGTTCTTAGAGAACTTGTCTTGCTATTTATTCTACTGCCACAGAGTAGATTAATCAGAATTCGGCAGACTTCGGGAGACTTCAGGAGTTAAATGGAACTTGTGACTTCCGTACAATTGCTTAACTGTTTCCACTTGTTCCACTTGCACAGTCTATTACGAGACCCGCGGTAATACAAGGTTTGACTACTATACTAGTTGCTTTTGATGGTCTCTTGGCTTTGTTTCAAAAAGGTTAAACAATAATAATTTAAAAACTGTGATCGAACTGATTTTGTAACTTCTTATATTTCTCAAGGTCAGCTTACCTGAATTTATTGTAGTGATCTTGGTTTGTGAAGGCTGGCTCTTCCTTTGGTGACCCTTGATTGACCTCTATGACCTCATCCAGACCCACATTTAGGACACGCTCCCAGGGCCATTTGAGGCCTTCTGCTCAGTGCTCATCAGACACCATGTGGGCACGCTCATGTGCACTGAAGTGGAAGAAGTAGATCACACCCAATTAAAACTCAAAGGTCTTACACAGGATTAGTAAGGACAAATTAATGTTTAGTTCTAGTCTGAAAGCTTACTGATTATGAAGTTCATATTAGAACAATTTCTTCTGTGACATATATTCCCTCTGAAATTAAGTCATATTTAAGAAAACTATATCTGAACACCTAAAAAACACAACAGCTGATTACAGTTATTAGAACCAGAATTAAGCACAATGTCTTTACATGCTGAAAATTGAGCATGGTTTTTCCCTATTTTCTCCTGAGTCACACAACTGATTAAGCCTTAATTTCCACAGGTTTGTTGTTTCATGTATATGGTTGATCACACAAAACATGAACACTGTCTGTGACAAATTGCCAGCTCTATCAACCCTGTATAATACCCTTAAAGCACATGTGCCACATTGATTGACAAAGACCAGTATCCAGACTTGTTTGCCGTGAAGAAAGAGATTCTTTATCAGCAATTTTTCTTATCCAATATCAAAGCACACAAACCATAGTGAGGCTTGAAGAGAAATAGTCTGGACCCTCTCTATGTTTGTTAATAAGAAATTGTAATCACCAGTTTGTGCACAGGGTACCAGAGAAAGATGGCACCTGTGCCATTCTTATTTAACACAGCTACATGTATTAAGCAATATCTGCCCGACTGGTCACAGCACATAAACACTGTTCCCCCTCTGTGCCCAATGTAACGCTTATTGTTGCATTGCAATAAACATAAGTATTATTTACTGCCTTGCAAATACACACACCCCAAACAAAACTGTATACTGTTAGAAAGCGTTCACAAGTGTTCCCCCACTTCTATCACTAGTCATGCGAGTATAAAGAAAGACACTAACTTCTTGTTCATCTACAGGTTTTCCCGTCGTTAGGTGGTAATGTCAGCGTTTGTGACTTCTATGGGAAATTCCCCCCCCCCCAAAAATAGTAAGGCAGATATGGGTTAAGCAGAAAGTACTTGAATGGGCAAACTTTAGAAAGGAATCAAAGCATTGTACATAACATAGTATATAGGCTGGGAAAACCAGTTCTAATAATAAATAAGCACAACAATTTGTTGATTGCATGTATATAATAATAATAATAATAATAATAATAATAATAATAATAATAATAATAATAATATATAACATTTATAACGCGCACAAATCCGAAGAAAAGAAAAACGCTCATGGTGCAAACAGAGCAACATGATCATAAAAACAAAAGCAACGTAAATTCAAACAAAAAAGAGAAAATTAATAAAAGAAAACAATTCCTGTAATGTCCCTTATTTGACCAGAATTCAAAGCAACTTCCATAGAAACATGTTCAAATTTAATGTGCTTTACATTGTAGCATTCCCTCAAAAATACACAAAATAATAAACAAAATAAACATCAAGATAGAAAACAACTTTTCAGATTTTAAAAAACATCTATACAAAATGATGCTTTATACACCATTATTATAAATAATCACAGATAAAAGGGAACAAAGAAGTATTAAACAACACATTTCTTTGCAAAAAAACTTTGTCAGCCCAAAGAATTTTTTTTTAAATTGGTCCCAGAATACAGGATGAAGAGGCAATGTCACGCTTTGATGTGATTCAGAAAATATGTATTACTTTTACTAGCAACATTTTAAGCAGGGGAAAGATATTTACCTTTTGATGCCTAGCTTTGAAAGAAGTTCCTTGATGACTATAGCTTTGTGTTCAGTTGTGTGATTATAGACACCATCTGGGTCTAATTCTGTTAACCCCATACCTACAGGTACGGAACATCAAAAGCAAAGAAACTGATGAATTTTTAGTCGAGCAGGGCTGAAGTTAATCTTAGGCCTAGCAGCTATAATTGTATTATCCCTGATCTAGGCCTAGCTAACCCTTAAAAGTCGGATTTGGAACTTTAACTTTGCACAGTGGATAAACGATCTAGTGAGTTTTGCGGTCACACGTGGTACATGTACATGAATATTCTACTGTAGCCATAGGAAGAGCACTAGTTAGCAAGTTTTTTCTCTCAAGATTTATGTAACTATTGATATTATTTTAAAACAATTTTCTGATGATTTCTAAAAAGAAAATAATATCTTTGTCCTGTAAAGTAGTATCAAAATGTAAAAGTAAAAGTATTAGGATGTTAAAAACAAATTTCTTTCATAAGTATACAAATAATATAATCAAGTTAATTGCATGATTTGTTTACCCTAGCAAAGTCTTCCTCAAAGGCAAGTGACAACTCAACACACACACTCAAGTACAACCGGCGTAAAGGACTGTTTCTGTTACACTGGTATACTTGTATGTGTTGTGTCTTGGTGTGTCATTTAGCCTTTGAGAAAGACTCTGCTAGGGTAAAAACATCAGAACATCTTTGCAATTATACCAAACATGTAGGTCCTTTTGGTTGGTAAGCAATTTGCAACAGCTAATTTCTCATTCATACACAAATATAACAAACAATGGACAGTTAATCAAGTAAAAATTGGATAAAAATCAGAGAAATTAATAATGCAGAAGGAGAATTACAATGAGAGTTTATCAATAATAAATTGCACTTGAAGTAAGACTTACAACATAATATGAAAGTTCAATATCAACATTTCATTCAAGTGAAAAACAAGAAAGCAGTGTGTACATGTATAACAAAATATAGGTTACATGTATTGTTAGAAATCTGTGGAGAAAAAACTTTGAAAACAAGAATATCAACAACAAAATTCAGAAAAGTTAATATTGCAGAATTACATTTACATTGTAGTTCATCAGTAATAAATGCAATTTAGATACATGTATATAGCCCCATTGAATGTAGGCTATGGATATTTCATTCAAATAGAACACAAGAAAGTAGTAAGCACACACAAAAATTGTAACAAAGTATTGACTATAAGTCACAAATATGTGGAGAAAAGACTTCAAGAACAAGAAAATCAACAAGTAAAACAAAATTCAGAAAAATGCATAATGCAGAAGTTCAACAGTAATACATGTAAATAGCGCTTTATACAAACATGTAAAAACATGTAACTGACTGTACAATATAAATCATTGAAACCGCAAAATACAAATGGAAAGATAGAAGGGGTGAAAATAGTTTGGGAATAAATATGCAATGGGAACAGCGGGGAAAGAGCAATAGTACATTAAAATATAAACAGAGAAAGCAGTTCAATGTCATGTTTCAGTTAAAGAATTGACTCAATACAAACCCAATTCGCACGTCATCATCATCCACGATAAATCTTGGTTTGAAAATTTTGCAGAGATGCAAACTTACAAGAAGCTCTTGGCTCCAGAGCCAAAAAACATTTTGCAGCACAAACCTGACAAAGAACTAAACAATTGTTCCCTCATGCACACACTAATCAACACACATTACAAGTGCATCACATACACACAGAATCCTGAGGGATCTACACACCTGGGCCCAATTTCATGGCTCTGCTTACCGCCGAATTCTGCGCTTGCTAGCACCATTCTCAGCTTACCGAGCAAGTGCAAAATTTATGCGCTAGCTGTGTAAGCGTAGAATGCCTAGTAACGTGGACTACACAATCACACAAGCAAAAATTACCTGCTAACCTGTGAAATACGCTTGACGCAAGCGCGGAATTCCCTGCTTCCGTTAGCGACGATTCTTTGCTTACTGTAAGCAGAGCCATGAAATTAGGCCCTGATCTTTACACGCATAGATTTTGTTTCAAATCTACAGAATGTAGCTGTGTAGGCCTTCAGTTCAAGGGGTCTATCGGCCCCATGCTTTGTGCGGAGGTGCGCTCTGCATTGTGAAAGGGTTCAACAGAGGGCTTTGGTACTGTAAGGGTTAGGCGTTGTCAACAACAATGTCATACCTGGCAAGTTGGGTAAAATGACCCTGTACCCATGTGAAGTAAGACCCTGTATGAGATGCCTGTAAGATTTATGGGTGGCTGGTGCGCCATGTACACATAGGATAACCGGCCCAGTCTTGTCACCTTCATCTGCGTACACTACCTGTTCAAAATTAAAACAGTTTATTAGTTTGATGTTATTTTTCACTTTTCAACTTGCCTTTGGGCTCCTAAATCTGTGCAACCTACTTGTTTAAAATGCCAATATTTCGTCCTTTTCAGATGTGAATAATAATTTGTTTTAAATGTGTTTATCAATTTTTGAGTGTGTGAATGCATGGAGCAATTGCTCCATGGTGAATGTAACTTCATATCACCATTGATCTGGTTGTGATCTCTACCATTAATACATCAGAAAGATACATTTGTGACAATACTTGTTTAAAATTAAAAAGGCAACTAAAACTTCCAGGGGGGCAAGTAAAATGTTGAGTTCAGTTTCATGGCTAATTTGCACTCATGTCAGTGTTATATCAAAAGTTCACAAGCAAATGTCTTATTTTATAGTACTACCTTAAACCTTGTTCCCAGCGCTTGTACTTCCTCAGTATGTGTTGTAAAGGTGTAAGCAGGCTTCTTGGTGTGGCCACCTCTTTTATTCTCGCTGTTTGAATCACCCATCATGTCTCCCACAATCTGAAACTGATTCAAACACAACGCACAAAGTTAATGAATGTTAACAAATGCTGTCTTTGGTACATAAACAAGATTTTCAATTATAAAATTTCAAATTAGTTGACCGTTACAATTAGAGCTGTTCAAAATGAAGACTTTCCGGATGGTTTTAAAACAGCTTTGACTAGTGACCAGGTGTGATCCCAACCAACCAAAGCAGGTCGTTTCCTCCGACCCAAGTTGTTTCGCACCCACAATATTTAACCATGTCATTTCGTACCTAGTTGTTTCATACCTGTCATTTCAAACCAAAATTGTTCCGTACCTAAAGCAGATTTTATTAAAGGCAGTAGCCTTCCTTTGATGAGGACCATGACTTCACGCTGTCAGTCACAGAAGTCGGCGTCATCTTATTCTTAAAGATGTACATGTATGTACTATCCAGTTCCAAGTACATTCACAGAAGATTCAAACCACATGCTACACTTAGTAAAGTAAAATGCTACTCAATCACATTACAATTTGCCGCTATACCTGTAGCCATAATAACATCAGCCCTAGGTCACCGGACAGCAACCATACTATTAAACTAGTCCACCAGACTCTAAACCGGTCTCAAGTCCATTGTTTGTGGACTCAGACTTGGAGTCTGAGTCCACCCTACCGAGATCGAGGACTCAGACTCGGGCAACGTAGACTCAACTACAGCACTGTGGTCTACACAGTCCAGTACACACAAACAGCCATAACCCATGGGTGTGATTTCAATTTCTGGCATAACGCTATACACTGTAGGCCTACTTTTCATGTTGCCATGAAAGCCATGTTTTGTAATTTGCATATTTCTCCTTGGCATTGATAACCAAAAATAACTGCAAAATACACTACAATGCATTGTCACTAAACTGATTACAGCCTGCTGCAAAGCTGAAGTTCGTCCGTTACCATTATTTTTGCCGGGTTTTCAAAGTGTTATACGACATAAGTGTAACTAGAAATTGTGACATGTGTCGAGTACAGGAGTGTACAATCGAATGCACTGTTACATGTACATACTAAGTCATCGGTGATGGCATGAACCAGTAAATATCAAAGAAGTGAGTGAGAGTGTGACCTCGGGAGGAAGTGTCTTTGGACTACGACAGCGAATTGATAAATCCTTACACATTACGATTGAAGTGGACAGGTTGGACTTGGCGGCACTGACTATTGTTTTGGTAATAAAAAAATAATCAAATACAAAGATGGAAAACAAAAAACTAAAAACAAAAAAGTTTAAAGCCTTTTAAGATTAGGCCAAGTAAAAAAAGAAACGAGTTTCTCGACCCCGCCCGCCTCCTTTTGGGCCGCCGCCTCCTTTTTGTTTACTATTTACTATTTTCAGAATAGAAAAAAGAATAAATTTTAATCAGATTTTTTTGAAGATTTAAAGCTGAAATCAATTTTTGGGGATAAAACTGAGTGGGATCTCTGATATTTTGAATCTCCTTAATCCAATTAGAAGGGCCAAAATAGCAGCTTTGCCTCAAGAATTCCCAAATCTCTCATTTCAATATTCTCAGGTGTGCAGTCCCTAGCTAGCTAGTTAAGTTAGTGATTCTCCTGACTTAATCAGTGTCTTGGCACCAAACCCAGCTTGGCGTTCTTTTCAGAGCGGACAGCAACTGTTGTCGAAGGTGATGGTGCTGCGATTTTGCAGTGAAGGGTCTTACAAATCATTTGTTTTGTCATAAATTGCATCAGTATACTCAAATAGCACAATATCTGTGAATATTTAGCCATCTTGGAAAAAATAGCTAAAAATTGAAAAATAGTAAACAGTAACGCCCTGCAGCTGCCTCCTCCTTTTTTGAAAAAGTCTGGACGAGAAACTCTTTTCTTTTTTTGCTTAGCCTTATTAAAGTTTAGCACTGTACTGGAATGTGAGTAGTCAAACAAAGGGCCGACCCAAGCTAAGCAACATTGAAAATAAGAAATGAATTAGTCTGTTCAGACTGAGTCTGAGCACCTCCCTCCAATTGGTCCGAGTAAAAGTGTTGTGTACACAACACCTACTTTGTTATACACTACTGTTGGTCGGTCAGGTTGGTTGGTTCCAGTTAGTACCATTTACTTGTTACTTGTAATTGTAGGTAGGCATTTTAGGATAGAAATAGTTATTCAAACCACATGTCAAATAAATAGTTCCAAGTTCTAGTACTTCTACAACTAGGTAATTTCCCCCCAAAACAATATCAGACTTTTTTGGTTAGCATGGACATGGTTAGAATAGTACTTGATCTATTATAGTATTATTTGGAACAGATGATAGGCAACTTTATAATGTTGTTTTGAAAATACGAATGACAATTGACGATAGTCGTGAATGATTGATTGATTTATTTATTTATTGCTATTTATTATACAATTACAAGTATACAATAGAAATTGCCTTGGCTCTCGTGCTTAAAAAGACATAAAAATACAATAAATAGTTCAGTTTGGTCCTTGCTCTGTCTATGGTAATTCAGCCCACTACTACAACTAGCACAGTATAGCAGTTTTTTAGCACTAGCGGCACTGTCACTGTCCATGCCTACATCCACTACCTAGCCTACCTAGTCTACCTAGTCTGCTAGTTACTACATATATCCTCCCCGGTCCGGTTTTCGATGTACTATGCCTTTTTCTTTGAATTGAAAAAAAATAAAATATGCCATATATCAACTGATGCCCTAATTACCTTCCTTTGTTTATAAGAAGTATGTAAAAATATATTAAAACTTGATAGACATTGAAACTTTCACACCACGCACCGATCTTCGATGACTTCAATAGCGTCCCCGTGTTTTGAGTTTTACCTGTTTTCAAGGCAAACAAGAAAGTATGGTGTCCCGGTGAAGCCTAGCCCACCTTGTTGGGCTGTAATGGTGAGTGTTATGAGACCGCTGTTAAGAGAGCCATTACAGCCCAACAATTAGGTGGGCTAGGTGAAGCCATACGCGGAAGAAACATCTGCAGTGACTTCAAGTGTTCTGTGAGACTTTGTGTATGACTCTATAGCCAGCAGCTGTCTTCATTTTATTCAAAATATTTTTTATTTAATTTTAAAAATTACGATAATAATTTGCAAAAACTAAAAAAAAAAATTATTTAAAAAAAGTAAATAATTCTTGGCTTTCAAATCTGATTTTTGTTTAGTTTTGTGTCTTTGTTCCGTCCCAACTTGACAATCGTCCCAACTATAGTTGGGACTGGTCCCAACTTGAGTGTTCAAGATGGGGCATCCCAACTGTAGTTGGGATCGCCTACTAGAACTCAACAGGATAGCCTCCGCGAAAACGATGCAGTGATCGACCGTGGGGACTGTAACATGCGGTCGGGGAGTGAGGCAGGGAGCTCCCACTGCCGTGATAAGCGTATGGGTGGGGAGAGCGGTCTAAATTGTTTGGTGCTGGCACTGAATATTCTAAACTAAATGAAGTCAGCACTAAATTATTTAGAGTACTGATTTCAGTCTTGTCACGCACTTCACACACACACTTCGGCAGCAAACAGCTGTTCAATGTATGCCGATGCTGGCTCCACTGGTACCCTGAACTATCCCAACTACAGTTGGGACGCCCCAACTTGAACACTCAAGTTGGGACCAGTCCAAACTATAGTTGGTGCGATTGTCAAGTTGGGGCGGAACATCTTTTTATGTTCCTTAACATTTATAATAAAGCATATAAATAAACAGTGATAATTGAATCACCAAGCCGATGTTTAAATTTTAATATTAATAATAATAATGATATGAGGGTTACACAAATTTTTCTCAAGACTATAAGAAAAATGATATAAGAAAGGCACATGGCTTCTTTAAGCCTAGAGCTGTATTTTTTTCCCCAGAATGCTCAGCAGAATGTTCAGTCACATGATTTGATCATCGTGAATTGTGAATTTAAAAAGTGTTTGATGAAACTTTTTCGGAGGGCAAATTTTGTTTTATGGCCCCGACAGTATGACATATTTTTGTACCTTGCAGAAATGCCTTAAATAACACAACTTTTTGCATTTACAAGTGCAACTAACCAGTGGAGCCATACAATACATGTTTCTAAGTTTTGGTCAAAGGAGAGGAGACTCTTTGCTTGGCAAGTCAAACCACAAAAATTGTATCTAGGGACTGTTTACATCGCACGCAGAGAGGTAAAAGATTTGCATCGATTTCTGGGACGCCTTGAATACAGGACGTCCTACGATACTAGTACTACTAGTACTTAGTAGTAGTATAATACACCTATCAATTGTATGACGCACTATCAGACCCCCGGGGATGGTGCGTCACTGTTCATATGTGGGGTAGGATTTGCGTGTCCAAAGACCCACCCTGAGTCGAAAAATTGACACACTTGTTGCAGATTTGGACGGTCTTCCAAACCATTTTTTGACTCACCATTCGCGGATAGCAACGCACCACAGACGGACAAATCGACGCACATAATTCCTTGGTATGCTGCAAACGATGCACGCGCAGTGAATACCAAGTATTTCAACCTTGTATGTACGAGTTTCCCGGCACACATGCTGAAAATACATGGCAAGTGTATGCACGAGGCGAGAATGTACTACTTGATCTTCGAGACGTGCGGTTCCCAACGCACTAGCTATCAAACACACGAAATAATAGAGAGGGAACCAGTCTACTAAATAATGCATCTTCGTATCCATCCATGACTCGACGATCGACCCCCAGTAACGTGCATGTGAGAGATATAATATACCACGGGGCAGAGGTTGACAAAACCACCGCGCCATGAATTACATGTGACTAACACACATCCTCGTAATAACTGGTAATGACTGGCCGCTTTCCGATTGGCCGAGCGATCGCATGAATAATTATTTATGACGTAGTGCTTCTCACAGCGCTGTATTCATCACCGCGATCCCGCGGATGTGCTTGCTCTACCTAACGTGGTAAACTTTTATAGTTAGGGGGCGAAGGAATGGCGTGTAGCTGTGGGAGCGATAAGGCAAGGGAAATTCCCTTGGTGAGAAATAACTACTGCGTGTCAGAGATGTTTTTACACGTGCGTGAGCAATACTGTAGTTTTCGTTTGTCAAACTCAAATACACACAGAAGTGATGGGGGATATTCACACGACTTCGACTCTGCGGGATGTTGTGCTTATAAAGATCGTGAAGGATTATCTCTCGGTCGGCACATTTTTTGAATCAACATGAAACAATACAAAATACACTGACACAGGTACATCGTCTTTATACATCGTCTTTGTTGTTCGTGTATTTTAGAACACATTCACTTGCCGCCGACAAACGGTTAACCGTTTAGAAAAGTTTGAAACGGCTAGTAAATTAAACGTATGGTCACAGGCTTACCTCGTATCCATCTATGACTCGACAATCGACCCCCACTATCGTGCGTGTGAGAGATATAATAGGGAGGTTTCGCACGCGAACGGATACGCATACGCATACGTTTAGCTATCCGTAACCGTTAGCAGTCTTTCTGTTGTTTTGCAATCCCAGCGTTTTGGTGGCACTGTTCGCTGTTCCAGCACAGCACTTGGTGGCGCTGTTCAACATGGCATCCTCCATAGGGGTGCACCACACTAAATAAGCCAGAATTAATGCGCCAAGCTACTTATCATAATTTGTAAACCCACAACTTATTTTTAATTATAACGTTTTGGGGGTCATGCAATTAATAGATTGTGTAAATATAAAAATCTATCACAACCTGGGGGTTCTGTGCTTCAACTTTTGAGGAGACTTGATAAATTTAGGCGTTAAAGTTGGCCCTATTTGACCGGGGAAGTGGAGAAGTGCTTCACGAAAACTGGCAGCAAGTCGGTTTTGGAAAAAAAAAAAAAATCGTGTTTTTTTCTTCTGGGGTAGTTAGCAAAAATTCCAAACGGCTGACCTGCCAAAAATTGAAAAGAATTCTGAAGTTTAGTTGTCCGGAAATATGTCTGATTGGTTTTCAAGAGGCTGAGAGACTTACACGATTTTTTGAGTATTTTTGAATAATTATCATTTAGCATTGGTTCCTATGGGAGATTATTTAGAGGGGTGCGCCCTATAGACGAGCTTATGTTCATAGCTTTAGAGGAAAATGACGAAGAAACAGTGCATTTTTTCGTATTTCAAAGTCTTTAGAAATCAACAAAATGACACGTACATGTTCAGTGATTCATTTATTTTGATACTATTCATACATATTTGGAAACAAATACAGGAGAATTACTAGAAGTTCGAGTTTTCCTACGTGTTTTTTACTTACGTGTAGCAAGCGGGATATCAGTGTCGTCTGCACGTATAGCGGATAGCGAGTAGCGTATGACGTCATAATGATGACGTATCCGTCGCACTAACCGTATCCGTTCGTATGCGAAACCTCCCTAATATACCACGGGGCCGAGGATGACAAAACCACCACGCCATGATGCACATGTGTATTGGGCTTGGGCAAAAGGCTTGCTATGTGCAGTGTGGAAAATGTGGTGATCGCTGACTTTCTGGCGGTAAATTCCCGACCCTCAAAGCAACTTCCATAGAAACATGTTCAAATTTAATGTGCTTTACATTGTAGCATTCCCTCAAAAATACACAAAATAATAAACAAAATAAACATCAAGATAGAAAACAACTTTTCAGATTTTAAAAAACATCTATACAAAATGATGCTTTATACACCATTATTATAAATAATCACAGATAAAAGGGAACAAAGAAGTATTAAACAACACATTTCTTTGCAAAAAAACTTTGTCAGCCCAAAGAATTTTTTTTTAAATTGGTCCCAGAATACAGGATGAAGAGGCAATGTCACGCTTTGATGTGATTCAGAAAATATGTATTACTTTTACTAGCAACATTTTAAGCAGGGGAAAGATATTTACCTTTTGATGCCTAGCTTTGAAAGAAGTTCCTTGATGACTATAGCTTTGTGTTCAGTTGTGTGATTATAGACACCATCTGGGTCTAATTCTGTTAACCCCATACCTACAGGTACGGAACATCAAAAGCAAAGAAACTGATGAATTTTTAGTCGAGCAGGGCTGAAGTTAATCTTAGGCCTAGCAGCTATAATTGTATTATCCCTGATCTAGGCCTAGCTAACCCTTAAAAGTCGGATTTGGAACTTTAACTTTGCACAGTGGATAAACGATCTAGTGAGTTTTGCGGTCACACGTGGTACATGTACATGAATATTCTACTGTAGCCATAGGAAGAGCACTAGTTAGCAAGTTTTTTCTCTCAAGATTTATGTAACTATTGATATTATTTTAAAACAATTTTCTGATGATTTCTAAAAAGAAAATAATATCTTTGTCCTGTAAAGTAGTATCAAAATGTAAAAGTAAAAGTATTAGGATGTTAAAAACAAATTTCTTTCATAAGTATACAAATAATATAATCAAGTTAATTGCATGATTTGTTTACCCTAGCAAAGTCTTCCTCAAAGGCAAGTGACAACTCAACACACACACTCAAGTACAACCGGCGTAAAGGACTGTTTCTGTTACACTGGTATACTTGTATGTGTTGTGTCTTGGTGTGTCATTTAGCCTTTGAGAAAGACTCTGCTAGGGTAAAAACATCAGAACATCTTTGCAATTATACCAAACATGTAGGTCCTTTTGGTTGGTAAGCAATTTGCAACAGCTAATTTCTCATTCATACACAAATATAACAAACAATGGACAGTTAATCAAGTAAAAATTGGATAAAAATCAGAGAAATTAATAATGCAGAAGGAGAATTACAATGAGAGTTTATCAATAATAAATTGCACTTGAAGTAAGACTTACAACATAATATGAAAGTTCAATATCAACATTTCATTCAAGTGAAAAACAAGAAAGCAGTGTGTACATGTATAACAAAATATAGGTTACATGTATTGTTAGAAATCTGTGGAGAAAAAACTTTGAAAACAAGAATATCAACAACAAAATTCAGAAAAGTTAATATTGCAGAATTACATTTACATTGTAGTTCATCAGTAATAAATGCAATTTAGATACATGTATATAGCCCCATTGAATGTAGGCTATGGATATTTCATTCAAATAGAACACAAGAAAGTAGTAAGCACACACAAAAATTGTAACAAAGTATTGACTATAAGTCACAAATATGTGGAGAAAAGACTTCAAGAACAAGAAAATCAACAAGTAAAACAAAATTCAGAAAAATGCATAATGCAGAAGTTCAACAGTAATACATGTAAATAGCGCTTTATACAAACATGTAAAAACATGTAACTGACTGTACAATATAAATCATTGAAACCGCAAAATACAAATGGAAAGATAGAAGGGGTGAAAATAGTTTGGGAATAAATATGCAATGGGAACAGCGGGGAAAGAGCAATAGTACATTAAAATATAAACAGAGAAAGCAGTTCAATGTCATGTTTCAGTTAAAGAATTGACTCAATACAAACCCAATTCGCACGTCATCATCATCCACGATAAATCTTGGTTTGAAAATTTTGCAGAGATGCAAACTTACAAGAAGCTCTTGGCTCCAGAGCCAAAAAACATTTTGCAGCACAAACCTGACAAAGAACTAAACAATTGTTCCCTCATGCACACACTAATCAACACACATTACAAGTGCATCACATACACACAGAATCCTGAGGGATCTACACACCTGGGCCCAATTTCATGGCTCTGCTTACCGCCGAATTCTGCGCTTGCTAGCACCATTCTCAGCTTACCGAGCAAGTGCAAAATTTATGCGCTAGCTGTGTAAGCGTAGAATGCCTAGTAACGTGGACTACACAATCACACAAGCAAAAATTACCTGCTAACCTGTGAAATACGCTTGACGCAAGCGCGGAATTCCCTGCTTCCGTTAGCGACGATTCTTTGCTTACTGTAAGCAGAGCCATGAAATTAGGCCCTGATCTTTACACGCATAGATTTTGTTTCAAATCTACAGAATGTAGCTGTGTAGGCCTTCAGTTCAAGGGGTCTATCGGCCCCATGCTTTGTGCGGAGGTGCGCTCTGCATTGTGAAAGGGTTCAACAGAGGGCTTTGGTACTGTAAGGGTTAGGCGTTGTCAACAACAATGTCATACCTGGCAAGTTGGGTAAAATGACCCTGTACCCATGTGAAGTAAGACCCTGTATGAGATGCCTGTAAGATTTATGGGTGGCTGGTGCGCCATGTACACATAGGATAACCGGCCCAGTCTTGTCACCTTCATCTGCGTACACTACCTGTTCAAAATTAAAACAGTTTATTAGTTTGATGTTATTTTTCACTTTTCAACTTGCCTTTGGGCTCCTAAATCTGTGCAACCTACTTGTTTAAAATGCCAATATTTCGTCCTTTTCAGATGTGAATAATAATTTGTTTTAAATGTGTTTATCAATTTTTGAGTGTGTGAATGCATGGAGCAATTGCTCCATGGTGAATGTAACTTCATATCACCATTGATCTGGTTGTGATCTCTACCATTAATACATCAGAAAGATACATTTGTGACAATACTTGTTTAAAATTAAAAAGGCAACTAAAACTTCCAGGGGGGCAAGTAAAATGTTGAGTTCAGTTTCATGGCTAATTTGCACTCATGTCAGTGTTATATCAAAAGTTCACAAGCAAATGTCTTATTTTATAGTACTACCTTAAACCTTGTTCCCAGCGCTTGTACTTCCTCAGTATGTGTTGTAAAGGTGTAAGCAGGCTTCTTGGTGTGGCCACCTCTTTTATTCTCGCTGTTTGAATCACCCATCATGTCTCCCACAATCTGAAACTGATTCAAACACAACGCACAAAGTTAATGAATGTTAACAAATGCTGTCTTTGGTACATAAACAAGATTTTCAATTATAAAATTTCAAATTAGTTGACCGTTACAATTAGAGCTGTTCAAAATGAAGACTTTCCGGATGGTTTTAAAACAGCTTTGACTAGTGACCAGGTGTGATCCCAACCAACCAAAGCAGGTCGTTTCCTCCGACCCAAGTTGTTTCGCACCCACAATATTTAACCATGTCATTTCGTACCTAGTTGTTTCATACCTGTCATTTCAAACCAAAATTGTTCCGTACCTAAAGCAGATTTTATTAAAGGCAGTAGCCTTCCTTTGATGAGGACCATGACTTCACGCTGTCAGTCACAGAAGTCGGCGTCATCTTATTCTTAAAGATGTACATGTATGTACTATCCAGTTCCAAGTACATTCACAGAAGATTCAAACCACATGCTACACTTAGTAAAGTAAAATGCTACTCAATCACATTACAATTTGCCGCTATACCTGTAGCCATAATAACATCAGCCCTAGGTCACCGGACAGCAACCATACTATTAAACTAGTCCACCAGACTCTAAACCGGTCTCAAGTCCATTGTTTGTGGACTCAGACTTGGAGTCTGAGTCCACCCTACCGAGATCGAGGACTCAGACTCGGGCAACGTAGACTCAACTACAGCACTGTGGTCTACACAGTCCAGTACACACAAACAGCCATAACCCATGGGTGTGATTTCAATTTCTGGCATAACGCTATACACTGTAGGCCTACTTTTCATGTTGCCATGAAAGCCATGTTTTGTAATTTGCATATTTCTCCTTGGCATTGATAACCAAAAATAACTGCAAAATACACTACAATGCATTGTCACTAAACTGATTACAGCCTGCTGCAAAGCTGAAGTTCGTCCGTTACCATTATTTTTGCCGGGTTTTCAAAGTGTTATACGACATAAGTGTAACTAGAAATTGTGACATGTGTCGAGTACAGGAGTGTACAATCGAATGCACTGTTACATGTACATACTAAGTCATCGGTGATGGCATGAACCAGTAAATATCAAAGAAGTGAGTGAGAGTGTGACCTCGGGAGGAAGTGTCTTTGGACTACGACAGCGAATTGATAAATCCTTACACATTACGATTGAAGTGGACAGGTTGGACTTGGCGGCACTGACTATTGTTTTGGTAATAAAAAAATAATCAAATACAAAGATGGAAAACAAAAAACTAAAAACAAAAAAGTTTAAAGCCTTTTAAGATTAGGCCAAGTAAAAAAAGAAACGAGTTTCTCGACCCCGCCCGCCTCCTTTTGGGCCGCCGCCTCCTTTTTGTTTACTATTTACTATTTTCAGAATAGAAAAAAGAATAAATTTTAATCAGATTTTTTTGAAGATTTAAAGCTGAAATCAATTTTTGGGGATAAAACTGAGTGGGATCTCTGATATTTTGAATCTCCTTAATCCAATTAGAAGGGCCAAAATAGCAGCTTTGCCTCAAGAATTCCCAAATCTCTCATTTCAATATTCTCAGGTGTGCAGTCCCTAGCTAGCTAGTTAAGTTAGTGATTCTCCTGACTTAATCAGTGTCTTGGCACCAAACCCAGCTTGGCGTTCTTTTCAGAGCGGACAGCAACTGTTGTCGAAGGTGATGGTGCTGCGATTTTGCAGTGAAGGGTCTTACAAATCATTTGTTTTGTCATAAATTGCATCAGTATACTCAAATAGCACAATATCTGTGAATATTTAGCCATCTTGGAAAAAATAGCTAAAAATTGAAAAATAGTAAACAGTAACGCCCTGCAGCTGCCTCCTCCTTTTTTGAAAAAGTCTGGACGAGAAACTCTTTTCTTTTTTTGCTTAGCCTTATTAAAGTTTAGCACTGTACTGGAATGTGAGTAGTCAAACAAAGGGCCGACCCAAGCTAAGCAACATTGAAAATAAGAAATGAATTAGTCTGTTCAGACTGAGTCTGAGCACCTCCCTCCAATTGGTCCGAGTAAAAGTGTTGTGTACACAACACCTACTTTGTTATACACTACTGTTGGTCGGTCAGGTTGGTTGGTTCCAGTTAGTACCATTTACTTGTTACTTGTAATTGTAGGTAGGCATTTTAGGATAGAAATAGTTATTCAAACCACATGTCAAATAAATAGTTCCAAGTTCTAGTACTTCTACAACTAGGTAATTTCCCCCCAAAACAATATCAGACTTTTTTGGTTAGCATGGACATGGTTAGAATAGTACTTGATCTATTATAGTATTATTTGGAACAGATGATAGGCAACTTTATAATGTTGTTTTGAAAATACGAATGACAATTGACGATAGTCGTGAATGATTGATTGATTTATTTATTTATTGCTATTTATTATACAATTACAAGTATACAATAGAAATTGCCTTGGCTCTCGTGCTTAAAAAGACATAAAAATACAATAAATAGTTCAGTTTGGTCCTTGCTCTGTCTATGGTAATTCAGCCCACTACTACAACTAGCACAGTATAGCAGTTTTTTAGCACTAGCGGCACTGTCACTGTCCATGCCTACATCCACTACCTAGCCTACCTAGTCTACCTAGTCTGCTAGTTACTACATATATCCTCCCCGGTCCGGTTTTCGATGTACTATGCCTTTTTCTTTGAATTGAAAAAAAATAAAATATGCCATATATCAACTGATGCCCTAATTACCTTCCTTTGTTTATAAGAAGTATGTAAAAATATATTAAAACTTGATAGACATTGAAACTTTCACACCACGCACCGATCTTCGATGACTTCAATAGCGTCCCCGTGTTTTGAGTTTTACCTGTTTTCAAGGCAAACAAGAAAGTATGGTGTCCCGGTGAAGCCTAGCCCACCTTGTTGGGCTGTAATGGTGAGTGTTATGAGACCGCTGTTAAGAGAGCCATTACAGCCCAACAATTAGGTGGGCTAGGTGAAGCCATACGCGGAAGAAACATCTGCAGTGACTTCAAGTGTTCTGTGAGACTTTGTGTATGACTCTATAGCCAGCAGCTGTCTTCATTTTATTCAAAATATTTTTTATTTAATTTTAAAAATTACGATAATAATTTGCAAAAACTAAAAAAAAAAATTATTTAAAAAAAGTAAATAATTCTTGGCTTTCAAATCTGATTTTTGTTTAGTTTTGTGTCTTTGTTCCGTCCCAACTTGACAATCGTCCCAACTATAGTTGGGACTGGTCCCAACTTGAGTGTTCAAGATGGGGCATCCCAACTGTAGTTGGGATCGCCTACTAGAACTCAACAGGATAGCCTCCGCGAAAACGATGCAGTGATCGACCGTGGGGACTGTAACATGCGGTCGGGGAGTGAGGCAGGGAGCTCCCACTGCCGTGATAAGCGTATGGGTGGGGAGAGCGGTCTAAATTGTTTGGTGCTGGCACTGAATATTCTAAACTAAATGAAGTCAGCACTAAATTATTTAGAGTACTGATTTCAGTCTTGTCACGCACTTCACACACACACTTCGGCAGCAAACAGCTGTTCAATGTATGCCGATGCTGGCTCCACTGGTACCCTGAACTATCCCAACTACAGTTGGGACGCCCCAACTTGAACACTCAAGTTGGGACCAGTCCAAACTATAGTTGGTGCGATTGTCAAGTTGGGGCGGAACATCTTTTTATGTTCCTTAACATTTATAATAAAGCATATAAATAAACAGTGATAATTGAATCACCAAGCCGATGTTTAAATTTTAATATTAATAATAATAATGATATGAGGGTTACACAAATTTTTCTCAAGACTATAAGAAAAATGATATAAGAAAGGCACATGGCTTCTTTAAGCCTAGAGCTGTATTTTTTTCCCCAGAATGCTCAGCAGAATGTTCAGTCACATGATTTGATCATCGTGAATTGTGAATTTAAAAAGTGTTTGATGAAACTTTTTCGGAGGGCAAATTTTGTTTTATGGCCCCGACAGTATGACATATTTTTGTACCTTGCAGAAATGCCTTAAATAACACAACTTTTTGCATTTACAAGTGCAACTAACCAGTGGAGCCATACAATACATGTTTCTAAGTTTTGGTCAAAGGAGAGGAGACTCTTTGCTTGGCAAGTCAAACCACAAAAATTGTATCTAGGGACTGTTTACATCGCACGCAGAGAGGTAAAAGATTTGCATCGATTTCTGGGACGCCTTGAATACAGGACGTCCTACGATACTAGTACTACTAGTACTTAGTAGTAGTATAATACACCTATCAATTGTATGACGCACTATCAGACCCCCGGGGATGGTGCGTCACTGTTCATATGTGGGGTAGGATTTGCGTGTCCAAAGACCCACCCTGAGTCGAAAAATTGACACACTTGTTGCAGATTTGGACGGTCTTCCAAACCATTTTTTGACTCACCATTCGCGGATAGCAACGCACCACAGACGGACAAATCGACGCACATAATTCCTTGGTATGCTGCAAACGATGCACGCGCAGTGAATACCAAGTATTTCAACCTTGTATGTACGAGTTTCCCGGCACACATGCTGAAAATACATGGCAAGTGTATGCACGAGGCGAGAATGTACTACTTGATCTTCGAGACGTGCGGTTCCCAACGCACTAGCTATCAAACACACGAAATAATAGAGAGGGAACCAGTCTACTAAATAATGCATCTTCGTATCCATCCATGACTCGACGATCGACCCCCAGTAACGTGCATGTGAGAGATATAATATACCACGGGGCAGAGGTTGACAAAACCACCGCGCCATGAATTACATGTGACTAACACACATCCTCGTAATAACTGGTAATGACTGGCCGCTTTCCGATTGGCCGAGCGATCGCATGAATAATTATTTATGACGTAGTGCTTCTCACAGCGCTGTATTCATCACCGCGATCCCGCGGATGTGCTTGCTCTACCTAACGTGGTAAACTTTTATAGTTAGGGGGCGAAGGAATGGCGTGTAGCTGTGGGAGCGATAAGGCAAGGGAAATTCCCTTGGTGAGAAATAACTACTGCGTGTCAGAGATGTTTTTACACGTGCGTGAGCAATACTGTAGTTTTCGTTTGTCAAACTCAAATACACACAGAAGTGATGGGGGATATTCACACGACTTCGACTCTGCGGGATGTTGTGCTTATAAAGATCGTGAAGGATTATCTCTCGGTCGGCACATTTTTTGAATCAACATGAAACAATACAAAATACACTGACACAGGTACATCGTCTTTATACATCGTCTTTGTTGTTCGTGTATTTTAGAACACATTCACTTGCCGCCGACAAACGGTTAACCGTTTAGAAAAGTTTGAAACGGCTAGTAAATTAAACGTATGGTCACAGGCTTACCTCGTATCCATCTATGACTCGACAATCGACCCCCACTATCGTGCGTGTGAGAGATATAATAGGGAGGTTTCGCACGCGAACGGATACGCATACGCATACGTTTAGCTATCCGTAACCGTTAGCAGTCTTTCTGTTGTTTTGCAATCCCAGCGTTTTGGTGGCACTGTTCGCTGTTCCAGCACAGCACTTGGTGGCGCTGTTCAACATGGCATCCTCCATAGGGGTGCACCACACTAAATAAGCCAGAATTAATGCGCCAAGCTACTTATCATAATTTGTAAACCCACAACTTATTTTTAATTATAACGTTTTGGGGGTCATGCAATTAATAGATTGTGTAAATATAAAAATCTATCACAACCTGGGGGTTCTGTGCTTCAACTTTTGAGGAGACTTGATAAATTTAGGCGTTAAAGTTGGCCCTATTTGACCGGGGAAGTGGAGAAGTGCTTCACGAAAACTGGCAGCAAGTCGGTTTTGGAAAAAAAAAAAAAATCGTGTTTTTTTCTTCTGGGGTAGTTAGCAAAAATTCCAAACGGCTGACCTGCCAAAAATTGAAAAGAATTCTGAAGTTTAGTTGTCCGGAAATATGTCTGATTGGTTTTCAAGAGGCTGAGAGACTTACACGATTTTTTGAGTATTTTTGAATAATTATCATTTAGCATTGGTTCCTATGGGAGATTATTTAGAGGGGTGCGCCCTATAGACGAGCTTATGTTCATAGCTTTAGAGGAAAATGACGAAGAAACAGTGCATTTTTTCGTATTTCAAAGTCTTTAGAAATCAACAAAATGACACGTACATGTTCAGTGATTCATTTATTTTGATACTATTCATACATATTTGGAAACAAATACAGGAGAATTACTAGAAGTTCGAGTTTTCCTACGTGTTTTTTACTTACGTGTAGCAAGCGGGATATCAGTGTCGTCTGCACGTATAGCGGATAGCGAGTAGCGTATGACGTCATAATGATGACGTATCCGTCGCACTAACCGTATCCGTTCGTATGCGAAACCTCCCTAATATACCACGGGGCCGAGGATGACAAAACCACCACGCCATGATGCACATGTGTATTGGGCTTGGGCAAAAGGCTTGCTATGTGCAGTGTGGAAAATGTGGTGATCGCTGACTTTCTGGCGGTAAATTCCCGACCCTCGGGCAACATAAATGTTAACAAAATAATACCAACATCATTTTACACAGGCGGGGAGGGTAGGTGCATTTTTATTCTCCACTAAATAAACAAAATAAATGTTGAAATGGACATCGACGGACCATGACGGAACAAGACGGAACATGACGTACCGCGACGCACCTCTTAAAGATTTTTTGACTAACCACTATTGGCTTTTGACGTACCCACCGTCAAATTTTTTTAGAGTAAAGACGCAAACTTGACGCACCATCCCCGGGGGTCTGCCAGTGCGTCATACAATTGATAGGTGTATAATAAGTATGTAGTAAGCATTTTGTAATGTATTAATGCAATGCAACCATACCATGGCATTATTCTGGGCTGAGCTGAGGGGAGTTAATACAATCAAAATACAAAGAGACTCA
Organism: Leptasterias polaris; assembly: GCA_037783415.1. Classification (NCBI taxonomy): domain Eukaryota; kingdom Metazoa; phylum Echinodermata; class Asteroidea; order Forcipulatida; family Asteriidae; genus Leptasterias; species Leptasterias polaris. The sequence goes on along the minus strand of JAZGTN010000276.1, from coordinate 84,644 downwards.
ACATTTTGAACTGCTGGTGCACCAAAAACCAAATACCTACCTTGTATTGGGAAATATGTGGGACAAAATGTGATATAAATTTGGTTTCTTCACTTTCTGTCGTCTGCCTGGTCGTCAACACTGAAACTTGACACTGTCGTGATCACCTGCAAAATCTGTACTGCGCCCTCAAGTGTTGATCTAGTAATAAAACTTAGGCTCAATTACTAATATTCACCAAGTTCAAAAAGCCACATGCGCGGGGTATCATTATACAGGGTTGGGCAGACGCACGGGCACATGTGAAAATACCAATTATGCCAAATTTTCATTTAAGTCGTTTTTACTTTATGTCTTTAAATTTACAGCAATTTTAATTTGATTCACATAAAAGCAGCTTCAAAACTACAATAAATTCAATTCTGCACTGGCACTGACAGACTTTTTTCAATTTGTCTGATTTTGCAGACGACATGACGTCATCGACTCTGATTTTGGCGCTAAACCTTTGTGGCTTGCGCGCACTTCATAACTTTTGTGTACACACACATTTTCATGCACAAAACACCGACACACAACGCAAGACATTTTTTTCTGAAGCAACGTTGTTGTTTCGCTCAGTTTTTAGCTTCAAAAATCCTGAACGTTCAACATTTCGTACGGCAACGCATTTTTGTCAGCTGGCTCTCTGGATTTTTGTAGAGAATTTGTCAAAACACAGTCTTCTTTCTTTGAGTTTCATGACCTGGTTTGTTTTTCTGTACAGAAATTAGAATAATTGTTTTTACTCGTTCCACACACAGTACACACTAGCAATGACTGCAACGGCACAGCGGGTGAGAGAAAAGCAAAAAACTGGCGAGGTAAGTTGTGCTTTAATTCCGTGCGTGCAACTGTTGGTGTATATTATTATTAGTGTTAACTATTAATTATTGCACAATATTTTGCCATAGGATAGCCTGGTATTTAATTCAGAACCTCATCATTCATACTCAGTCAAATGCATAAATTATTGGTGGGTTTTGTTGTGTTTTTTTTCAACTGAAGGTTTTAAAAATTAAAGTGACGTTTATGAATGATTATGATTTAATGAATAATGTTGTTATTTGTTGTAAATGTTGATGTTTGGTTTGGTAGTTTTGTAACGTGAGTGTGTAACTTTTGTGTTACTTTTCTATAGCCCCATTAGGCCTATACATGTTATAATAGGCCTACTAATACTTAAGTGGCAATAGGCCCTACTCTGGAGTCCAGATCTGGCACATTTATTAATTATTAATGGGGCTAACTAGACTACAGACTTGCTAGTTTGCTACTATTTTAATACATGTAATACTATCATCATCAGTATCTATCATGACTAAATTTAAATTAAACAGTTAACGACAAAGTAAAGCCAAAGGACATTGAGTTGACCAGTGCCAGTTGACTATAGGCCCTATACCAAATCCATAGACCCAGTAACTGGGGCGCTGTACTTGTTTTTTCGAATTTTTGACATCTGCAGTCGTACTAGCCGCAGATGTCAAAATTTCAAAAAAACGAATACAGCTCCCCAGTTACTGGGACACTGGGTCTACCATTACCAAATCATGTTTACAAAAAACAGCAAATTTTTGCTTTGCAAAAAAAATTCTAAAGTTTGGTTAGTTACCATTATGGTTATCTTTTTGTAATTTAATAAATATTATTTTTGCATGTTTTGCTTTAGAAATATTGTTATGAACTTTATCATGTTTATGGGGGCTATTCATGATATTGTTGTAATTTTTTATTTCATGTAAAATTGTAAGGATAAATTTGTCATCAGATCAGGTCATGAATCATTTAAAAAATTTCCCAGGACCAGGTGCATTTCCTTGTTTATTTCACAAAAGCTGGTTGGCTGGAGCTTTGCAACGGAACCCATATTCCATAAGTGTTGAAACTGATGATGACAAAAATTGATTTGTCCATGTTCACATGCAGTTATGGATTTATTATGCCAACATAAGTATTCAATCAACTGAGTGTAACTAACTAACTGCAGACCTGCCAACCTGTACGCATTTTGCGTACCATGCACGCATTTTCACATCTGAGTACGGCGGTACGAAATATATGCAGAAAGTACGCAAAAGACGCAAAATCTAAATCGCGTGTGTTAAAAACTGCAGCACGAACGGACAATTTTGTTCTCAATTTATTCAACTGTCATTCGTTCGACCCCAAGTGCAAAAACAACCGAACACAGACACCCTGCATCTGAGTGATTATTATGCACTTCGATAAAAAAGAGGTTGTGCCTAGAACTATATTTTAAATTCTTACTCCCGCTGGAAAACTAATAAACCAAAGCGTAACAAAGGGGGTGGGAATGGCGCAATCCAGTTTCGGTCAATCTGGTACAGTACATTGTATGGCCGTATGCATGGATGTACATGCACACAACGCACGTGTTCGGCATCGCCGTGTGAATAACATGGACGCCGATCGAAGTGTCAGATTTATACATCGTTTCTGTTAGTCTTACTTCCATTAGGGGAGAATAATGGGAATTTAATGGCCTGTGATCTTTTTTATAAGATAAATAAATGATGAATTGAAGTGGAACTGGAAAATTCTACGGTAGGCTTTCGTTTGTCCGTTTACTGGGCAACCCAAGAAAAGAGTGGAACCTTTCGCATTATTATTGTCGTCAAGTTACTTGCATGCCGAGTTAGAGTAAGTTACTAAGAATTTAGGAACATTGTTCAACAGTGCTTTTCATAGAAATTAATATATTATGTTATTGGAATAGAAATCAGTCAAAATGGGCTCACCGCCCGTAGGGAAACCCCTGGCCATTTTGTTAAAAATATAAAATAAAATAATTTTTTTTTTTTTTTTTTTTTTTTTTACAAAACTTTTTTCCACTTGAGTTTAGCATCTATGATCTAGGCAATTGGAACATACAGTGCCAACAGTCGAACTGGTTATTTAGTTTTTCTGATTGGGCTTCTGGATTTGCCGCCGTGCACGGGCTTCTGGTTTTAATGCCGTCGCGCTATTGTGGTACTAAAAAAAAAATTACAAATTATCATGTGTCCTAAAATAAAATGAAACAATTATTTTTATAGAATACTGTAAATATAGGATATGCAAACAAATTAATAATAATTATATATATTGTTGAGCCAATAGGTACCATTGTTACTGCCCTGAAGTAGACACCCACATCTATAACATGATGCATAATAATGCAATGCACAATGCAGCTGTCCTTGTTGGTAGCTGGTTGTTGACATTTTGCAAGGGGGGGTTTTAATTTGTTGAGCTTAATATTCGGAGCAGAGCTATTAGACAGAGCCAGAAATTCTCAGCTCAGGCCTGGAGTTTCATCTTTGAAAGGGCAAGGCCATTGTCATTTTGCAACAGGCACTTCCATTGGAAAAACTTAAAGTCTATTAGAGTACGGGGAAACATTTGAAGAGGCACCAAGGCAAAGACCAGGGCGATATAAAGGTTGTCTCCTCCATGTAATTCCAGGCCTGCTTTAATAGGCTTCATAAACAATTATTCAATATGATTTTGTTTAAAAGAGGCATGGATCGCTCGAGTCTACAGTGTCGGTAACTAGAATTGAACCATGTGTCCCAGTTATGGGATAATGGAGTTGGACTCATTAATTTATGCCTTTTTTGTTTTTCTATTTAGTGGTCATCGGTCTTCCCAACGGAGCAGCTTTCTGAGACGCAGTCTGCGCTGTTTGTCAAAAAGCTTTTAGCTGTTGCTGTATCCAATGTGATGTACCTGAGAACCATCTTTCCTGAGCATGCTTTTGGGGACAGATGTTTAGAAGGTGAGCTAAATTAGGCCAAGTAAAAAAAGAAACAAGTTTCTCGTCCGGACTTTTCAAAAAAGAGGAGGCAGGGCCTTACTATTTACTATTTTTCAATTTTTTGCTATTTTTTCCAAGATGGCCGCCATGCTAAATATGGCTGGCCAAGGTATATTTATTCACAGATATTGTGCTTTTTGAGTATACTGATGCAATTTATGACAAAACAAATGACTTGTAAGACCCTTCACTGCAGAATCGCAGCACCATCACCTTCGACAACAGTTGCTGTTCGCTCTGAAAGGAACACCCAGCATGCCCAGCTGGGTTTGGTACCAAGACACTGATGATATATTAAGTCAGGAGAATCACACTTTTAGCCCTTAACTAGCTAGGGACTGCACACCTGAGAATATTGGAATGAGAAAGTTGGGAATTCTTGAGGCAAAGCTGCTATTTTGGCCCATTTAAAATATCAGAGATGCCACTCAGTTTTATCCCCAAAATTTGATTTCAGCTTTAAATCTTCAAAGAAATAGGTGTTTTTTTTTATGAAAATAGTAAATAGTAAACAAAAAAATAGGAGGCGGCGGCCAAAAAGGAGGCGGGCGGGGTCGAGAAACTCTTTAGTTTTTCTACTTGGCCTCACTGATCTTTCTGTGCCATAGGATTTTCTTGAAAGAGGCAAGATTGCCACCACATAGATGAAAAGACTGTGTTGCCCCTGGTCTTTGCCTTGGTGCCACTTCAGACTATAGGTGCCCCTATAGACTTAAAGAGTTCCCAATGGCCTGCCCTCTCAAAGATGAAATTCCAGGCCTGTACTAGATGAAAAGACTTGCTGTCTGTTATTACCAAACCTTCAGGTATATATGATTGAAATGACAGTCTGTAAACCTCTAAAATGTAACATTCTGTTCATTCGGGAAGCTTTGTTTTCACACCAAGAGGAAATTGTTATCAAATTTGTAAGATGTTTCATCTTCATACAATCTCTTTCCTGTTACAAATAATGTTGTATTTTATCCTCTCCTCATTCTCCCCCACCACATCATTCCATCCATTTTATTGATCTCATGTTGGCTTTATGGGTGTTAGTATACATAATTCTTTACAGAATTGGAATTATGAGACTCTAAGTCTAAGTCAATATTTGAACATAGTTTGTTTCTGTTCAAGATATAATTATTTAATTGGAAAACACAAGATCGCTGGACTTGTCCAGTCATGAGTTCACTGGCCCGATGCTAACATCACTGGCCTCAGGCTAGCAGTACAGTGTGACATGATCAAGCCCTGAAACCTAACTAGATGGTATTCGAACCATGCAACTTATGCAAGTTTCAAATCATAATCAATTAATAATTTGTTTAATTGCTCCACTCATACAGACTTGCATCTGAAGATATTAAAAGGTGACAGTGCTTGCCCAGGTGCCTGTCAGGTGATCAAGTGGGTCAAAGGATGCTTTGATGCGTTGGACAAAAAATATGTAAGTGACAACAATTGGCTTCTTTAGTTTTGCAAGGGTGGTTCAACATTTTAACAGAGAGTGAACTCTTTTTCATTGTTCATAGGAACAATGAGTTAAGGGTTCATAGGCCAAGCATAAGTCAGTTAAAAAAATTCTAAGGACCAGTCAAAAAACAAATTCAAGTACATGTAGTTCAACTGGCTAGTTCATTGCTTCCGGAAACCTTCATCCACTCTATGCACAGATTTGTTGTTCATGTCAAATTTCAGTCACATAGGCCTAGCCTGGAATTACACGAAGGTCACAGAGGAAATTGCCTCCTTTTCCCCAGGTCTTTGCATTAGTGCCCACTCAAAAGGTTTCCCATAGTCTTTAAGATTTTCCAATGAAAGAGCCCTTTGCAAAATGAAAATTACCTTGCCCACTCAAAGATGAAATTCCAGGCCTGACATATCATTCTGAAAGACAACCCTAAGATATGGTCCAGGGGAAAATCCAGCAGCCTTGTGAAATGACAAACTATACTTGTCCTGCTGGCTAGTAGTCACTGAATTAAGGACAGACTCGGTAGACAATGGTATTTTGCTGTTTGCCTGTTCTCGCTACATGCATGTGGGTGGCTAGAGCAAAGTTTGTTTTAGGGCAAATATCATAAGCTTCGTGGAACTGGGGTATCAGGGATTGATTTTGTCAAGAAATTTTGCTATAGACAATATTTGTCGTACAAACTGAATGCTAATATTGAGTAGCGAGTGATGATTTTTGAGTAGCAACTGATAAATTTTGTGTAACATTTTGCTATGCTGTACATGGGAGATCAGTCTTTGGGTATTGGCCATGTTTGATCCTATAGCTTTAAGAAAACTAATCAAATCTTCTAAATCAGTTCATTGCCAGGTGCCATATTCCTCAAAATATTTGACATAACATTAATTTGTTTCATTTTCATTCTTCTTTTTTTACAAACTATAGCTCCGAACCTTGACGATTGGGGTGAGTAATGATAATTTATTAGCCTTATTTTCTTCTTTACTACCAATAACAACAAGATAGCATCTTCAAAAGTTTGAAAGAAAACAGTTCAATATCTTAAGCTAAAATATTATTTGAAAGACTTGTGCTTTATAGAAGCTCTATATAAAGTGTTAAAGTGACTAAACTCTGTAACCCTTTCCAGATACTTCATGGAGGCACCAGAGGTAATTGCCTCCATGCCCCCTGGTCATTGATTTGGTGCTCCTTGCAATGCTCCAGTCAAACTGATTTTTCCCTTGTACTAGAGCACATGTGTCACATTGGTAATTGTCAAAGACCAGTATCCACACTTGATGTGACCCAACGTACACGTGAAATAACAAAACCTGTGACATTTTAAGCTCAATCGGTCATTGGAGTCACTAGAAAAAAGTAGGAAAAAACCTTAAATGTTATTTTTCACTATTTTCAAACATTGAGTTTTGGACTTTGATCAAAACTAATTGTTTTACTCATTTCTCAAAAACTATTGCATTTCAAGCAAAAATATTTCAAGGCAAGTTTTCCACCACAACCATCTTTATACCATGTAAGTTGTTTGCAAATCTGTGAACATTTATATTTTTACTCTTACTAGTGTTTTTTCCTTACTGAGGAAAAAATTCTGGTTCATACAAGACTGAAGGATCAGGCCCGAAAAACATCCATACTTCCGTTTGATTAACGTCTTTTCATTCTTTGTTTTTAAAACAGATTTATGTGGATCCAAATGAGCCTGATGTAAGTGTTATCTTCAGCTTTTCTTTCACAACCATTTTGAGACAATCATACATTATTTTGTAGAGAATTTTTCCTCTGGCCAAATAATTTTGGGTTGAACAAAGAAAGTTTGACCATGACTTCCACATGCCAAACAATTTTGGGTTGAACAAAGAAAGTTTGACTAGAGAATGACTTCCACATGCCATAATTTAGGGTTGAACAAAGAAAGTTTGACTAGAGAATGACTTCCACATGCCAAATAATTTTGGGTTGAACAAAGAAAGTATGACTAGAGAATGACTTCCACATGCCAAATAAATTTTGGTTGAACAAAGAAAGTTTGACTAGAGAATTACTTCCACATGCCATCATTTTGGGTTGAACAAAGAAAGTATGACTAGAGAATGACTTCCACATGCCATAATTTGGGGTTGAACAAAGACAGTTTGACTAGAGAATTACTTCCACATGCCATCATTTTGGGTTGAACAAAGAAAGTTTGACTAGAGAATGACTTCCACATGCCAAATAAATTTGGGTTGAACAACAACAAAATTAATCCAAAACTATTCAACATTCACCCCGTCAGTTTCCCTTGTGGTTTATTACTTAATACGCCTGATAATGTCGTTACAAGTAAACATAGTGTGGTTTGTACTTTCTTTGCTTTGTGTGGCACACATCTTACAATGTAACCAACCTTTTCTGTATTGTAATAACATTTTATGGATACTAAACTTCACAATGATTTGACATTATTATCTTTCAGAAAATCATCGAGTCTTACACATTTAAGTTCTCATATGAGGGCTGTGGAATCAGCATATACAGGTATGTCAGGATTTGTTTTTCAAACATTCAGCAAGGGGGTGGTCTACAAAGGGGGATGTGTGTGTGCCCTCCCCCCCCCCCCCCCCAAAAAAAAAAAAACACAAAAAAAACCCACACACACATCCAAGTGTGTATTTGCCTGCAATCGTGGACCTCCTATTGTCCCTCTTTTGTTTATACTCTAACTTTGTTTGCAACAGCTCCCATTGGTTTTGTACACGTTTTCCAACCGTGGACCTTTCCCGAACCGTGGACCTATTGTCCTCTTTTGTTATAGGTCCCCGGTTTGAATGTACATACTCACCCACACCCACACATTCAAACTGAGTTTTAAGTAGAATGTCAATGAAATTTTTGTATTTTCAAACAGTTGCCCCAGTTGCTGCATCATTATATTCCTCTAACAAACTTTACTGGAAATCTGTCAACACTACCATTGATGTTTATTTAATTAATCTTACATTGTTCTAATGCAATGTTTTCTTTCTATATTTCATTATTGCTTTGTCCCTCACTTGCCCCTACTACCCCCAAAAAATAATTGTAGAGTCTGGTGGTGCCACTGTATGTTTTGATACATGGTATATGTAAGAGGAGACTGGTTTGATGGTTTGGATTTTGTTGGTTGAGCCTGCAGAATCTTTTACAAAACTTGAAGTCTTCTATTCAGAGTAATTTACTTATGTTCCATCCAATCTCTGATGCACAACTCTTTGTTTTATAGAAATGACAAGAAGCTTGCCTCAGCAACTACTGAGGCAGAGACTAAGAAGGCCACCACTCGTCTTCTTCGTACCATTGTGGTCCTGACCCAGAGTCTGAAATCACTTCCTGATGATGTCATCCTGACCATGAAGCTACTGTATTACGATGATGGTAATTCCATTTGTGTCTCTTGCTCTCACACATACCCAGTAGCATACCTGCCAACTGTTCAGATTTAATTGGAATTGTCCAGATTTTGGGGAATACAGGCCGCAAAAAATCAGAACATTGGAATTGTCCAGATTTTGGGGAATACATGCAGGCGGCAAAAAATCAGAACATTCCTATTTCTGACAATGACAGCAATGAAACAAAATCAAAAGGTTCTGGTAAAACAGGGTGCCATTTACTTGTGAAAGTAGAGATTTTCATACGGGATGCAATGATTTGTGTACATTGTTTTAAATACATACATAATTTGTATGTCTACATGTAATTCGCTTTACTTGCACGACTTCTTGAATCGCGATCTGTGAACTCATAAAACTGGTGTTCCTATTTCTGAGGTTTCAATGTTGGCAGGTAGGCAGTAGTTATACAGGTCTGGATGTCCACGGAGGGCATTGCCTTTTGTGCTCTGGTTATGAATTTTCCCATAGACCTAAAGACTTTCCAATTGAAGTGCAGATCCTTCAGTACTAAAAAAATATCACTATTCGATACTCGTATTTGCAAAACATTTTGCTATGCATTCGCTTGAAGAAATATTGTTCCCTGGTTATAAAGACTTTACAGAACACATATAAAGACTGTAAGACCTTTGAAGGAGAATCTGCAAAAGTAGATGAATGAAAGTGACAGAAAACTTATTAGGTGTTCGGACAAAAGTCCGAATACCTCTTCTTATTGTTCGTTTTTTTTTTTACTTCTTCTTCTTCTTCTCTTCGTCGCTTGTCCGCTAACAAAAGCACACTTCCCAAGCTCATATAAACTTGAAATTTTTACCATAGTTAGATAACCATTAGGAGACGAAACCGTTTCATTTACGTCATGATGACGTCATCAGGTGTCAAATTACAAGGTTTTTAGAAAAAAATAAATTAATCTTTGAAATTCTGTAACAAATCACACTTAAGAGACCGGCGGTTGTTTTATGCGGGATCATACTTAGGTCATATAGGTCTTTATTTTTGTCGTGTGCGTGACCTCACATGACCTCTACTTCCGGTCGAAACAGGAAGAAACAGGAAGTGCCTTGTAATTTAAAAGTGGCACACTTTTTGAAGTTTTTTTTAACGGTGTTATAGTCGAGCAAGAGTCTGGTTTAAAAAAATAAGACAAGTGACGTCATAAAAGTCAAGAGCGCCCTCTAGCGGCAGGTTAAAAACAATTAAAAATACACTTTAACTAGATGTCTGTGGTGAAGTTTATGATAATCGTTTCAAAATTGGTATACATAATAACCTTCATACAGACAACATATGTGTGAATTTTTAGATTGATGACGTCATCATGTGTCACGTGGTATCGCATTAAAGGTTTACTTTTTGAAGCTGTGTATCTACAAAACCACAAGTTTGACTGAGTTGAAACTTGGCATGTTGAAAGACAGTGATATTGACTACTTAAAGTTAGAGTGACGACTTGATGACGTCATCAATTTGTTTTTTACAAATTTTTGAAATTTTGACCAATAGTTACATATCTTCAGTTCAAAGCAAGCTATAATCGAATTTCATTTTGCATGAGACTTGGAAGGTCCTACAAGGATATAATGTTGAGTGACGTTTTCACGACGTTATCAATTTTCATGTTATGTCACCACCAAGGTAGTGTTTTACAAGATCTATATGTACAGAACAACTTTGGTGATCAAATGGAAACTTTGCATGTACTCAAGCTGGGATGTGTTACATCCAAAAAGTTTGGTCAAATCTTTAGAACCACCATTCTAAAGACTCTATAGAAGTATACAATATTTAATACACAGACATGTTTATAACATTTCTTTGAAACACGAGGTCACACCGAACACCTCTTTTTTGTTTCCAACAAAAAATTATGTCTAGTTGTGATTGTTTTTGTTTTTTAGTTACTCCAGCTGACTATGAACCTCCTGGTTTCCAAGCGTCAGAGTCTGATTCTTTTCATTTTGAAGAGGAGCCCATGAATGTCAAGATTGGAGATGTGTCAACCGTAAGTACTTAGAGTAGTTTCTTAGACTAAAGCATTTGAGGTGTACAATGTTTGATAAAGGACTTTGGAAGCACATCAATACTTTAAAAAAAAAACAGGGATCTTATTTGTAATTTTAATACGAACAGAGAGCTGCCAACTCTTCCTGGATCTGCAGAAAGGTCCCTGAAAAAAAACCAATCATTCCATATTCTGATAAATAAATTTGAAAGTCTCCCTGATTATGGAAACCTTTTCCCTATTTTGTTGAATGGAATTCTAAATATCAAGTGATTATAAGATGCAAATGATGGCAGCTCTGTAAGTAGGCCCTATCACAACACCATTTCCAGGTAAATAACTATTAGTCTGTTATTAAGTGCACTAATGTTTTGTACCTTTAGGCTTTTATCAACCCTTAATAAGGGTTTATTATATGAAGCTTTTCAAGTGACACAGGGGGCAACTTTTCCGCTGTTGAGCAGATTTCCTCAATTTTGGTTTCTCGGCTGTACCATTGAAAATTGAAAACACAGTACAAATTTTGTTATACCTGGGATCACACTAGCCCGGCATGCCATAACTAGTCAAGAGCGCTGCAGACTTGTTGAACTAAAAAATGGTTCAAGAAGTGGCCTTTAAACGTTGTATGTTCACATTCTGAGGTTGAAAAGAATCAGCTTCTCAGCTGGTAATTACTAGTAATTATAAAAAATTCATCCCATTATTTAAAACTATTTTTCAAAAAATACTGTGATATAAAACTTGTGGTAGTTCTCATCACTTCTAATTAAAGTTGCATTTCACATTACTGTTGCACCTCACTTTAAAAATAGGTATTCATTTTCATGTTCATTATTTTTCTTCCAATTTATTTCCTCTGCTGCTCATCAACACTCCTACAGTCATTCCACACGTGAGTTACTTGTTGTTATAGTTATCTTTCAATTCTTCCACTGTTTCTCGTCTTAAACTTACTGGACATTTCAAAATTACATAATATTTAACAATATTGTGGTTGTCAGGGATGTCATGACATCCCTGAAAACCAGCTAAAAAAAATCCCAGCCAACTCGTCCACCAGAGGAAATAACATGAAACTCCTTGTTCCATCCACCCGCACAAACTTACTGAAAGGCTCCTTCTTCCCAGCCGCCATCCGCCATGTGGAATTCACTGCCCAAGTAAGTTATTGAGTCACCAACTCTAGATGTCTTCAAGACCAGACTAAACGGTGTCACCTTCAGCTAATTACCCATCCGATCCCCACACAAATTGCTAAAATAAATAACTGCTTTTACTTGCACATGCAGATCTTTTTGTATGCCTTGAGTTTTGTCTGCACCTGGTTGTTTGCACCTCAACCAATGTGCGAGATACTCCGGAGGAGGTTTCTGCACAGTGTAGGAAGATGATGATTGTTCTCTTTAGACCCACTTTTTCAGAAGGGACATCAGGCCTATACTTCAGTCTTTTAATAAAGGCAAGGGAGTCTTTCAATAGTAAAGGGCACCTCAATGAAGACAATTTAAATGTCTACTGGAATATTTCAAGGGCGGTACAGCAATGACCAGTGGCATTGAGGCAATTACCTCCATGGCCTCCATGAAGTATCAGGCCTGGAAATGGAAATCTGTGAAATAATGTTTTTCCAATAATTTGATCAAAGCCTGTCACAGCAAATAATTTTATTGCCCGAGGAATCTGGTGGTCCACTGAGACTGTTTTCTGTAACGATTTTAAGCACCAAACAGAAGATTTTGTTTCTCAAATCTGCTGTCATTTATATCATACATTTCTTGTTTTTATTTGCTTTTGTTCCCTACTTTTGAAAACATGGCATTTTGTCTTTAATTTTTATTCTGGTATAAATTTTGTTTCACCAGTTTACAAGAATCTGTGCTGCAAACATGTTTCAAGTTTTGTGATTTTTCTCAATAGCTTTCCTTTACAGCAGAAAAACCCAATAATTTTGATAACAAAGTCATTGCATTTTCTATTTTGTGAAGTGTGAAGCTTAGAATCAAGACTGACCGCAAACAGTTTGAACTGAAAGACAATGAAAAAGAAGAGGAAAATGAAGATGCAATGGAAACTGACAAGCAGGATGTGGTCAGTAACAATGCATTGGATGAGGACGGTGAAGAGGACGACTGTAATAAGTCAGAGGTAAGTCAATGAGATTTTCAAAATGTAATATTCTTTCCTATCTTGACTTTGTAAGAGAAAACTGGGATCAATTTTTTTCTGTTTCCCTGGTGTTTTCCCAAAGCACAAAAACTTACAATATTTTGGGCCCAATTTCATGTCTTAGAATTCTGCATTTACAGCGCCATGCCAGGAATAACAAGGAGGCCACGGCCTCTGTTGCTCTGATCTTGGCCTTGGTGGTCTTTAATTGGTCTGGGTGCTCTTTCAAAGTTTCCCATGGACCACAAGATTTCTCAATGGAAGTTCCCTTTGTGAAATGAAGATGGCCTTGCACTCTCACAGATGAAATTCCAGGCCTGAGCGGAGAAATTTTGGCCCTGTCCAATAGCTCCGTTAAAACTCTCACTCTCCGAATTAAGCTCAACAAATTAGAATTCCTTCAGGACAGCAGTATTGTGCATTGCACAGTATATTGCATGTGATTGAATGTTTGAGATAGATATGCATACAGGGATGTGTCTACTTCAGGGAAGTAGCAATGGTACCTATGGCTCATACCTCTGGCTAGTCGTAGCACATGGCCACAGTTATCCCACAACTGAACAAGTCCTGCAGTCTTATGTTTTTTTCCAAACACATAATTTTGAGTATTAACTAGTATTCTTAACAAAGTCCTTTAATTTCAAACTTCCTCCTCAATATCAGTAAATCAGGCATGAGTTATGTTCTTTCTACTTTAGTCTGTTTTCTGACTTCTTTTGCCCTTCGATAAATCAGAAAAATTGCTATTAAGAAAGCCTGAAAAGTCTTTTAGGTCTGCACCCTATGTGCATGTAGATCAGCCCTTGAATTCGAAAAAAAGGTCCCTACTTTTTTCCTAGGGCAATATCATGCCTGGTAAGTTGTTGGCGATAAGCAAGCCCTGTGGTGGTTGAACTTGGTGTTTTAGTGGTTTAGGTCTATTGCATTTGCAAAAATTAAAACTTCCAAACTTTCTAAAACAAAATGCACTACAGACTACTGAAGAAAATCCACCTGTTCAGGAAAAAGATTGTAGTTCTGGGAGAAGACAGCAGAAAGGGGAGCCAGAGGACTGCAGTGATGTTCCCATGAACAGTCCCCACCGACCTGGTAAGGATTATTATTCAGTCATTTTGAATTAGGTGGCTCTGCTCAGGTTTAAACCAAAGAAAGTAAATTACAAAAAGTTACATAATAAAATGTAAATGAAATTTCAGAGCCAGCTACTGTCAGTTTCCCTTGTGGTTTATTACTTGAAATTTGAAATGATAGAGATGATAATAAAGTAAATGTGATACTGCGAAGGGATCCATTAAGAAGCAAAGCTTGCAGACAATAGTCACTATGATCAACTCTAGTAATGGTAGTGCCCTTCATTAAACATGTATGATGAGCGCTAGCACGTTGATCCGGAGGTCATTGGTTCAAATCCCGATCTTGTAAATTTGTCTTTGTTCATCCCAAAATCATCCAAAAATTGACCAAGTCAGTTTCCATTGTGGTTATCTACTCGATATTTGTTTAAATTTTAAAGATTCACCCAGTCAGTTTTCCTTGTGGTTTATAACTTGATATTTAAAATAAAAAAGTCGCAACCCCTTACGGTGATCCCGTGGCTGCCGCTTCCCAGATTGTATCGTAAACTTGGTTGTAATCACTGGCTAGTTGGCAGCTTACTGTGTAATATGGCTTCTGTCTGGCACCCCCGAACAAACATATTGACAAAACAGGGAGACTGCCAACATATGGATATAGCTTAGTGGTAGAGCACCAGCACGTTAAACCAGAGGTCATTGGTTCAAACCCTGTTCTAGTCAATTTGTCTTTGTTCAACCCCAAATTGTTTTAAATCTTGTTAAACTAATAGCAAAAGAGGACGGGGCGTCTACTCCTGCTTCATCAGTCAACATGCCACTCATGAATGAAGAGGAAGACGAAAATACTGTAAGGTGCCCTTGTGGATGTAATGAGGTAAGATCAAACACAAACTTGGTTTTCAAGAACCAAGGAAATATCTAATCAAATCATTTATTGTTTTAAGTGCACTTACGTATCTCAGCACACTGTACACTTGTAAACAACAATACCAGTAAACGGTTAAATTAATGTTAAAAGGGTGAACAGAAAAAGTTTTAATTTAAAGTAAACAACGACTTCCGCAATAAGAATGAAACAATTCAATTTTCACCAATGACTGTAAAAGATTCATTCTGGCTTCACAAACGTTTGATGGAAGTTCATTCTATAACATGGGAGCAACAACAGAGAATGCACATTTATCGTAATACTTAGTCATTGTAAAACTCACAGGTGGAGGCTTCAGAAGAATATCATGGACCCTTAATTGTACTGCTGTTGCAATGAGTTAAGATACAAATGTCTGTATTCGTAAGCAACAGGCTTGCAGCTTTTTAGCAGTGTTGTTTTTTTCTTTCTTTTTTCTAATTATTTTAAAAGGTGCTCAGCCAAACCTAACCCCCCAAAAATAAAGTGAGAGCTTGATCAAAGAAAGAACGTTTTGCAAGAAATTGAGAAAATAGAACTATAGCTGTTGCAAACTGCTTCCATATATTGGTATTGGTGTATGCTATGGCAAACTGTCTATACTATTGTATAAATGCAAACAAATATTAATGGCCTGACATTTTAACCCAAGCAGAGTCTTTCCCAAAGGCTAAATGACAACACAATACACATTAACAAATATACTGGTGTAACAAAAGCAGTCGAGTAGAAAAGGAATACAAAGAGAGAGGGGCAGAAAGCACACAGACAAATTAGCAAGGGAAGTGAACAGTTGTTTTCCTGAGACAACTTATTTCTCTATTCAGGATGATGGCTTGATGATTTGCTGTGAGGAGTGCAGGCTGTGGCAGCATGCTGTGTGTTTTGCTATCATATCCGAGAAAGATGCACCAAAGAAGCACATTTGTGACCAGTGCAGCAAGGTAATAAACTCATAACCCATTTATAGTTTAAGTAATAAACTACAACGGAAAATAACTGGGTAAATTTTATAAAATAATTTGGGTTGAACAAAGACAAATTTAATGGAGCGAACTTGAACCTGAGACCTCCAGTTTAACTTGCCAGTGCTCAACTGACTGAGCTATCTAACCCTTATGTTGGCGGTCTCCTTATTTTGTCAATATCTTTGTTTGGGGGTCCCAGTAAGAAGCCCTTCAACCTGTAACTGCTGTATCTAAGGCCAGGAATTGCACCCAAGTTTACAACCCATGATAATCCATAGGTCGTAGGTTCAAGTCCAGAGTCAATTTTCTTTTGGTCTTCATCCCAGACCATTTAAAGTTTGGTGCAAAATTTAACGCTCTTTGATCAGTCTTGTTGCAGTCATGGTAGTGTTCTCCTTACACAACTTCTTGATCTCTACTCTTTGGTTGTAGTGTGCCATTGGCATTTTTATCTCAACCTTTTTTATTTAATCGTTAAATCCATTTATAAAATGACCTGGCTGATGAATCTGTTGTCAGTGTAGAACAATTAAAAGCTTTGGAAAGCTAGTTGAGCAGACATACCAGGTAAATTTCCATGCGAACATTTACAAGAACAATGTATTTACCTTGTATATGCTGCTACCTACAGCCCTAAAAGTCTCCTCTTAGGCATTTTTATGATTTATTTTTATTTTTTTGAATTTTTGGGGAAATAGCGATGTAGTTTCCTTTTTCATGGATTTTCTACCTGCCTTTTGCCTATTCTGCAAGGCTAGTCATCGCTAATTGCCCACAAATAGCTTTAATATATGCAAATAAAAGGGGGAAATTTCTTGTTGCAAATTACAACAAGTGCAGACTAGACCTGGTTTGTACACATTTGTTAGTCAAGCATGTTATAAAATGATTTCTGGCCCATTAAACATTTAGAGTAACCAGCCCTGCGGTCCTGTGGATATTCCCCAAAATTCAAGTCCTGAAGCCCACTCCTTAAATTCTTATCTTATCCTTGCATACACTTTCTTGGTGTGCACTTTCAAGAAAACATATTGTCTCAAGAAGGATTTCATTGCTGTATCTGCAACCTACATTACATACATGTGGATCAGTGTGGTTTTTACTTGAAGCAAACTAATAACACAAGCATTGTGTATTATTACTTTTCACTAATATGCATTTGTTGAATCTATCGCAGATTGTACCTCACCCTGTCAAGCCCACAGACCCCTACTTGATGAACTTGACACCTGTCATGCTGCAAGCAACCTGTCTCTGGCGCCGAACTCTTCTCGCTGCACTGGAGGTAACCCGCATACAGATACCAATATTTTCCCGTCGTCTTGGGGTTGAAATAACTGTTGCTCATGGTCTCATCAATCGTCTTGAGAAGGAAGGATATTGCCATAGTGCTAACAAAGGGAAGAGGTCAGTGAAGAAAATGTCTTTGTCATATTATTGTTACCATCTTGCGTCTGTGGCCATCTCATCCAGACTGAGTGTAATGAGTGCACTCCTCGGGATGCCACCATAACCTGTTCTCTTTCGTTCGCCCCTGTTCTCAGCTCTTTCGCATTTCTACCACTCAACTTTGTCACATTGGCTTTCCAGCACAGCTTAGAGGGACCTACTCAGTCAGATTGTCTATAACTGCGTAGCGTAGACCTCCCTGTCTCATCACGAGCTCACAAGATAGCCTTCCGCTCTTTGTGGTTAAATAGCCTGATTAGTCTATAAAAGCCTACTCCATGCGAATATGAAGGTCAGCTCTTGATGTACTCAACAAAATTGTCAATTTTTTTTCCAAGGAACATGTCTCATGTCTGATCTTGGGTGATGATTTCAGGTGAATGGGTCCGGTTCAACAAAATTATTTCAGCGAGAATGCAATGGAGTTTAAATAAACATTGCACTGTCTTTAAAATGCAGACTTGGTCATGTTGTGAACAAGGAGAAACTTCAGTCAGAGGGTCTCAGGAAATACTTTGAGAAGAAGACCAAAGAAGATGACATTTCATCCAAGAAACCTGAGCAACGGGAACCAAATCCAAGTACCTTGAGCACCTTGAGAGAGGAAAAGTCAGACAAGCAGAAGCTGAAACTGTCACAGGTAAAAAAAATAAAATAAGACCATGGCTGGATTTCACACAGGTAAGAGGGATCTCAGCCCACTACCATTGGCAGCGCCCCGCTAGCTCTGCGTAACGCCTGGAAGCACTAAAAATCAACGCTGATTGGCTTATCAAAAATTACTACTCTGCGCGCACGCTTGTCGTGGCCGAGCGGATAAGAGCACCGGACCAGATCAGCAGAGTGTGGGTTCGAGTCCCGGTCATGACACTTTTGTCCTTAAGCAAGACACTTAACCCTTTGCATGCCACCGGCGACTCGCGTCGCCGAACCCATTTCACAAGCAGGGCGCCACCGGCGACTGGAGTCGCCCACGAGTATAACCGATCTTATCTCACTGAATTCTGGGAAATTATTGACCCCTGACCTTCCCAACACGTTAGTTTATTCAGTTGCATACATGGACGACACTTTCTCATCGATACACAGTTTCATTTTATTAAAAAAATTGTTATATTCTCCGTTAAAAATCCGAGTTTGTTTGTGCGTTATAACAAAGAGTCATCAACAATGGATGCCCACGCTGCATTTTGGGAGATTTTCAATGAGTTGGACTCCTGAAATTCGGATTTAGAAGAGTCTTTTCTCGACGATTATAGCGATGACGGTTAAGGTATGACCAAAGGTAATGTACATGTACAATGTACATGTACACGATGTCGAAGGCGAGTCCAACAGCATCGATGGGTCTGAATCGGACGATTCCCCCATTGAAAATCAACAGCGAGTGGGTGGTGACGATGAGATGCGTGGTGTATTTCGGAGAGCCTAGGTAGCTTTGAAATATCATATCTTTCTAACCTTAGGGCCTACAAACATGATTTTTGTTACATGATATTGAGTTTACAATGCTGAATAAAATCTTTATTTTGGATTTTTCTCTAAGACACTGTCTTCACAAGGTAATTTGTGCAAAACGGTTTGGCCCCATGTTACTTGCTGCGTGTCACAGGAAATGCGGCGCCAGAGGGTGTGTGTGTACAAACTAATTGTGGCATGCTAAGGGTTAACCATTATTGCTTCGTCCTTCGGATGGGACGTAAAGCTGTTGGTCCCGTGTGTTGTGTAATGCACGTAAAAGAACCCACTGCACTCATTGAAAAGAGAAGGGGTTCGCCCCGGTGTTCCTGGTTTGATTGGCTGCATATTGCGCCACAGCACCTTGTAAACCATTACATGATGCTATGTAAAGAAATAGCTCTCATACTTCAAAACGTAGCTCCATATACCTTGCAGGAAAATACTGACTGTTGAAGCGCCTTGAGTGTCACTGAGTGACAGATATGCACACTATATAAGAAGCCGTTATTAAAACATTCAAGAGCTGGGCACTTAGCTTGCACATGGTACGCGCGTGTATGTATATACTGTATCATAATTCACTGTTCTTTTTGTGTTGTTCATTATTACACGGTTCAGATCACAGATTTCAATTACAGTAGTCACTGAAACTGCTACACGTCTCACTTTTTTAATTTCTGAATGGCTGGTATTATTATTTTATTATGTCACTTATGACTTATAGTCCTACATCACTTTCATTTATTATGAGACATAGACCCTAGGCATTTGGCTGTGGTCTCCTCAATTGTACCCTGCTGGAATCACTGGCGTCGCTCTCACCACAGCCCATCTTTCCAGTGCCACTGCTTTCAGTAATTTCTCTGATTTTTGTTAAAAAGATTATGAGGAACAATGTTCAATGTCAGAACTTTTCAATGTATTAATTTGTTAGATTGACAAGCTTGCCGAGCAGACTGCTGATTTGAATGTCTCCGGACGCAAGCTCCGATCACAGCAGCATTCTTCCATGGAACCCTCTTCATCTCAGAAACCATCGAAGACGAGTGAACCAAACAAGGAAGGAAAGAAAACCCAGAAGAGAGCAGTGCCTGTAAATGATGATGTAAGAATACTAACTGAGCTTTTCAAAACTGTTTGTCAGCTTATAGCAGGCATGTGGTTTCTCAGGAGATTTCCTAATATATTTTCTCAATCTCTCCTTGGGCCTTCAGCAGGGCTCGAATTTTACACTGGACCACAGGCCCGAGGCCAGTAATTTTAGTGTTGGGCCAGTAAACTTATGACCTAACAAGTCCGATGGTCTTGTAATTGAATAACAGAAACAAATTATGTTCAAGTGTTGACTTTGGGTCTGATAAATTATCTTTCAATTCTATGAGTAATCAAGTATACTCTTCTCTTACTTGTCTCAGTTCGGGTTCATATAAAAGCAGTCAAATGCATGTTAAACTGTGTCAGCAATTTTTTATTTTCACATTTTGAATCTGGTCTTGTAAAAAAATGTCTGGTCCAGTAAAGATTTTGAGCTACAAGCCCTGTAGTCTTGTGGATTTTCTCCTCAAATTCGAGCCCTGCTTCAGATTTTCTTGAAAGAAGTGAAGCAGTCACTAAAGGAAGAAAGAAATAGTTGTGTGCACTGTGTATATTGTGTCAAAACCTGTAGTTAAGAGATTAAGTTGAGGAATGAAGGCCCACAATCCAGGTTTCAGGATTGTTCAATTTTGTCAAATCACATATAGGCCCTATGGTTAAAAGTATTTGTATAGTAAGCTGTTGATAGTCAAATCATTGACATTTTTATAACCACATTTTGACAACCAAATTTAAAATGCTTTCATGCAGACTCAGATGTGCAAATAACTCTTTCAAATAAGACTTTAATAATCAGTAATTTTAAGGAATAATACATCTTAAAATTATATTCAATTCAATGTAATCAACTTGTAAACATTTCATCAAACTTGTTTTTGTGTACTTTATTAACGAGCTTATTTATTTCGATTGTGGCAATTCAAGATATAAAACAGTATTTCAAAATAGATACATTTACACTCAGTGGGTGACTAGAAAACAAAATTGCCGTTTTCACTCTCTTGTTTTTGGTTTTGTTTAGTTTGGCTTTTGTTGGGTTTTTTTAGGGAATAATCAAAAAACATTACAACTCAAAAAGATCAAGATCACTTTTCACATTGCAGAAAATTGAACACTTCTGTAATATGTTGATAATGTGTATTTTGTGTTTATTATCTTTTGTGTGTATGGGGGTGAGAGTAAGTGGGTAGTGACTTTCTGTCAATTTCCTATTTTTATAAGAAAAAACACAGACAAAATCTTGCTACTTTCCACAAATTATTTGAACTCCCTTTTTCTCCCACAGAGGTATGAGTTTGAGTTGTCCAGCAGCCAAGACCCAGAGTATCATCAGCATGCTGTTCGTAGCAGCAAACGACACAAGTCTAGCATTGTTACAAGAACTGTGTTGGTTTGAGTACAAGAGGTAAATAATAAACATGAAAATATTACAAGGTTTCATTCAAGTGTTTACATCAACATGGAGGATAAAATACTGTTTTCAACAATCTTTACTGATTATTGCTCCTATCAGGTAATTTTTATGATGGCTCTTTGTGACAAACTGGAAATATCTTCAGTCCTTATAGACGATGTGACCTCTGACGTCATTTGAAAATCATAACATGATGCGCGCGCATGTCGCCGGGCAAAACCTTTGTGTACTTGACAGCCAGCTAGAAAGTACACGCAATATTACCATGACTACGCGTCTTTTTGCCCGGCGGAACATGACTTGGACAACAGACTTGTCAACAGAGGGCGGTTTGAATGTAAACAGAGGTCACATCGTCTATATATCCCTTACACATGATGTCTCAATCCCAAAACAGCACCCTCACCGATGTCAATGAAGACCTATCATTGGCTGCATGTCTTAGCTGTGAGTTGTGTTGGTTCCTGCACACTTCCATTGTTTGACCTCGGCTATGGCGGCCAATGCAAGGGGGAATGTTGAGAAAGAGACAATCTCTCCAACAAAAGGAGTGAAATGACTAAATGGTTGTAATCAAACACCGATTTATTCATACCTGCCAACTATTCAGATTTATTAGGAATTGTCCAGATTTTGGGGAATACAGGCCGCAAAAAAATCAGAACATTCCTATTTCTGACAATGACATCAATGAAAAAAATCAAAAGGTTCTGGTAAAACAGGGTGCCATTTGCTTACGACGACGGCAGATATTTTCTTACGGGATTCAATGATTTTTGAACATTGTTTTAAATACATAATTTGTATGTCTACATTCAATACGCTTTACTCGAAGGACTTCTTGCGCTTGCGATCTGTGAACTCATAAAACTGGTGTTCCTATTTCTGAGGTTTCAATGTTGGCAGGTGTAATGAAATGCATATTTTGACTTTGCTCTTACATTTTCTTCTGTTCAGATAGATAGCAAGGTACTACAAGCCCAACAATGTGTAAGCAAAGTCTCTGACGACACCAATCAGATTGCAGCCTTGCAACATAGATCAAAATATACTTTGTTTTCAGTCAAATCAGTCAAAGTATTAGAATGTAGTAACAACAAATGAACGCACTCAAAAACAGAGTGCAGGTTGGAAAACAGTAACACGGCACTACTTAGCTCTGTAACAAAAGTAATTTCATGAATAATACAATAAGAAGCAGCAAAACTTCACAAATAATTATGAAAGCTGCCTTTTGATTTAAGTTTTTCTCATTGTCTTTTAGAGTTGAAGAAAGTAAACAGATTAATAAACATAGACAAACCATCATGGTTGCACTTGCTTTTTTATTCTGTTGAATTATGTAAAATTATTTCTTGTTTTAAAAGGTATTTACTATGCCAAATACATTTCGGTTACTTGTTTGTTTTTCAAGTTGGTTTATAAAAAACAAATTTTCCAGTTGTTAAAAGAGTCCTGTTAAAAACTTGATCGAATTTTCTAAATAAAATACAAATAATAAGTAAGTTAAGTTTGATTAACTTCGTGTGTAATGTCCTTGCAATAGTTTCAATTATTTATGTGGGTATAATTTTATGCTGTACAGATGTTTCGATCCTGTTAAGATTGATTATTATATATTGTATTTATAAGAAAATGTTCAAATCATTATTTATTGTTGTACAGAAAACTGAGAATTAAATTATTGAAATTAACTAATATAAAATTATGAGTAGTATAATACTATTTTACGTTGTGTAAAATTATCACTTTGCAATTCTCTTGTTTGAAGTGCATAGAATTTTGCCTGAGAAATGTGTGTTGGACATAAAAACTTGTGATGTAATTTAATTCTGAGTTTCTTTTGATGGAAGGTCTTGCTCTATGGTCTTACATAACGTCTTAATTTGTTTCTTCTTTCCTGCCATCAATTATTTGGCCTTTGTTTTTCTGTAAGCAAAAAAAAGCAACACAGAACATTTTTGGGTGAATCTTAGTTCAAAAACAGAATGGTATGATGCGGTATTGTCACTTCAAGATATTTCATAATGTTGTCAAGCTCACATACTTTTTAGACAAGAAGCTAGTCACAGCCAAAACGCCGTTTGATTTTTTTAAAAAAGTTTTTAACTTGCAACCTAAACTTTAAACAATTTTATTTTGCATTTAGCTTTATAAAATGTGATCCCATAGTTATAAACAACTATTATAGGGATTTCTCCAACTTTAAAAACTGAATTGCCACCACAGTATGAACGATGCAATCAAGTAAGATTTGCGGAAACACTATGTGCATGAGATTTTCATGAGTTATGGTTCTGAAAAAAATTGTTGTGTTCTGAAATTAGAACCGGTAGTCTAACAACTCGACGTGTCGATCAGGATGCTCCTATAGTTTTCGTGTGATTGGTGCTGCATTTTAAAGATGAAGAGAGGTGGCCATTTCATTTTTGTGATGTACTCATTTTCCAATAGATAGAGTCCTCATGTCAGTGGGGGAAAAATTCCATCCCGTACAAAAATGTAGAGACCAATTTGGCTCAGAATGGTGTCATCAACTGTTTTGGATGTTAACAAATTTTGCACTGGAAGGGTATCGAATACAATGGCAATTTACACCATTTTTGACGTGAGGTTAGAGACTTGTAAATGTCTTCCCCACTCACATGATCGATGAGGACTCTATTGGAAATTGAATACGTCACAAAATTGAATTGGTCATTTCTTTCCTCTTCAAGATATTAGTTGGTAGGTGATCGTGATTTCAATCACAATCACTAACATTTGTTTGGTTGTGTGATTTTTGTATATATTATTATTATTACAAACTTACTGCAAAATTATCATCACAGAGATCACACTACAGACTTGGCCCTCGTCATGACCGACCTTTTGAAATGGTATAGAGAGTCTGTAAACCTCTAAAATGTAACGTCCTGTAATTTCAGGGAGATTAATCTTCACTCTTAGATGGAAATGTTATCAACATTTTAGGATTTTCCTTATCATAAAATCTCACCCAAAGCTGCCGTTAGGAAAAGCAATTTTAGTAGCAAGAAGTACAGAAATCATACCGAAGTATTACTGGGGATAAAACGTAGAGTTTAAATTTATGTTACAAATCGTATCGCAAATAAGCGACAAGGCAGTGAGCCACCTATTACCAGTGTTGAATGTATTATTTCTATTTAATATTTTTGGAACATTTTTATTTTATATTTGTGTGGCTGTCTGAATGTACCACTTTAACAACATTTTAGAGAATTATTATTGTTATCTCCCATTAAACAAAACATTCCCCTCTTGATTATGGTGTTATTGTTTTTTCATTTAGAACAGTTTCAATTGATAAACCACGTGCACTGTGTCGCGGAGCGGAGCCTTGCTCCACTCAGACCAATACTGACAGACGACTCAAACACACAAGAACGGAAAGCAGTGCCAACAGATTTAGAAATCCGAAAAAAGATAACTAATTTATTAGAAATACCCATTCATTTGCTCCAAACAATCTTAAAGTTTTACACGTTCCAATTTTTTATCAACGGGCTGATAGCTACAAGTACAACTACATTGATTTAATACAAATAAGTATACACCAAGACTAAGGGATACGTTGCCTTGGATCGGACGAGTTGGTCTATAAAAAGCGTTTGTTATAAAATGCAAATGGTTAGAAAAGATGTTTTAAAAGTAGAATACAATGATCCACACAACTATACCTCGAAATTGCGTGGTTTTCCTTTTACTTTGCGAACTAACACGGAGTCAACAATTTGACGGGGCTACACAAAACCCAGAACACCCATTAGCCCAAATACCTGACGTTACACACCAACCAGGGGTTCAATCAATGGTCCCTCGTATGTTTGGCCTATAATCAAAGTTCACATATAACGAGCCTTGCACGCCAACGAAGGCCCGAGCTATTGATACATTCAATTTGTAGTCCCGTTTATCGCAGCCGAATCGATTAAAGACTTATTTTGAACAAACGCACGACGTTACTAAGGTATTTATTTTTTGTTTATTATATCAACGCAAATCGATAACGACAATTACTCGGCAAACGGTTGGTAATTATGTCCTTTGCGTTGGTTTTTTTAATCCGTAAATACAACCATCCAAGTCGGTGATGTTTTTAAAATCAGCCTTCGGATCACCGTTAAAGGGAAAGATGGTCATTGTTTTATGAAGAACAAACTATTTACATAGGCCTACTCTAGGTTTCAATAAACACGTCATACATACCGTCCTGATGTGAATTAGGTAGATCATGGTCTATGGTTTAAGCGCAAACAGAGAAAACGCCCGTTTTAAAATGAGTTTATGCAATTTTTTCACCGAGCTTATTTTGATTGCTGCAATCGAAATAAGCAACACTTTTGTTGTGGGGTCTTTAGTCGCTACTTCCTCAACCTTATTTTAAATAATAAACCACAAGGGAAACTGACTGGGTAAATATTAAATGATTTTTGTTTTGGTTGAACAATATTTTGTCAATATATTTGCTCGGGGGGTGGGGTGGGGGTGGGTGCCAGTCAGAAGCCATTCAACCGTAAACTGCCGCGTGTAGCCAGGGATCACACACAAGACAACCCGGGAAGCAGCAAACAGGGAGTCACTATAAGGGGATCCCTGGCAACACGGCAGTTTACGGTTGAATGGCTTCTGACCGGCACCCCCCGAGCAAAGATATTGACAAAAATAAAATAGGGAGACCGCCAAAATAGGGCTAGATCTCAGTTGGTAGAGCAGCGGTACGTTAATTCGGAGGTCGTTGGTTCAAATCCTACACTAGTCAATAATTCTTTGTTCAACACCCAAAAATCTCCTCAACGATTTTGTAGGCCACTGGTATAAACTTTAAATCAAAGAGCGTTCAGATTGAAAGTAAGCATTTTCCCTGATATTTTACAAACCTTGTACTTTTCCTTTAACTGGGGGCGTGTCAAGTATGATATTGCCTCAAATCAATTTCGGTGGCAAAGCACCGCAGCAGTCAACAGTAGTACGGTACGCCTACAGCACGCGGTGTGGAAGTATCAATAACGGGCTACACTCGCATTGAGTAATTTCCCAGCCATACAGGGGCGGATACAGGGGGGGCGTGGAGGCGCACGCCCCCCCCCCCCCCTTTTGCTTGAAAAAAAACAAAACTACAGAGACAACACTAATGACATAGGCCCTACCTAGTATTTTTTTTTCCAAAAAGCTACTAATAATCCGTACCTAGTACACTTTGTTTCATTAATTTTGTGAACCACTATTATTTCACTGAAAGACATTGTCTCACGTGAATATGTGTGTACTGTGTGGACAGCATGTTTTTCTCACACACTGAACATGCCTGGCGCGGGGAACCGGGGGCGTGAAGATCATTCACCTACATCGTAGTGAGTCGACCATGCCACCTGTGTGTGTGTACATTGTGCAAAGAAGTTTCTGGCTGGAAAGTCAGCACTCGCGCGCGCTAAATACAATGTGACTTTTACAATACGAACTTCGGAAACTAGTGAAGATATAGCCCCATGAATAGGGCCAATTCACTTCGTATCCTTGGCCCTAGCACCATTGCATCCTAATTTTGTGCCCGATTTAATTTTTAATCCGGGTTATGAAACTTACCGATCGAATGCTACTGTACTTGTTTTTAAAAAACATCACAGATCTTTTGGGAAAAATTGTTTGCTTTTCGAGTCGCGAGTGTGATTTTTTTTTTCACATATTATTAATTAACTTGCCCGAAAACCATTGTCAGGTTCCCTCAACAATCCACAACAGTTAGACGATCAATTGCTGATTGGGGGACCAGTCTGATTTACTCAGCGCGCCGAGCGCAATCAAGGTTGTGTGAAATACGTGTAATGCGGTGTCGCACCCATAGGTATGTATGGGAAAATCATATATTGAAACTCAACACTAGGCTATTAACAACCTTATAGGGTACAACAAAGATTGTCAGGCTAAAGGTTTAAAAATATTCAATATAAAAATGTGTTTAGGTTTTGAAGAACCTTTGCGGAATACTGTATTGGATGTTAACCTTTGTTTGTGTATTTGTGCATACATGTCAATTATGTGAAATGGTATGGTACATGTATACCATTCAGCGCAATGCCTGTGGTGTGTGCTCAACCGTACCATGGTCATCAGTGCACGCACTGTGTAAAGCACACAGTCGGAGAGTGTTGCATCTATTCCTACCTACATGCATTATCTGATCAAAACGGGGAATTTGCGGGACGGTACAAATGAATTGTTTTATCGCATGTGTCCGGACATGATCAGAAATAGTCTCTGATTTGCATGTGTAACCTGCCATCAGAAGTATTTTTACATAAGAAATGTGTAAAACATCTTATCTCGAGGATTATTGAATACCCGGCATACTGCACAAAACACATTTCATGCGAAGTTTGGTATTCAGCTGTATTAAACGTTATCGCTGCCGTACCGGAGTAGAGCACAAAAGTCAGAGTGAGAACATTTCAACACCAAACTAATTAACACGAAGCGTTAGCTTATTGAAAATGAAGATTATAAAAAGTGATGCTTGATCTTTCTATTAGGAAACACTTTGTGTGTTTACGGTGTATTTATTTTTGTCGACATTCCCGTGTTTTCTATATTCGTTTTTTAACTATTTATTTTATTTTAAACAATAATACTCACACTTTTGGGGCCCTTTTTGAAACGTGTAGAACGTGGATACGCTCGTCAAGTTTCCGTTCGCTTGATGGGTTGGAAAATACAAACTTTTTATTTTATTGTATGAAAAGATCAAACAACACAGCAGTCTTTGGTTGCAAAGTTGATTAATTTGACTCGTTTTCTTCGTATGTTAATGTATTTAGTAAATCAGTATAATTTAACAAGTCCCCATACAAGAAAGAAAAACAAAATGATATACAATAAGGGTATTATCTATTTTATATATTATATATGCTTCTTGTTTTTTAAAACCTTAAGAGAGAAGGGGGGTGGTATAAATTAACAACATCCATTCATTGCGGCATGTCTACAGAATATTGCCAGAAATCAAGGATGAGATACTGTTAATGCAGGGCACTGTTTGTTTATCAGTACGTATGAATACGTCATAAACAATAATTATGGCTTGTTTGATGACATCACTTGTGGCCAAACTTTTCGTGTTGACTCATCCGCTCGGCCACAGAGAGCGTGTTAGAACACGATCAAAACGTAGCAGACGACAACAAAACTACCCGGACTCGTACATTCTTGACTAAGGGGGGGGGGGGGGGGTGAGGGGGGGGGGTGTTATACCAGTTGTTTGATCACAAAAATGTAAACTGCCTCTGGTTCTGAAAACGGGGAATTATGAACAAGATCACAAAATAAAAACTATTTTCCATTTACACGCAGACAATGTATTTGTATTTTACAATATTATTTGTTCAATTTTGTAAGGTAAAGGGCTAAAAAGCAGTTTCCACGATGGTCGTGATAAACAAACTTGATTTGACCTCTTTTGGGATTTTAGAATCTGGTTGTTGGGAAGCTGCATCCCTCATACCCACTCATGTGATTAATTACATATCAACCACTTTTTACAGAGTCTAGTACTTAACAGCTTCAATGTGTCATGAGCATACAATGTGCACACTTAATCTAATCGTCGCCTACTACTAAGTCGCAATGCAATGCAATTACGTATCTTCACCGATGCTTCAAATTTTATTATATATTGCTCGAACTGGATGACATCACTTCGATCTCCAGTCACATACGCAGACCCTATTTACGCGGTAGACATCAACAGAAACACATCCGTTTGCGAAACCTCTCTAATGTACGAGTATTACGGTTATTTATGAAGAGAACTTACTGTGTATTAACATTTTCGGTAAACTCAGTACAACAAACTTAAGCAGTTATTGAACCAGTTAAATAGGTGTGCGTGTCTTGAAATTTTAGTTAAATCATGTCATACAGCATCTCTGTGTATCTCCCCATCTTGCTGATTCTTTACACGCTGTTTCGAATAGCTCCGGCTTACGGGCAACTAGCGCCATGGTGTGGTGTGATTGACTTTGCGTTGGTTGACCGAAACTACACGACCATAATTGCCATCAAGAATCAAAAGATGTGTTACCAGGCCTGTCGGGAGGAATCACCTAGATGTAAATCTGCAAATTACCGGCCTGAAGATAAAGAATGTGACTTGAACTGTGCCTCACACTTCGATGTTTGTGCGGGTGGGAGATTGGTTGAGCAGCCTGGGTCTCTCTACACCTTTACGGCATCTGAGGTAAAAATAAAATCAATTCTTTCTTGACGTTTATTTAACTTATTCGTTTGTCTACCTTCCCAAAAGGTGGTGTAGGTCGATCTTGAGAGCGACGTGTTTTTGCGTGACTCTGGACTTTCGTGCACCTCTAATAGCTGCTGCAGCTATTATGTACATTGACAATTGATTTGTCAAATAAGTTGCCTTGTGCTGTTATAAATTTCATCAATTGAATTCGTTTTAAAATAAATATAAATACAAATAAGAATATCGTGGCCGAGTGGATAAGAACACCGAACTCAAGCTCTGGTATTTCTGTTCAGCAGTGTGTGGGTTCGAGTCCCGGTCGTGACACTTGTGTCCCTGAGCAAGACACTTTACTATAATTGCTTCTCTCTACCCAGGGGTAAAATGCAATGTATGTGTGCCCTCAGTAATGAAGAGCTTAATCTCGATTTAGAATAAGTATACCCAACGTATGTTTGCTAGTGTAGTGCAGTCTACACGGTTTGCGAAACACAATCCGTGTAAATTCGCAATTTGACACCGGATATTGGAGGTCGAACATTATTTCTTCTTTTTCTTACATGTTTCCCGAATCTATTATTGTTTTAATTTAATTAATTACATTTAGGTTTTAAATTTAACCATTCTACCAATCTGCTCTTGAGGGTGGAAACAAGTGATGTGACATCAATACAATTTTACACAAACAATTGCACGGCGTCTCCCATAGCTCATGGGTCCGAGGTGCGCGGAAGTTTAACGGTAATCTCGTTGTCGCGAGAGGAGCTGAAAACGGTGTATATAAGCAGTGGCCTAGCTACGTTTCAGGAAAAGTAACACCACGTGTCAAAATAAACGTTATAAACAAATAATATTGTAGTAATACACAAGGGAAACTTAACTGGGTAAAACTTAAATAAATTCAGATTTGAGTTGAACAATGAAAGATCCACTAGCGTGGGCGATTTGAATGTGCGACCTCTGGATTTACTTTACTACCAGCACGATCTATCACCTGATCTATGTTCTTAACACTTACGGTGTAATGTTCCTTTTTTCTTCTTTCTCTTTATCTTTGTTCGGGTGTCAGTCACAAGCCATACAACCTGTGTGACGTCAGCGCGTGTATTGGAGCAGGTTTTCTGTGTGTGACTTCTCTTGCTTTTCTTTTGTGTTTCCCTCCTATTGTGGTCAAACCCTTCCCCTACCCCCCCCCCCCTCCTGCCACCCTCCTCTCTGTGTATCCCCTGCTTGTTCTGTGTGCTTTCATCTCTGTCATCTATTTCCACTTGACTGCTTTTGTTACATCAGTATACTTGTCTATGTGTGTGTGTTGTTTTGTCATTTAGCATTCGAGAAACAGGACACTAACTAATTGTTTCGCTTTGTAAACCATTGAACTAAAATGAGTTTGTTTTCCTTCTGTGGATACTAATGATAAACATTATGATAACAGTATATATCATTATATTGTTGTTCTTGCCAGGCTGCTGGGGGGGGGGGGGGGGGGGGGGGGGGTCACTGTAAAAAAAAATTGTGCATACAGTAGGAAAACTGGCAGCCAATCTGCCACTCAACCCTTGTAAAATCATGGAGCTATATAGCTCCATGGTAAAATTTACGGTCCACATTTTAAATACTGTAAAAGCGTCAACAGTTTATCACTGTACTTGTTACAGTCCAATGTAGGCACAATTAAGAATTCCTGTAACAAAATACATCAAAGCAAATTAATGCCCTTTTAACAGTTTTCTGTAATTTGTTTAAACATGTATATAGACACATTTTGTGGTAAAATTTACGTTTGCTGAGATTTTGTGCAAGTTCACGATAACGTTGTTAGGCCTTTAAAAAAAAGTGTTATGTTGGCGTAACCCGACCGACCCTAACAATACGGCCGACCCTGGATATTTTAATTTTTTTCAAGGGAAGAAACTTAATAATTAAATTCGATATAAGTTAGTTATAAATACTTTTGAAACCATTTCTGACCGTTTCTCATTGTTGTGTTGTCTGACGATCGCGCATGGAACTTTGGAGTGCACAATGTTTTGCACAACGAACACGCAGAACAATATTGCGTAGGCCGGCCCGACGCGATATCAATGAACGTGTACATGTACTTACGGAGCTGAGATACATGTGATGCACCACGATACATTGTACATGTATAGTCGCGTACCCGACTCCCAATATACTGCGCTGCGTTTCACAATGGTGAATACATGTGCTGCTTTCTTGGAAGTCTGGTTCAGCGAACACGAGGCTGCTCTACAATGAAAAACATGGTAACCTCGTCCTAGACTGTTGCACGGCGCTGACTGTTACATACAATATCAAAAATACTTGGCTATTTATTCCGTGTTAAACAAATATTTAGTTACAATATAAATTATTTTAATTAATGTTTCAGCATTTTTTACAAAACAAAAATGATATATATACATTCTAAAAATGGTAAACTATTCTGTGACCCCGGCCGGCAGCAGCCCGGCCCCCGTGGTTACGCTCCCCTCGCATCAACATGGCGCCCGGTTTCGAAGCGTAAAGTGTTTTCATTCAAGGGAAAGTGTGGATCTGCGGTCATTAAATGTAATCAAGAGTTTAAAAGTATACTATTAATTTTGTTGTTGTGTGTAGCCTTGTTTAATTTTGTTATCGTGTATTACTACCGGCTTAAACATTTAGAAAAACGTGTCGTTTTCGTAGACGGAAACAAAATTTAAAAAAATAAAAATAATAAATCCCGACCAACCTACCCTATTTTTTCTGGCCCGTTACGCCAAAATATTTTTTTTTTTAAAGGCCTTATTAGCCTGTTATCAAGCTCTACTCCAAATGTAAACATTGGTCTATCCACAGTGAGCTGACCTGAAACAAGGTGACACCAAAAGGCTGACTAATAAACCATGTATCAGGTTGACTTCCCCTCATTAGACAGTAATCTATCCAGCCAGGTTCATATGGAGGACACCTTACAATTTGGTGAATACTCCTTGAATTAAACCACCCTGCACACAGACACCCAAGACAGCCTTGGCTGTTTTCAGCAGTACAGCACAGTGAATACAACGTCAACCACTTATGCTCTAGCAATTATGTGTTATTGGCCATGTTCTCTTCAACCATGTACTTACTATATTACCTCAAATATGAGCCAAAACTGATGAACTATTAGTCATGTTCTCTTTAACTGAACATGTACTCCTTAAGTAACTCGAATGATCGGATATTGAGATGTGTCGAATATTGAGATGTGATCATACAATGCCTAATATTTAATAATGACAGTTGCATCAGTAGAGCATACTGCATCAATTTAGAGCCTAAAATTGAAACTTTAAAAATTGCAAAAATTTGATTAAAATGCTGGACTTTTTCAATTTGGCCTGTTTTTCAAGTATTAAAGGCACTAGACACTTTTGGTAATTACTCAAAATAATTGTTAGCATAAAAACTTACTTAGTAACGAGCAATGGAGACTGTTGATAGTATAAAACATTGTGAGAAACGGCTCCCTCTGAAGTAACGTAGTTTTTGAGAAAGAGGTAATTTCCCACTAAAATAATAAAAGACTTCTTGCTGAAGCCTTTTATTATGCATATGAAAGCACACAAAGTAATGCAACAAAGGTGTTTTTCTTTCATTATGCTCTTGCAAATTCGATGACCAATTGAGCCCAAATTTTCACAGGTTTGTTATTGTATGCATATGTTGGGATACACCAAGTGAGAATATTGGTCTTCGACAATTACCAAACGTGTCCAGTGCCTTTAATATCTTCCAAAATAAAGCATCCTGGGTGGATCAAGCTACGTAAAAAGGCATCGCTAATTACTGCAATCGTTTTAGAGCTTCAAATCGCAACTTAAAAATGTCAAAACATTTGATAAAAATGCTGGCCTTAGGCCTATAGGGCAGCCCCTAAGCTTTGGAATGCGCTACCGTTGCATTTACGTAACGACCAGAAACTTACATCTTTTAAATGTAATATCAAAACCCATCTTTTTAAAGCCGCTTTTTAGTGTGTTTTATGGTTTTGTTCTTTTGTGTCTTTTGTTTGTCTTGCTGTATGGTCGCCTTGCCAGTTAGTTTAGATTTTTTGCATATAGGGCTAGAGGCGACTGTCTCCTGAAAAGGTCAAAACATTACCGATGCCAGCAGGGATAAGTAACTATTAGTTCTCTGTTGGCGGGACAGACGTATCCCCATACTTTTGTTTTGGGCACTGGCCTGTAACCAGTCTTTTTTCTTGTCTTTTTCTTCCATTCTGTGCTTTTTAACATGTGCTGCGCCTTTGATCATTTTGTATGTAAGGGGCGCAATATAAATGTTAAATATTATTATTATTATTATTAGATCCCAAGTTTCCAATTTTTGGCCTAGTGTCATCAATTATCAATATTTCCCCAAATAAAGCCTGCATTCTAAGCTATGTAAGCTTGACCCTATACAAGCATGTGCAGTTGTTGTGATCACCAGTGGCAGTTAGTTTTCATATCACATCGGCATTATTTTCGTCGCTGCAATCGAAATTTCGTAGGAACAGTACCGTGATTTGGAAGGAGGGGGGGGGGGGGGGGGGGGGTTAGGAGTCCTTTTCAAATATACTTTTCCTGACCTTTACAGTGTTTCAATCGGAAATATTTCACAGAGAATTGTTACTTGTTGGAATTTAACAAGGGCTTTCGGAATGACACTTATAATTTACTGTGTATATTTATACCGAGTATGTATGGGTACGTTTGCGGAGTTTGTACACATCAAATGTTTTTGTCCTAAATGCAAATATCGTCGCATTAGTCAATAAGGTTGTGTTTGTGACTGTGTACCGGCAGAAAGTTCATGATTATGAAAATGAATACACCCAGTTTCTAACTCAATTCATTTCAAGGAAATTTGGTTTCTTTTTATATTAAACCATTTCTTTTTATTTGTTCAGATGATGGGATGCGACATTCACCCTGAAAGAACAAATGCCCAAGTTTGCAACGAGAACGTTACACCTTCCTGTCGAGATGACAAAGGTAAGACGCGTTTCAGAGCTTCACACCTGTATACATGTCGAAAAATAATTATGCGTCGAAATGATTTAATCGGCACCTGTCATTTCGAATTCAAAATTACCTGATTTTACCATGTCGAACTAAAGTTATCCGTACCTACTAAGTCGACGTTAAATGTTGTGATTTTGTTTCCATAATGTTCGGCAGGGCTTAAGCGCCGTACCAATGACAGTCACTGTAGTGCTATCCTGTTAGCAATCCATTATAAACGCCAGCGGATTAGCTGATTGCGCAAATGTTTCTCTGGCATAACTTGGCATAACTCTGTGTGCAGTTTTGCCTAAAACTGTTCATATCGTTGCTCAAAGTCATTTCTAATTACATAAATTGATAATTCTGACAAGACCCAGAGTCTTTGCAAAATATACATGTCCAGTAAAGACACTTTTCTTAAAAACATAATTTCCAAAAATGAAATTGTAGATTAATTGGCCATTTTCGTGAAAGACGCGCAGCACATTACACTCACCATATCCTGTCCGTCATTGGGGTAGTCAAAATGTACAGACAAGAAATTAATCACTCCCAAATGGTGGCAGTGGCACTGGTGGGCGCGCATTGTGCAGATAGGCCATACGGGGTAAACTGTATCTTGTCGTCCCGTTCCGACCCCTGTGGGTCTAAGAGAACTCTGCAGTTTTTAACAGAGTAATTGCTGCAGAGATTACGATTCCGAAAAGTTCTCCACAAAAACGCCAGTCAAATTTGAGAAATTATCGACCAAACATTGCACTAGATAATCGACAGCAATCGAACACTGTTTACGGTTGTGATACGTCGGCTCGTTACATTTTATTTGAAATACCTGCACACGGACATGTGATCCAAATTCGCCAATCACATCCTAGGTCATACGTCATGTGACACCCCAAAACAAACATGGCGGCGCCCATGCCTCGGTCGAGTGAGAAAGACTGCGTGATAAATCCGAAGTGTTTTGTTCACCTAAAATCTGTCAAAGCTGAGAAAGCACAATATTTTTAGGGAAGAGTAAAATCATGCATGAGGCCGTGTTCAAGCGCGTCGTCATGAGATGAGATCATGTGTGTGAGATCACGAAAAACACAGCATATTTTGATAGTAGGCCCATACTCGATATACATGTAGGCCTATGCAGCATACAGTGCATAAGGACCTCATGCGCTAATTTTTATTAGAGAACATTTTGTCAATGACATGCAAAGAAAATAGGACCGTAACGCACATAACATTTTCACAAGGCTTAAAGTTTGTAAATTATTAAATATGTAGCTTCTCCCCGTGTCGAGTGAGAATCATGTATTGAAAGGCAAGCTTGAAGAAATTTGAGGCGTCATAACCTACAGTTCTAAAGAGGGGTGGGGGAGACAAAAACAATTGTTAGCCTGTGAAAGGAATTATTCTTCAAACTTTTTTTTTTTTTTTATTGATCTATTTTATTTTATTGTTATCTTTATTTATTATTATTATTTTTCCGGGGGCGAATATAAAAGAAAAGGACATCGGCACGTTAGCGTCGCCCGTCGCTCAGTGACGCGGGAGGGGGTGGGGGCGCTGGATTTATACTTTTTTTGACAATGAAGGCCCAATTCCAGCCATTTTGGTAAATTCTTTAGTTTTTGTTTGGGGGTTTTTGGGGGGCACCATTTTTGTACATTTTGGGTGGACTTTTTCTTCCTTTTTTGATTATGATGGGTTTTTAAATTATTTATTTAAGCCTTTTTATTTTTATTTTTATTTATTTTTTTATCAAATGATAAACCACAAGGGAAATTGACTGGGTAAATTTTAAACGAGTTTGGGTTGAACAAAGAAAAATGTACTAGCTAGAGCGGAATTTGAACCATCGACCTCCGGATTAACGTACCGGCGCTCTATACCAACTAGACCTATGTTGGTCGTCCCCCTATTTTGTAAATATCCTTGTTCGGGGGTTGCCAATCAGAAGCTATTCAACCGTAAACTGCCGTGTAGCCAGGGATCACATCCAAGTACGATACAACCTGGGAAGCCGCAGCCAGATATTGAATTCACCACAAGGGAATTAATTGACTGGGTAAATTTTAAATGATTTTGGGTTGAACAAAGAAAATTATACTATGAGCGGCCCTCACCCCTAGTTACGGGCCTGGTAAGGGAAAAGCCACAAAAATGTGTGTGTGGGTGTGTGTGTGTAGGTAGGCATACCCAGAGCTGTGGGGACTTTTATACAATGGAACAAAAGGTCCCCACAACGTTTTCTTTGTTAAACTGGGTCCCCACACCAGATTCAATAGAAAAGGGAATAATAGAACAACAATAGGAAGTCCCCACAATGGTGTGTGCACCGGGAGATGTATCCACATTCAAACCGTGGACCTATAACAAAAGGGACAATAGATCCACAGTTGCTATCACAAAGGAAAGCATTGTGGTCCACGGTTGATCACAAAGAGTTGAACAAAGGAGGGTCCACGATTGCCGGTATTTACACACGTGTGTGTGTGTGGGGAGGATATGAGAAAAAAGGAGACAGTGTGCCAAGACACTTTCCTGCCCATTAATCTTTAACGAATTAGCAAGTGTTCCGGCAAGAGACATCGAAAGAAAAATGATCAGAAAAGCGTTGAAAACCATACTATGGATGTTGTTTTCAGTGGGAGACAATGTCTCCCTCGAAAAGTCAAAAGGCGATGGTTAAACATATAATTGTTTTGATGTTTGCATGCATCCTCACAGAAAAGGGGGTTATAAGGGGTAAAGGGGAATGTTTTAACTTAATAAAACAAACATTAATTCCTTTTGTTTTTCTTTTTTTCTTTTTTACCTTAGGCCTTATGATTTTTTTTTTTTTGGGGGCAATAATAGTGATAGGTGTTTTAGGGGAAAGTATCCTATTAATTAGAAATCAAAGGTCAAAAGAATAAGACAAAAAATTGTCAGTTCCTTAATTTTGTTGACAATAATTGGAGCGACTCATCATTCCATCCTTGTTGTTCAATGACTGTACATTTGTTTAAACTAAGCTCTTTATTCTTGGCACAAAACTTTGATGGCTAGCATTTAGTGATTTTGAAAAGACACGATTTTGAAAAGTAGGCCTACAGTTTTAAACTTGGCCTAAACCACACAATTGACGTTGTTGGACGCGACGCAATCTTTGATTTTGTTTTTGATTTTTGGGTTAAATATATAATTTTTTTTACGGCGCACACACCAACGAGAGGAATCGATACGGCGCGCTGCCCATGGTCAATTCCGTGTCTCAGCCGCGCAATTTGATTTGTGTGGGTCGGCAGACTTCAGTTCGCACATTGCGCGCGCGCATTTTTACATATTGCGCCCAACAACGTTTTTAGCAAACTTTGCATGTTTTTGCAAATTTGACTGGATATCTTTTGGAGAACTTTTAGTATAGTGTTTAATGTCTACAACTCACAAAATATACCTTCAAAAAGTAGACCCACGGAGGTCGGAACGAAAATCATTTTCCAGGCATCTTTTCGTTTACACGTAAGGCCCGAAGAGGCGCTCTCCCTGTTGTGAAGTGGTTCTTTGGTTTGGGCCGTTGCATTAAGAGAGCGTGGAGTAAAAGTGAATTAGGCCTGCATAGAGCTGCAAATGGTGTTTGTAACATTGGTTAGAGTAAAAAATAGAATTTTTCACAGATTCACGCATAAATTATATGGTATAAAGATGGTCATGGTGGGAAACTCCCTTCCAAATATTATTGCTTGAAATGCTTCAGTTTTGAGAAATGAATAAAACAATAACTTTTGATCTCGCGAGTCAAAAACTCAATGTTTGAAAACAATAAAAACATTAAAGGTTTTTCCCCACTTTTTTCTTGTGATTCCAATGACTGATTGAGCTTACATTTCACAAGTTTGTTATTTCATATATTTGTTGGGTCACATCAAGTGTGGATACTGTCTTTGACAATTACCAATTTTACACTTCCTTGTGCTTTGAGCCGCCAATACTGCTTAACCACTTTTCTGCTAAGCAAAGTTAATAAGCAAGATACCAGTCACTGATGGTACATGTTTGTGGAATGGTATATATTTCCCTTACCTTTAGGGTCCGAATGGCAGTTGGTCTTCAAAGGAGTTGCTGAGACGGGAATTAAGCTGTATGGTCTGTGGACTAACACCGCCTGGGATAGCGGCTCAGAGGACCACGGGAACTATCGAAACGAAACATTGTACGAAGCTTGGAACGACGGACAGTTGAACATCAAACAGGTGAGTATATTTACATTTTTGATGATTACTTTAATTCACAATTACACTCGCACTTATTAATGGATGAAATCCAAGACACAATTTTGTGATGTTTTGCCACATCTTCAAATGATTTATTGAAACCTTTTCGACGATACCGAGTATTGTTTTGGCAAGCTGATATCAGCACTATAGGGCTAACCGGCTCTAACAACAATAATTATTTAACATATAACGTAACCAATGAACACCAAGGTCCAGTGTAAATGTACTTCAGTTACTTTTGTTGGTACCTAAACCAACCATTAAGTAATGGGCAAACCCAGGCACAGGCCCGAACCAATCATACAGTCCAAATTTGTGGAGGATCCATGTTTGTGCAATGGAATATAGAGAACATCCCACCCTCTGATGTATATCAGAGGGAGTGGATGACCCCATTTAGAATTGTGATTTATACCAAATTTATATGCTCAAAATATGTGGGGACAGTCATAATAAATCAGCTTGCTCGAAAAGCTGCGAATGAATGACGAATAACTGTTGCATTGCCCTCACCCCCACCCCCCCCCCCCCCCCAGATAAAAATGCATAACAATTAATAATAATAATAAAATTATTGGCAGTCATTTGCCCAACACATTAATAAATATATCTTGAAAAATCCACTGGACCCAAGACTTAATGGGCAGCCATAGGGGCAAAAAAGACAGTAAATACAAAAACAAAACAAAACAACAACAACAAATCACACAACTTTAAATAATTTAAACAAACATAAACATCTAAATACAAAAGGCATGTCCTACAAATTAAAAAATAAACAAAAATAATACGAAGACGATTTATAAAGATACACAAAAATACTGTCTCACAGTTTAGGCCTACATGTCATAAATATTAAGAAATAGCTCGAAGAGAACATGCATTCTGATTGGTCAAAGACTGGTCACGTTATTAACTCGTGATAAAACGACCTGGGCCCAATTTCAAGGCTCTGCTTACCGTAAGCAAATAATCGGCGCTTACGTTAGCAGGGAATTCCGCGCTTACGTTAAGCGTATATCACGGGATGTAAACTATAGCAGGGAATGTTCACTTGTGCACTTGCGTGGTTCACGTTACTTGGCATGCTACGCTTACACAGCTAGTGCAGAAATTCGGCGCTTGCTCGGTATGTGGAGAATGGTGATCGCAAGCGCAGAATTCGGTGGTAAGCAGAGCCATAAAATTGGGCCACGCTCCATCGAGTAAACTACTCCTATTCAAGGTATGTACTGTGTTTGTGGTTAGTGACTACCGAAACCTACTGTTTTCTTTGTGAGTGGTAGATATATTGAGATGATATTGCGTGTGCAGTGTGTTCATTGGTCCAAATTAACTTTCCACAGTTTTGGGTTGTTTGCCGTTCAATATAAAGGAAGGCGAGGTATGGCCCCTTCTTCCATAATTGAACGTGACCACACGGTACCTAGTCTACATATTGATTACAGGGCCGTAGGAAGCTATTCGGCCGGTACGGCCATGGCCTTAACCAATATTTTAGATTTAACTTCATTTTTTTCCCCCGTTTTTGTTTACATTTTTTTCTCTCTCCCCCGTAGCATTTGTTTGCCCGATATTCAAATTTGAATCTAGTGAAATAAAAAAAAGAAGGAAATATTCAAAATATAACTCATTTGTAACGAGTTCATTTCCCTTTGCGCGCTACCGATTGTAAACTAAAGCTAGCTGCGCGATTGAGGCTAATGGTAAGGACGTTATTGAGGGCTGCCAGGTCATGACCTCTACCCTTTGGTCATCCCTGTCAATGTGGTCTACTTTCAGGTACGGTCTGTGGGCACATACGACCAATGTCATGCATGTCGACACTACTGCATGTTGCGTTTTTCACGTGTGAAACTTTTTTTAGTTGAAATTCTGAATGTTGTAGAAATCGAACATGATTTTTGTAATACTTTCCGATTGATTTTATATTTCATAATTTCCCTTACCATTCATTTCAAATTACAACGTGAAACTAATATTATTGAGTTTACAAAATCCCAACAGTAAATGAGGTGGCCTTAATTATGAGCTGTTATAGTGCCCCCATTACCTAATTATGTCCAGGGATAGTGCCACATGCATCAATACGTACAGCACCTTCCCCCTCCCTATTTTTAAGATGAGTAATATTATTTAAGAGTAAACCAATAAAAATGAATTTTATAATTTGCTCAAAAAGTGGGGGAAAAGTGGCCAGGAATTATGTCATATTGTACCACAGAGCATCTAGAATGGAAAAGTTTCGGGGGCCCTTAAGCGGGCCCCGGACCCCACGCCGTAATGGCTTCGCTAGCACTGACTCCTATCTCCGCTTCTCGAATGGGCCTGACCAATGTTTTGAGCTTCCTACGGGCCTGGATTACTCCATCATGGTCCGAGGACCTTCAGTCCGGGTATTTTCGACCCCTATCCCCATCACTCCTGCACAGCCCGAGTTTGCTGAAAAGATGTTTAGTATTCAAGATGTTTGCACTAAATTACTATAATCGGGGTTCAAATTTCCGAAACATACCCAAGGCTTCTTATTTACGAACAATTTTCGTCCATTTCGTTAATATAACAGTTTAGGCCAACTGGTAATCGTTATGGCGATTGTCGCGATTATTTTTCTAAGGATGAACACAATATGTTTGAAGGCTTTTACCGGCTTCAAATGCTCATACTGATTAAATGACAAGTCATTAGTTTTTGACAGTATCATAGTGATGAAAGAAAAGACCCTTTTTGTTTACTACTGAGCGTGGTGTTGACATAAGCTTCAATACTCCATCGTCATTAACATTTCATAATTCAACTGTGAAGGAGGAAACTAATAATGATGTATACATGATTTATATTGACTTAACCAACACGTATACGTACCAATGATTATTTTTTTAAATATTTTTTTGTAAAATTGTCCCGCTCCGAACACAAGTTGATGAGCGTTTCCTCCAACTGCATGTTACAGTGCATTGCTTTGGGCGGCTGGGCGGTCAGGTGGCTTAACTGCCTATACTGGCCATCATTTTAACTGCCTACTTTCGCCAGAAGAAGCAAATTGTTCTCAATAGGAGCATATTTTGCGCTACATTCTTATCCTGTTAATTAAATCAAAATTAATATTTTGTTAATTTTAGTTAAAATTCATGTAGTGTGTCGCTTCCAACACATTTTACGTCCCCGATTAAATA
This sequence comes from Leptasterias polaris, assembly GCA_037783415.1. Taxonomy (NCBI): domain Eukaryota; kingdom Metazoa; phylum Echinodermata; class Asteroidea; order Forcipulatida; family Asteriidae; genus Leptasterias; species Leptasterias polaris. Next base: position 42,674 of record JAZGTN010000276.1, on the reverse strand, counting down.
TTGTAGCCTGCAGTTTGATTTTATTTCGTTTATTAACTCAGGATATCTGAATCAATGACTCCCAACTCAAAAAGGATAAATAACATTCTTGATGAAAAAAAAGAAAGAAAACACTGATTAAAGTGGTCAATTCTTGCCTGACATTGTGCCACAGAGCATCTATAGTCCAAGTGTTTCGGGGCCCTTAAGCAGGCCAAGGACCAACGCCGTAAAGGTTTCGTATCTACGCGCTCGGAGGCGCCACAATTTGCCCTCACAATTTTGCTGCTGGGTGTACACTGTGGGTTTGCAATCAATTGAAACGAGATGGCTTTAAGCTTTCAGTACAAAAAAACCTCTTACAGTACTGACACGATCAGCACGATATTGGACTTAACTTGACTGGGACTCAGATTTGCGTCAGCTTGACAAAGGTTCGGATCATTTTGACCAGATTCCAGGTCAAACTGACCCAGTAATGGGTCGGGTCCAATAGAACTTGTAATCCAGGTCAATTCTGAGCCCGCGACACGCAAACTCTTTGGAGCAATACTGCCAAATTAATATTGATTTAGGATAACCACAAGATGACCTAAAGTAATAAACAACCAACAGTTTAAATGGCTGCCACATTTTCCCTTTACTTTACCTATACATTTTTAATCATTGACATCATCAACAAAGAGTTTTAAAACCTGATGCCCACAAATTGAGATAAAAGTAATTAGTATGCGTTCAGAAAACTAAACGGCGGCCATTTTGAAAACCAACACAATTATATCGATGATATTGTCCGATTACTAGTTTTTGTTCAAATCCGGTTGATGAAATAATAGTACCAATAATTTAGTAAGGAAAAAGAGTTCAAATTGGCGATCAAAAAGGGGGTTCCAGTCAGCCATTTTGAAAACCAAAATTATTGATGTTGCATACTTTTTCAACCGTTAACATCATCAACTGGGACGTAATACTGCCAGCATTTAGGTTTTTCTAATCATGGAGTTCACCATTTTTGTCATCATACACAAACAAAAATTACAAAACAAGAAACATTCAATACAAGTGACATATATACATGACAGAAACTAAGCAATGTTATCAATCAATCACCGTTGCCCCTTCATCAGGCATAATATAGCTCCTGATAAATTTAAGGTATTAATTCATTCAGTCCTAAATTTTGGAAAACATTTCACGACCACCCCCACCATTAAAAAATAATAATAATACATTTAAAAAAATATATGAAACCCGATGAGAAAAATTACGCTTAAATTGCGAGCTTGTGGTCGGTTTCTTGTCGTGAAGCGTTCTGTGATGATCCAGTTCCTACGGTGAAATATCTAAAACTTTGTTTTCCATTGTTTTGTTTTAACTTTGAAACCTCTGTCCAGGTCATGCTGTCCTTGTATGACCAGACTGGGGTCAAAGTTGAATTGGTATTCAATGGAATAGACTCAGACATTTTGAGCTGGTTCGCCAAGGAGCGCCTGGTATCCTCTCCATGGAGTGACCTGACAACAACGGCCACTACGAGTTACTTCTCTATCACTGGAGATAGATGGACAGATGGGTACCATTTTTTGTTCCAATTGTGGCCGTTTACAAAACCACGACTTGAGCTTGCGCTCCCACTTGGGCTCCCACTTGGGCTCTGTCTGCCTGTTTGAAGCCCCGTACGGCGGAAAGCAGGCGTATAACTGGCGGAGCCTAAGCCCAAATCCAAGACCATGGCCCAGGCCATGGTTTCGCAAACGGCTTGACTGAAACGGCCTGACTGAAGAAGAAGGATAAGAAGAAGAATATCCAGCACAAGGACATTATCTCTGCCGTTGCACGGGCAGAGATAAGTAGTCATATTTTCATTTGTTGTGTATTGTGTGACAAAGACTAAGCATTTATCTTTATTCGGTAAAAAACCGGAAAATAACATCAATTGCGATGCGTTTCTGAGCATTGATGTAGCCGAGATCTAGAAGTCCGACTGAATGTCCAACCAATGTAGGGAAACAGCGAAGACAAACTGAAAACTCGTTATTGTTTGGATTTTACTTGACAATGTGACCCGCTCTATCGAAATAAGAAATGTCTCGGAAATCAAGTTTACGTGTAATTCGCCATACAAAAGTTGTTGACAATCGAAAATCATGAAAAAACACTACACGATTTCGGTGGTATTAGGTTAAACAAAACTTGATCTTTCTTGTCGTTGTCTTACCTTTAAATGAAAAGATGAATAAATCCACACAAAAAACGTTTTATTGAGCATGTTTGTACGCATATCTACAATAGCTATAGCTGTTGTTAAAAACGATTATCTAAATAAACACGTCGTAAAAAAATGGAAGTGACATTAACTGGTAGACTTTTTCTTCACTGCCCGATAACTTCGGATTGGAATAAGCTACGGAAAAAAATAATGGTATTTCTGGAAACCTAGTGAGTTACTTGTTAACTCAATGTTCAACATTTCCGAGACATTCCTCAATTCGATAGAGCGGGTCACAAATTTAAATAACAGTTTTTCTAGGGCGATACTTCCAGGGAATATACGCATAAACTTCAAATCAAATTATATTAATAGTGGTGGATGCTTCTGCCACTGTGTTGGGTTACTGACCTAGTATTATCTATATTTATTGTATTCGCACAAACCATACAGTTGGGGGGAGCGGCGGTTCTACATCAATAGGAACTACGGTGGATGTAACGTCGATCGTGGCTGGCTGATGGTGGTAGATAGAACAGGCCATTGCTCATGGGAGAACTCATTCAACCGGTATCCTGTCATACTGTACAGCACACACAGCAACTCAATCATCTGGCAGGATGCAAAAGACGGTAAGCCATAAATATTGTCAAAAAACAATACCTCTCCATAAAAAGCATTTACAAAGGTGTAAGCGTATAACAAGCAAAAGACTCAAAAACGCACTTTCTCTTCCCTTTTTATGAACGTCTCTGTGAGAAATGTTTGGGGGTTGTTGGTTGTTTGTTTGTTTGTTTTTGTTGTTTTTTGTGTGTTTTGGGGTTTTTTTTTTGGGGGGGGGGGTCATTCGAATAGCACACCAAGGAAATAATATTCTGGTAACAAGGTTAGGTTGTGAAGGTTACTTTTCTAAGACAGTTCACAGATAAGCAGTCAACGGAACTTTGTTGTAATTTTAGGCACATTATTTTTAACAACGTCACTGTATTTAATTCAGCACGTTTTGTCAAATCCAACTTGGGCAAAAGGCTGCATTAAAAATCCTCAATTATATAAATGGAGGGGGTTTTGCCCCTAATATTAACAACAAAGGGGTATAAATGGGTACCTGCGAGGGTAGAGGTTGATATTGTGTTTGAAAAAGCCTTCTGAGCGCCACGTGGCAGCTCGGGCTGTATACTCCCCAGGGAGCTGAGACAGATTAAAGGAATGTTATTGGCCCAATGACCAGGGCACTAATGTAAAGCGCATTGAGACGTTATTGTGTAATGCGCTATATAAGAACTGGTTATTATTAAAGCGTAGATCATGCTTTCCCTGAAACACTGGGCATTACTGGCCCGAAAATTCCTCTGCACGCTTAGTGTTACCTGGAGTACTTGCCAATAAATTTTGGCCTGCTTGCCACCAAACATGCGGGGCATGCTTGTCCCCAAAAACTTGGCAAGTTTTTCACAAATTTTGCTTCGATGTTTACTACCAAAAATAATTGTGCAAACGTTTATCCTCAAAAATCATTATTATAAATATTAAGCACTGACAGGTTAAAGTGTTAAAGCACAATAAACGTTCTTAAACTGCACTCGGAGTGTTTCCAGCGCTTGTACATATACGGTCGGAATATTAGCCCCTCCTGAACAATGGGGGGCTAGCTACAGTGTTCACAAAATATAAACTGTTGAATGATTTGAGATTGAACAAAGCAAAAGTTGACTAGGAAGAGCGGTTTTTGAACAAACGTCCCCCGGAAACGTTCCGGTGCTCTGCCAACTGAGCTACATACCCCTTTAATTTGTCAATATCTTTGTTCTTGGTGAGATAAGAAAACCTTGTAGATTATTTATATAATCTCAACTTTAAAAAAACAACTTTAAAATGCAAACTAACTTCGTTAAAACTGAGGCAGTGGCATTCCGCTTCTCACAAGAAATAATAGTTATAACAAAATGCCCAAATATACAAATGATGTCAAGGATTGGTTATGAAAATTCCTAAACCAAGGAGGGTGTATGGGTTAATTTTCCGAACAGTGACTTTGAAAATCTGAGCGGAAATGAGGGTTTCCCGCCTTGGTGGCAAATACCAAAAACCTTTTCTTTTGAACTTGAGATCTCCCATTGGTCACAGGTTTATGCGACCTAGGACCCAAATAAGCCAAATGCCAATCGTGCCCAGTGCCAGGGGCGAGCACGGTTGCATGTAATTGGTGACATTCTAAACTTCAAGTAGACATTACTTTATCCTTACTACCGGCGGGCTGGACAGGTGCCCCTCCCACTGTACTGTGTGCATGTGGTGAATAATATAGAAATATTGACTGCTATGAGGGGCACAGTTAAAATTATAGGCCGAAGGTGATGTCAAAACCATGACTATGCCCGAAGCGAAGCTGAGGGCATAGTCATGGTTTTGACATCACCGAGGGCCAATAATTTTAACTGTGCCCCGAATATTAAGCAGTCGATATTTCTTTTATATACCGATTCTTCTAATCTGATTGGTTAAAAGATTTCCTGAACACACAAGGCCTACAGCATATGCCTTGATTTTGAAATGTAATAAACGTGTAATAACTTACCAAAATCATGTCCTCATTTCGTTCGTGATTATTACTAGTATTTTCAGCCATTTTGTGCGATATCTCAGTTTGACATGTACACAAACAACCCTGACTACGGTGAAAGGTCGTCTGCGAAGAAAGGTCACAGTTCGCGCCGTGACACGAACGTATACAACGCGTACATCAGTACACAAGCGACCTATGAATACAGTGTGTTGCGAATACAGTGTGTTGCGACATTATTTTCAGGGCGGGCACAGTCGATTGCTGTGCCCCGGGCACAGTTAATTATGACGTCATCTTGATAGAAACAGGGGGCCCAGCTATTTCAATGACTCCACTTTTAACCAATCAGATTAGAGGAATCTATATATGAGGTATATAATGTCTTTTATCACACAACTGATATAACGAAATATCAGAACATTGATGTGCTCATAATGCGTTCTTCTGAGCCTTTCAAAAAATATCCGCAAAATATCCGTGAAATTGAACCTGGCATCAATTAGTACAGTCGCATGTCTTTGAAAAAATTGTCTGTAAATTTATCCTACATTGAATGGTACACAAAATGACACCCAACAGCATTGTTTAAAATAATTAGGGCACGAACAACCGTATAGGTTCTGATGAAATGGTTTAAAGTCTGAATAATAATAATTTTTCCTCAGTATCTTTTCCAAAGTATTTTTCTATTTTTTGAATCGTTCTTAACTTTATGGATTTTGAAAATGCGGCAACTTTCACGAAACGTTCGATAACCGCGTGTCACAGAGTGTTTCAAATTGTCCAACACATTTTTAAAAAAACCAAAGAAAGAAAGAAAAACAAGAAGGAAAAAACATCCAATAACAAAAACCTTGTGACGACAAATACAACAATAATAATAATAGGACAGAAACACAGTTAATCTCAAAGCTTTTGATCAGCATTTTTGTTTAATTTCTTTTTATTGTTTCTAGCTGGAACGTTGGGCATGGCGGATTGCTTGACCATTCACATCGATACTGAGTGAGACGAGTCTTTGGAGCGGCGTATCCGCACCGTGCACGACCTGTTGGTGTCGCACTACTATACAACTTAATTCACCACACTGAATCAACTTAGGACTATGTTTAAGTCTTTGAAATACACATTTTTGTTGGTGTTTACTAGATTTACTTTTTGGTCAAATGTCATAACTTATTATGGTGTGTATTTGAAAATTATATATTGAAGCACAACACTATTAACAACCTTATAGGGTACAACAAAGATTGTCAGACTAAAGGTTTAAAAATATTCAATGTGAATTTTTTTTAAGGTTTTGCAGAACCTTTGCGGAATACTGTATTGGATTTTAACCTTTGTTTGTGTATTTGTGCATGCAGGTCATCTGAGCGTCATTTTGATATGCTCGATAAGAGACCTAAAAATTAAATGATTTGAGGCAAAAAACGTCTGACATGTTTTAGGCTTTACTGGAGATATAACACCTGACTCAAGAATGCTTAAAATTTATTTGATATTTGTAAGAAACGTTTATTTCGTGTTTTAAGATGCACTGTACATTTTGGGCAATTTAGTACCTTGCACTTGCCACTTTGTAAATTGATATCAACGAGCGGAAGAGTGAATTACCTTTCAATATTTCTTTCAGTTTTTGATAACAATTTTATATGGTGGTTTTTTTGCTCTTTCTATATAATTTTCAGTACGGTCGATGGTGTAAATTTGCATTAAAATGTGTATCGTACGGTGACACTTTGTTCCTTAAAGCTAGTATTGTTTTCAGGATGTTTCTCTTTTTTTCTTTTCCGGAATCTTAAATTTCTAAGTATTTTAAACCTTTGTCATGCAGATGTCTCTCAGTTTCTGATTAGCTTGATATGATAATATTGTGCACTTAATTATACCATTTTCAGTACATCCTTTCATGTAAATTTGCATAAAAAGGTGTATCGTTTTATTTTATTTCTTAAAGAAAGTTTTGTTTTTTCTTATTATCTTTTTTTTCCCTCAGAAGTTAGATTTTCTAGGTATTTCAGATTTTTTTTAAATTATTTCGGTTTGTTTTCTCCCATTCACCTATATGTATTAACAGCACTATAAACTCAGTACTTTCCTGAGTTCTGAAAAAAAGAAAGAAAAAAACAAAAACACACATGCATACCACTCTGGTAGGAATTGAACCCTCGACCTTTGTCATGCAGATGTCTTGCCATCTAGACAACCGAACTAGCCCATTGGCTAGAGCCAGTTCAAAACCAATGATTTTGTAGCAGGTACCGCAAAGATAGAATAGATGTTAACAAATGGGAAAGAAGATTATGTATTACTTTTGTATTTTACTCATACACCGATGTGTATTAAGCACTGTATACTAAGTACTTTCCCAAGTCGTAACGCAGGCATATCACTCAGGTGGGTTTCGAACCCCAACGTTTGCCATGCCAGAACTTATGTCGTAACACAATCAGATGTCTTTAATCCTGATGCACATTTAACATATGTTATAACACTACAAGATCGAACACAATTATTTTAGACATGACAGTCTCTCACCAATATTAGTACCCACTATTTCTCTACTACTTTCAGTTAAAAAATGGTACGTAATGTTTGAAGGGGAATTAGCAGCCTCACTATCTTCAAAGACGAAATACACGATTAGAATTATTATTTGAAATCTCAAATATTATAAAGTCCATACATCAATTTCCATGCATCAATTTCCAAGTAAATATTTCTAAACGACGAAATATTATTTGAAGACCCATTAACCCAGCTTTCCTTGTTTCGGTTGCTGCAGTTGAGTTAAGTCCGAGTATTATGAACGTAGACAAAATTCCGGACAAAACGTTTACCATCCAAGTTAGTTTCGATTGCTGCAACTAAAACAAGTCCCATGTAAATGTACAGAAAATCCCCGAACTAAACCGTAAGCTGAATTGGAGGTCTAAAATGAAAACAAATTACCTAAAAAATGGTAGCGATCGCTTTCCGTTTTGAGTGAGGACATTAATTCAGATAATTTCGTGCCCACAGGAAGTTTTAGTAGCCCAGATTTTAAACATGTGTTGTCTTTCTGATGTGTTAAAAATGGTAGCGATCGCAGCCATTTTTAAAGATCAAATAAAATACACATTTTTTCCAAATTAATTATTCACATCTGAAAAGGAAAAGAAATACTTTACAAGTAGGTTGCAGAGTTTTGACCCATAGTGCAAGTAGAGAAGCGGCGTTTATACTATAGCCCGTAGCAGTTTTGACTTAGACAATGTACGCCATGCTAGTGTAAAGGGCAAGCCTTGAATACTGTACATGTGTACATCAATTCCTCACGTTTAAGTCACAGTGTACCAGTGAGCAAGAAACTGGGTTTATACCACACAGTATCATCAAACATCTGTCTTTTCCAATCGGCCTTTGTGACTTAAAGTGTTGACAATTATTTTGACTTTATCAGCAAGTGAACAAATTCATTTAAAAAACATAATTCTGGTACGTACAAATGTGGTTGACATAAAGTAAGTTATAAAAGCTTTGACGTCATTGCTGTTGCTCACCGGGGCAGACCCAAGTATACCAGGGCCCAATTTCATAAAGCTGTTCAGCAGAAAATACTGCTTAGCAATTTCTATGCTAAGCAAAAAATGAGTTGGGGACCAGTCACAACAATGTAAACTTTATGGAGTTTTGGCAGGTAACCAGTTTCTGCTAAGCAATATTTTTCTGTGCTTAGCAAGTTTGTGTGCTTACATGCTTTATGAAATAGGGCCCTGCTTGTACAGCGGGTTACTTAATAGGGGTGACCCAGGTGTATGACGTCATGACGAAAAACTTTCTCAAGGGCCACCATTTTGCTTGTAATTCAGCATGACACTTTCAGAAAGTTTGACGCACGTTTTCACTCTTAAAACACCAACTTCGTAAGCATTAAGTATCTCTGTGCCACCACCAGCCAGCCACTGTCAATGTGGCGTCATCCATGTCACTGACTGTTAAAGAACCGTCGATTGTGAACATTTTATATTTAGACACACAGTTTTCAAATAAATTATTGGCATTACAAAAATACCCTCACATTTAAAATAAATTAATGTAAAGCCGCTTTTGTGTTATAATAAAGTACTGTTGAAGATTAAAGCTTAGTTTGACAAAACAAATAACAACGAATAACCGTTTGTTCTTGTATTGCAGTTGTTTTGATATAATAATGTTTGTTTTTACTCATACATATACCATTATCAATTCTTCAGTGCTATAATAATCTTGCATCATAATATGAGGCAATCAACAGAAACGTCGAGGTCTCTTTGCAAAATAGGCCTATGCCTAAAATAATTATACCTGCCCCAATCACAACGCCCACCCCCCCCCCCCCGCCTCTCGATTGCTGATTGTATAATAAAGACAGACCTATAATCTATCAACAATGCATGACTCACGGTATACAGAAAACGTTAAAATACACCACCGTGAAGCTATAAAGGCATATAGGCTACTATTATTCAAAAGTATGCGTATAATGAGCAGCAGCGTAGCCAGGAATTTTTCGGTGGTGGGGGAGGGGGCACAGGGGGGCATTGCTTCCAAGTGGGGGGGGGGGGGGGGGGGCAGGGAGAATGGGTTTGTCAGTGGTGGGGGTCATGTACTCCTAGAGCTATGAGGTTCGATCCGCTATCGTCTCCACGAACCTCATATAGAGTGACAATTCGAAACTTTTTGCTCTTCACGTTTATGCACCTGCAGTTCTCTTTTGAAACCGGATCTCGCCAAAATAGGCTCTACGTGATCTTCGTTCTCACAGTGAGCTCGGCGCGGATCCAGAAAATCCACTCCGCAAAACAAAGTTGCAAAAAATGATAAGTTCTCACCGTTATTCAAAATCCTCGCCTTCTGGTAACAATATGGCCGCCGTCGTAATTTATAAATGGTTTGCTGCGCGCTACGCTGGTAGCGATAACCAACGGTTCATGTACAGAACATTGGAATGTGGACCAGCGTTGCAGAATTTTTTTTGCTGTCATGGAATGTGAATCCGGTGAAATTAGTGGCTTCTTGCAGGTAATATTTGAGTTATGAGGCTTGGAACGTTTTCCGCCCCAGAAATGGACCCTGATATCCAGGACGTCAGTGTAGTATAATAGCCGTTCACAATAAATGAACTACGATTAATTTTCCATTATTGTGTGATTCAACAGCAATTTATTTAATTTTCGGCTCATCAGGGGATGAGGTCAACGGGGGATGTCTCGCAAAGTTCACTTTACATTGATCTACGAAATAATATTTTGGTTTTTATTTCTTGGCACCTGCGATTCTGACCATTCAGAGTTCCGTCCACTTTTGAACTAATTCGCCATATATGTTTTTTACAAACCGATGAACAATGTTTCCAGGTCTGTGATCGTAGGTTACTTCAGGTAATAATGAATTGGCTGTCAGGTAGACTAAAAACCACAATCACAGACTTGGAACCAAGTCTACGTGGTGGGTCGAAGCGCGTTAAGACCACCAGCAAATCAGCAGTCTCCGATCTCCGATCTCAGACTTTGTTAATCATGAAACATTTGCTTATAATTTTCCGAGTTGTTTGCTTATTGCAATATTGTGTTGTATGGCGCGCGCACTGGGTTCCTCGCTTAAAGTGTGTTCGTATTTATTTTAAAAACCAATTTCATGTATTGAGGTTTTTCTTGCGCCGACTTGAATGCAAGCTTGCAGTCACGTCTACAGCCTGCACAATAATAATAATAATAATAATAATAACCAGTTCTTATATAGCGCATTTCACAATAACGTCTCAATGCGCTTTACATTAGTGCCCTGGTCATTGGGCCAATAACATTCCTTTCTCAGCTCCCTGGGGAGTATACAGCCCGAGCTGCCGTGACGCTCAGAAGGCTTTTTCAAACACAATATCAACCTCTACCCTAGCCTTTTGTCAAGGCCATCGTGGCTTGGACAGCTTTGTAAACAGCGGAGCGACTGGAACGGGAGACCACGCGCGCGAGCCGAGTGGCGAAGCCACGAGGGCCTTTTCCAACTTGTTTGCGTTTTTGTTAATGAATTATTCATGAAGTATGAAACGTGTGTTATGCGCTTCTGATTCGTTTGGACTTTTGCTACCTTTTCGGGTAGCAAAAGTCGAGATTATAAAGAAACACATTAGAAACCGCAAACAAGTTGGAAAAGGCCCTCGTGGCTTCGCCACTCGCGTGCGTGGTCTCCCATTCCAGTCGCTTGGGATCGCGGCTCCAAGCCACGAAGGCCTTGATAAAAGGCTACCTCTACCCTCGCAGGTATCCATTTATACCCCTGGGTGAAGAGAATCAACTATACGGAAGTGTCTTACTCAAGGACACAAGCGTCACGACCGGGACTCGAACCCACGACCCGATGACTAAACCATCAGAACTTGAATCCGATGTTCTAAACCACTCGGCCATGACACCCTACAGCCTGCAGCGTCGTCAACAGTGGTGGCTGGGTCTACCACTATACAGGCACGTGTGCGTACCTGGGTTTCTTATTATGTTTCGTTGGAACGAAGATTGGTCTTCGTTCTACCGAAGATAATTTCCGTTCAACCAAAGATTAGTTTTGCTCGAGATCGAAGATTATTTTCGTTCGAACGAAGATTATTTAGAACCGAAAAAAATGTTTTTTCCCCCGAATTTGTTTCCACCAAGAGGCCTATGTCCCTTTTAAAGCTTCGTATTTATTTATTGTTTTTTAATTTTATTTGTTTAAAATTTTTTTTTTTTGGGGGGGGGAATTACATTTTTCATGTTAGTGTACATTATTTAATTTGTTGGATTTAATGTTTGTTTTTTGCTTTGTTTGCTCGCGTGTTTGTTTGTTTGTTATTGGGTTTTTCTGTTTTATCTTGTGTGCCCCAATGGCCGCCCATTATGCCTGACGGACTCCATGCGTGGACCCAGTTAACAACTTGTGCATTAACGGTGCGTGGACAAACAGCCTTGCAATCAAACTTTTTTTTACAGTCTTTATATTAGTGCACGGCTGTCACGCACCATTATGACCTACAATATTTTTGCATCATTGTGTCCGCCCCATTGTGTCCTACAACCCATTGTGTCCGCCCCATTGTGTCCTACAAACCATTGTGTCCTCCCCATTGTGTCCTACAAACCATTGTGTCCTCCCCATTGTGTCCTACACCCATTGTGTCCGCCCCATTGTGTCCGTAGAACCATTATGTCCGCCAAGTTATGTCTGTAGAACCATTACGTCGGACACATTTTGTTGTTTAAACAAGGCAATCCCGTTGGGATTTCTATAAGATAAATTCAATTCAATTTTTCAATTCAGATACACATTTATTTCCATACTTTTTTGGAAAAAATAACGACAAGAACATGTAATTATGGAGTAAAGCAAAACAAAATAACAATAAGTAGCAATAGGCAGGATAAATGCAATAAATAGAGTATGGGGCTGTTTTGATAAGCAGAGGCTTGTAGAAAACAGCCAGACATATACAAACAAACAAAAAACAAACAGACAGACACGCAAACAAAAGGAAAGACAAGCACTGGACATGACAGCTATACTGACACAATATACATAATATAGATCAGAGATAATGCAACGAATTCATAATTAGCGAAAATCAATATGTTTATTATGTTCCGCAAAAGCCCCTTTTTGTTGTTCAAAATAGCCAATTTTCTCTGAGTAGTGCATTTTTTTTTTCAAAGACTTCACCAGTGTTAATGTTGATTGCTTCGAGTGCTTTGGTTAAAACTATGAGTCCCTCGGTGATCCCAGGAGCGCTATATTTTCCCTAGGTGAAGCCGAGGGAAAACAGACCGCTCCGGGTATCACCGAGGGACTCGTAGTTTTAACAACAGCACGAGTAAAAGTGTGTAAAAAATGTGTACATGTCAACTGGTGCTAACTGGTGCTAAACTACCATCAAGACATTTTATTATTATTATTTATTTTTTTTCTCCTGAGGGCTGTGACGTTATATAATGTTTTCCCCTTGATATTCGGCCGGAATCAATTCACTGTAAATACTTTACAAATTATCGCATATGTAATATATTTAAAGGGACTTTTATATCGGATTTGTGTTCACCCTAAGTAATATTGTTTAATAAGGTTTAATATAGTAAAGTTCACAATACATTGTTGTAAACATTGTCTCGTCCGTTTGCTTGATCAGTTGCTGGTTTCAACTTCCTGTTATCATTTTAGTAAATTATTCATTTTATTTTCTGCCGTGCACACCAACTTTGAGGGCGTACCTCAGTAACGGAATGGGCAAAGGCTTTGTTAATTGGGTTTTTAAGTTCCCTGGATCACATGCATATTTAACTAAAGTCGTCACTGTAGGCTGGTATAAAGTTCACTGGACTGTATTGAAAACCAAATAATTTCAAATTAACTACAACGAAATGTTTGTTTCACCTCAGTGAATTTAATCATCTTCACTTGCCAACATGACCAAAAGGGGTAAAATTGTAAAATAACAAATGAACAACAATACGTATAAACGACTAAACAAGCGTAATCAAGTTGTTTATCAAAATTAATATTACTTTGATCACTTTTAAGCAAACCAAAGGTTTATCTGTAAGTTCAATTCAAAACAGTGCGTCCATAACAAACATAGAAATTAAAACAAAACCTTTATAATTTGACGTTTGTATGTTTATATCATAAAAGGCCTTTTACGTGCGAAAAACAACCACGTTTCTACTGCCCCTGTAACTCCTGACAGCACTACTTGTAAAAACAATTAAATTGCTATAATTATAGTATTAGAAAGGGAATACCGACTGACTTGCCCTCCAGACGGGAACTTAAAGAATGAGCTTAAGTTTGTTGAAAACAAATCACTCATTTATCACTGCATACATTTATGATAAAATGTTAACACGTTTAAATCATAATAAGGCTCCATAGTGTACATAAACTTAAAACTATCATAACGCAAACCAGAACACCATTACTTAGTAATTAGCACTAAACATCCAAGTACTTTGTGTTTTTAAAAGGTTACGTGGTTTTTTTCCCTTTCAAATCAAATGAATTGGTTCATCGTGAGTTTAGGTTTACATGAGTTTACCACAGACAATCCTTAAATAGGAATAATTATGGCTTTTATACGTAATGAAAGCAACATAGCAATAAAAACTAAATATATTGTAAACAATATACGATTTCCCCCTAATCCCAAGATTGTTGATAACAATTGTACCTTTGACATCAAACATATTTTTTTTTAAATGAACGGCTATACGTAAGTTATTGACAAAATATTCTGCCATCCAAAACATCTGTTCTTGTTCTTTTTTTGCAGTGAATTGTTGTCGTGATCAACTTGATTTTCATAACCCTTGATCTTTAAAACTATGATACAAGGTATACAACTCTAACAAATGTTTTACTTTCCCCATCCCCCTGATGGATGGAAATCATGTAACCTAAACCATCCAAGACCAACAGAACAAACCACGACCTTGCCAAAGACCCATTTTTGTTAATATCCAAAAAGATCGCGTAATTCTGTTGCCAGCCCACTGTTCTTTCCAACGTATCGATATAGTTTTGTCACTGACCATTTGCGTAGTTGCCCAACAGGAATATCATTAAGACTGCCTTCCATATATGCCACAACACTTGGGAATACGTATATTCTCGGTAAAAATAATTCCGCCAAGAAAGCGTTGAATCTCACACTTTCCGGAAAAAGAAGTCTCAAAATACCAACATGAGCTGCCGACGTTGTTACGATGTGTCGGAGAATATGTCGCAACATTTCATTTGGGAAATGGCAAAGTAAAAATCGCGAATCCGTGCCTTGATCCAAACATTGGTCTGCACTATCATGCAATTCTGAAGGTGTTGAAATGTGTATTGTAAAAAACGGTGGATTGTTTGATGTGCCCTGTAGATCAATATCATGACAAGTGCTTGAATGGTCATTGGTGTGACTGGGGCTTGAATAGTCATTGGTGTGACTGGGGCTAATTGAATGGTCATTGGTGTGACTGGGGCTTGAATGTTCACATGGAACGTTCTTTTGTGTGATTCTGGTCATTGGTTCTAGTCGAATGTAATGAAACTCGTATTCATGTCCAAGATAGGCTGTTCCAAACAACACGTCTGCGTTATCGGGATCAATAAATTTTGTCTTTGTACCTACATGTACATGTTTTTTATGTAAGTCAGTGTTGTGATAGTCTGTTGGTGTGTTTGTTTGTTTGTTTGTTTCTTGTCTGTCCGTAGGTACGGGAACAAAAGCTTTTGCTTCACCCTATGCCTAAATGTTGTCCTGTCTGTGATTATTTATTCAACTTCCGTGTAAATTGTTATTGTCTTTATTTTATCTCTGGTTTGTCATTGTATACTCATTATCATGTATCGTAACTTTAACGATATACACAAATGTAACTTAATGCATGGCAGCATTGAAATAAATGTGAATGAATGAATGAATGAATCCCGCGATGCTGACTAGAAACAACGCCTATTCTGACGTGAAAGGTATTGGCGGCAGCGTGTAATGCGATATGATCCCCCCATTCATTCCCCAACATTCTATTCAAATACTAATCCTACGTTAGATTAGGAACCAAATTTGAGAGGTTACTCCCTCTGTAGGTAGGGTTTAATCGCAACCATGTCACTACATCTGACCTAATCGTTTGCTGATCGTACTGAGTGCCCAACAAATTGCGTAGGCTTTGTGCTAAGGAATGAAACATGCAGCTTCCGTCCCTTGGAATGAAACCTTCAGGAGCCAACTCGTGCTCAATAGCGTTTGTAACTAAATCATCGTGAGCAGTTTGGAAGCTTCCCTGCCGACTAATACTACTAAAGAACTCAAATAATGGATCAACTTTGTTGGCAAAATCCCTCGATCTGACCCATCTTAAATTGTGTTAAATTTTATTCTGCAATTTAAGTGAGATTTTTTGCAACAAGTCTGTTCCATTTTGTTAGAACAAAATGGAACGGCAAACTGATCGCATGCGTAACATAAGTTTCCTCTTCCATGTTCGATGAGACGATTCGATCTTTCCTTGGCTTTGGGGGTGGTAAGGTCGTCCCTTTACTCGACGTATCCCCATCTTCGTGCAAAACTTATTGACACAACCCATGAACTCCTTGCCATTATCACTTTGTAGTACCTTTGGAGGACCTTCAGAAAGGTAAAGGTCCTCAAGCGTCCTTGCAATGTGTTTACTCTGTTTGGACGAAATGGGTAAAGCCAAATGTATCTTCTGAAAATATCCATGATACTTAGAATGTACTTATACGTATCAGCTCCGCTTGAATCTGCTAATTTTACCATACATACTAAGTCCATTTGATGTATTTTCTGGTCATCGCTAGCCATGACAGGTTTGAACGGCACTTTGTTTGGAAAGATAGGTCCTAGTCGCTGATGTAACTTCATGACCTTTAAAGGCACTGAACACGTTTTGTAATTGTCAAAGACCAGTATTCTCACTTGGTGTATCCCAACATATGCATAAAATAACAAACCTGTGAAAATTTGGGCTCAATTGGTTATTGAAGTTGCAAGAAAATGATGAAAGAAAAAACACCCTTGTTGTACAAATTAGTGTGCTTTCAGATAGGAATAAAAGGCTTCTGGCCAGAAGTCTTTTATTATTTTAGTGAGAAATTACCTCTTTCTCAAAAACTACGTTACTTCAGAGGGAGTCGTTTCTCACAATGTTGTATACTATCAACAGCTCTCCGTTGCTCGTTAGCCAAGTAAGTTTTTATGCTAATATATATTTTGAGTAATTACCAAACGTGTACAGTGCCTTTAATTCAACAATTTGGTTCGGCGCGACTCTAGAGTGCCTGTCTAAACCGGGTGTTATAAAGCGATTCCTTCGGCCCTCCTCGAACAGTACTTAATATCATTTTACGAAAACGGGGTTAGCGGTATGGGACAAATCGATTGCGTATCGTTGGAGCTGTTGTAACAATTCAAATGGTTGAAACATGGAGTTATTTACACTGCCGGGTCAATTCGTCACACAACCTCCACAATTCTTTTGTTAATTTCTTTATTGAGCTACGGGAGACTTCTCATAATATTTAAATTAATTTCCCAAACGCTCACTTCGCCCGGTGGTTGAATGGTTGAACCAATAAAGGGAGTGAGAACCTGTTGATCTAACAGCGTTTTCGACAAAAGGCATGGCATGGTGGAAGGACAGACGTAGCATCAGTGGGAGTACATACATTGTACAAACAAAAGTACTTATTTAAGACTGAACAAACACCATCTGAAATTAAAAATATTTCGCTTGAACCGTGAGCATTGGTAATTATGGGAAAGGGTAATTGATTAGTTTCAGTCCCAAGTAAAATTGTTAACAAATCAAATTGTAAGCATTAAGCTATTTTTCAGAATGTAAGTATTCGTATTAAATTTTAGGGTTGGTATATACCTAACGAAACAGAATAGTTAATAAGTTTTGGTCCAAAAGCTCACTGATTATAAAGTTCATAGCTGTACCACTATTGTTCAATACTGTCAAATACTGTTCAAATTGTGACTATACAATTTTCAAACACTGCGAATCACCGTTTCTTTTATTGCCTTTATCCAATTAAACCCGTGAAAACAAAAGTGTCTGTCGTTGTTTTCACTGCAAATTTGGAAGATTGTTGTTGGTTTGTACGTTGTTTGTGGATTGGTGCTAAAAGCAGGGGCGTCAATCCGTCTCGAAATGTGGGGGGGGGGGGGGGGGGGGGGGGACAGCATGATCATTACGGCGTGGGGTCCAGGGGCCCGCTTTAAAGGGCGAAGCCCTTGGCGGGGCGTTCAGGGAATCAGGGGGCGGAGCCCCCTGAAGCTGGAGGGTTTTAGTATGTCTGAATGGCCTAGAGAAACTCGCTATAAATATTTATACTTGGTTCAGAGAAAGAACGAGAAACACTAATAAATTCCCAACATACACGATATATTAATCTTATATACTTGAATCACACACAAACTTTTAATCTTCGACCATCTCCATCCCTTCCTCCCCCCTGTTTGCCGATGGAAAATATTCATGTTAACTGGAGTCCCTGTGAATTTTGAATTCTTCAACGTCTCTTCTTTGATACCGATGAATCTTTAAAAAAAAAATTGTAAAAGTTGAATGACCAACTCCCAGCATAGATTTGCACCATTGACAGCAACTGCGTGCCCAGGATTAGGTCTTAGGGGAACAGAAAAACAACGAATGTAATGGGTGGGGGCCCAGGGGCCAGCGTACGGCCCCTGGTGGGGTCCAAGGGCGAAGCTCCATTGGGGGTCCAGGGGTCGCAAAGCCTCCAGGAGGGTTCGGTTTTGGAGGGTGAAAAATCAAACTTCCATACGCCCACCGAAAAAGAGCGAAAAGGGCACACTTTTTAAGCACTTTTGATCTATATTGTTCTTACTGGAAAAATGTATGTAACATCAACGGGCTCCAATACAATTTTACCCCCACACATCAACTAGACCGAGTATGCATAATTATGGATGATTCTTGAATAAGAATAATACGGCAAACCCAGATGCTATCGATAATCCTTTGTTTTGCGAAAGTGGCGTTACATAATAATTAATAATCTATATCAGATTGCTGTTTAAAAATGCAATGCAAAGTTTAACTTTGGCATGAATTTGACGTGTAATTTGGAAAGGGTAGGATTGCATGCCTTTTCAATTCCTGCACATAATTTATATAACAAAATGTGGAAAGGAAGCAACACGTGATGACATGCTTTTGGATCTGGTCGGTGCATGTTAGGTTTCATGCATATTCATTAAAAACATCGTGGGTCAAAAACAAGTACAATCTGGCGTTTTTCAAAATCAGGTGCAGTATTATCTTTACACTTCTCCGGCAATCCCTTGGAAAGGGGAAACAACACGTGAATGCCGGAACGACGAACAAATTGACACATTGGTTTTATGTGTATGAAACGTAATTGTTGGAAATTAAATGTTAAACAATTACAATTGAGATATCATAGAAGAGTAATTTTGGGAGAAAGAAAAACAAAAATGCGAATGGGAATATGCCGCCGGGGAAAACCCTAAAGACACACTTTTGCGAATTTTCTCCTTACCCTGTCTCTTTTTCCTTCTCCTTCTTTTTGTTCTTATTTTTTCGGGGATCCTCTTTGGAGATCTCCATCCCCCAGTGTAACAGGAAACCATAACGTTTAGGCTTGAAACTTTGGACAATTTTGATGTCAATGATAACTGTGAAAGTTCAGCCAGAAAGTAAGCGTCGTCGCTGTTGCATGCAATACACATTATAGTGCGTAAAGCATTGAACATACGTACATGTACATATTAGGCAACAAATAAAAGAATAAATGTTCAGTTTCCGGTTACATGCCATTTTAAAATAGGCTTGATAGGTCGGAAAGTTGTTTTTTTGTTTGCGTTTGGCAAGTGTGAAAAAATACCCTACTTGCCCGATTCAACTCAACCAGAAACTAACAGCGAGAACAGCGAGTGAAAAAAAACTGCTCCGAAATAAATTAAAGACCTCTTCAGTATACTTTAAACTCACATGAGGTACGCAGGGGATGTTTGTGGTTGATATGGAGGTATGATTGTGTCAGATATGTTTCAAAGAAAGATAAATTTTCGGCTAAAAGGATGCCCCAAATCGTCCGCTTGCGAATTCTGTTGAGTCCACTCGCGTTCATCATTCTGTCGAGCGCAATCAACAGATTTGCACAACGAATTTGACAAACTCTGTAAGTTTTGGCAGTTGAATCTGCTGATTCGGCATACTGCGCGCAATCTGCTGATTGTGCCAACTGGTAGAATGCGCTCAACGTGCACTGTCGTGTACACACGTGCGCGCCGTTTCGCTGGGTACTTGTACACAAAATCATGAGACTCAAATCACGGAGATAGCGGTAAAATTGTCTTGATGTGTTCTGTATTTTTAGTTCAATTTTGTTAAAAACATGTTAAGTTGGTCAAAGTATATCAGACATGAGTTTGAAAAAAAACTGGGGGGACATTTTGATATAGTTACCCCCACCCTTCAAAAAGTGGGGGGCCTGTCCCCCCGTCCCCCCGTCCCCCCCCCCCCCCACCCCCACCCCCCCCCCCGGATTGACGCCCGAGTTGAATGGAACAATCCATCTTTCAACGAATGAAAATATCCTCACTATTGCATGAATGCAAAACATTCATTATTTGTTTTATATAACATCCAAGTAAATGTTTGCCATTTTGATTGGAGGATACAACTTTCAAAACAAACAAAGCGTACAATATTTAATTGTGACATTACACCCATTTCTTTTTTTCCCGGTTTGTTTGGAGTTAACAATGACTAAGTGCGTTCTGTACTGCTGCTGCGTATTTTGAGACACGCGGGTGTATCACCCATAATTGTAATAACAACCATAAATGTTATAACAACCATAAATGTAATAAAAACCAACCATAATGTAATAACAACCATAAATGTTATAAAATCAACCATAAATGTAATAAACCCATCAACCATAAATGTATCAAAAATCAACCATAAATGTAATAATCAGTGTGTTTTTATTCAGTTCTGTTTTTATTAAATTATTCACCCAATGTTCTATGCAAATATGTGTATCCTTAATGCTCTCTCATTATTTATCTAAGTCAGTAAAATAGGTTTAGAGCAATATCGGGACGCGTAAAAATTACGAATGTACAACATCCTTCCAGGAATGACCAAAATATGAGTAAAAAACAAAAACAGTTCACAGTGAAATATGAGCCGCGCCTTGCTGCGATTAGTGTTAACGCGTCCCGAATGTTTTATTTTCTCTATTTATTTTATTATTATTATTATATATCTATATCTATTTTATGTTTTAATTATATCTATTTTATTTATATATTTGGGTGGTTTGTTTGGGTTTTTTGTTTTTTTTTTTTGGGGGGGGGGGGTGAGAACCTATAATATTTTTTCAGCCAGGGGGATGAGGAATCACAGGAAAGGAGATGGGGGCAGACAAATTGTAATTGGGGTTACGTGGATGGGGAGCGAGGGGAACATAGGGCATCTTACTTCCACATGTTGATATTGGCAAATCTACCAAAATGGGTAAATGCACATATTTCGATACTAAACTAAGTACTTTAAACGCGTATGATTGGACAATATGTATCTAGCAGAAAAGTTTACATATGCATAAGTGAATCAATTTACATATCAGGAAACTGCCGGATGGTCAAGTTCCTATCCCGCTGCGCGGCATATTGGTGCGGTGCAAAAGAAATTCTGACGTTAAGCGATGGGACTGAACATAAAAGGACTCTGCAGGGGATGGGACTTGACTCAAGTCTAGTTGGCATAGGTTTCATGGGGGTGTGAGGACACGGGGCGCATGTTTACGACTAGTATACTGTTGTCACATGATTATTACATTAAATTTTATGATTTTCATTGTAATTATGATGGTTATTACATTTATAGTTGATTTGTTATTACATTTATGGTTGATTGAGTTTTTACATTTATGGTTGATTTTTATTACATTTATGGTTGATGCGTTTATTACATTTAGGGTTGATTTAATTACATTTATTGTTGTTATTACATTTATGGTTGATTTTTATTACATTTATGGTTGTTATAACATTTATGTTTTTTATTACATGTATGGGTGATTCACGCGGGCGCCGTTATGGAGTATGTGCGTGCAGTAACTGTACTGCTGCATTATCAAAGACACGCGCACGCAGTGATGTGGTACGCACCGTGCAATAGTCCAAATCGGATGGAACGAAAAATTCACTGTGAATGGAACGAAAAATGCACGGTGAATGTCAGGGGGGGGGGGCGGAAGGGATGTTGCGCAATCATTTGCAATCGCTGTTTGGGTACACTCCATTTTAAAAATAGGTAATGACCATTAAAAAACAAAAAGAAATCCACGTATACCGTTAATATTCTCTCTTTAACAGCACCAAAAACATAACAGTGTATATTGTAAGAGCCTTTACAATAGATCGATCCATTAAGCCCCGCCTCCTTACGAGTTGACCAATCACAGCCGCGAAACCCGATCACCATTAGTGCAAAGATCACCAAACGGCTCAAATGGTGGAGAGCAACGGTAATTCAAATAGTGTATACTGTGCATAAACACACATCCGTTTGTACATGTTTTGCGTGGGAGCTTCAACCAGTCCACGACGCAAGGGTCGAATGAGATTATTTTCAACGTAGGTGGCGCGCTGGTGGGGCTACCTCTTCCCTCCCCCCTCCCCCGGTGAATGTCGTAGCGTGCAATGGTACGTTTATTTACTATCATGTGACGGACAATCCTCCAATCAAATGGCAAGGATCTGCTTGGGTGTTATATAACAAAAACCTAGTGACGACAAGAAAATTAAAATAATAATAGGACAGAAACACAGTTAATCTTAAATCTTTTAATCAGCATTTTTGTTTCATTTCTTTTTATTGTTTCTAGCTGGAACGTTGGGCATTGCGGATTACTTAACCATTCACATCTATACTGAGTGAGACGAGCCTTTGGAGCGGCGTATCCGCACCGTGCACTACCTGTTGGTGTCGCACTACTATAGGCCTACAACTTTATTCACCCACTGAATCAACTTGGGACTATGTTTAAGTCTTTGAAATACACATTTTTGTTGGTGTTTACTAGATTTACTTTTTGGTCAAATGCCATAACTTATTATGGGTGCGTTCGATTAGCTTCCCCGTGTGTACCGGGGATTTACACTCGTGTCAGCCACGCAACGAGGCTAATCGAACGCTGTGGTGTTTTCGCTTGGCACTCTATGGGAAAATTAAGGTCAAACGTTTTGGCGTAGCGGTAGAACTTACAAAAGTGTAAGCTCCGTCGTCTGCTCACTTGGAAAATGTCGTGGTCCGTAACGAAACAATTTAATTATAAAATATTTAACAAAATTGCACACAGTCACCATCTGTTTGTTTTTCTGGAAGTACGTTTCCTTTCCATTCCCCATAATTTGTTTCATGACGATAAATCTGTGTATTTTTGTACTTTTGTACTCACGGTCAAATTCAATTGTCTCCGCCATCTTGGTATGATGCGTCATTACACCTGGGCATCCACCAGAGACCCGCTCGCGAGCTGGGGTTGTGGTGGCTTCAACCCGGGCAGACACGAGTATCACGTGAATGCTAATCGAATGCTCTCGTGTAAGTTTTAGTTACACGTGTAAGCTAATCGAACGCACCCATAGGTATGTATGGGAAAATCATATATTGAAACTCAACACTATTAACAACCTTATAGGGTACAACAAAGATTGTCAGGCTAAAAGGTTTAAAAATATTCAATATAAAAATGTGTTTAGGTTTTGAAGAACCTTTGCGGAATACTGTATTGGATTTTAACCTTTGTTTGTGTATTTGTGCATACATGTCAATTATGTGAAATGGTATGGTACATGTATACCATTCAGTGCAATGCCTGTGGTGTGTGCTCAACCGTATCATGGTCATCAGTGCACGCACTGTGTAAATCACACAGTCGGAGAGTGTTGCATCTATTCCTACCTACATGCATTATCTGATCAAAACGGGGAATTTGCGGGACGGTACAAATGAATTGTTTATCGCATGTGTCTAGACATGATCAGAAATAGTCTCTGATTTGCATGTGTAACCTACCATCAGAAGTCTTTTTACATAAGAAATGTGTAAAACATCTTATCTCGAGGATTATTGAATACCCGGCATACTTATGGAACGCCAAAGACGCAAATAATCCGACCAACACATCGATCGGACTTTCCATCGATTGACCGGTCTTTTCCATCGATCGATCGATGCTGTCAACCGATCGATCGGTGCTTTCAACCGATCGATCGGTGCTTTCAACCGATCAATCGATGAAAAAAAGAGCGGTCGAAAAAGAGCGATTTAAAAAGAGCGATCTGTTGAAAAAGAGCGATCGGTTGAAAGCACCGGTCGATCGGTTGAAAACACCGATCGGTTGAAAAGTGCGATCGGTCGGTTGAAAAGAGCGATTGAAAGACCGATGTGCCTACATTGATGCGTACACCTCACACACAGGGCACATGTGTGTGGGTGTGTGTGTGCATCGGGCTGACAGCATTCCTTTCACTCCCACATAGGACACAACTCAACCAATCAGACGTAAGATGCATATTCATGAGGTAAAATATTTTATTCGCCACGAGGCAGCGTGCATGGGTTGATACAATGTACATGTACATGTAGTACACGAGGCAGCATTACATGTAGTTCATTTAAAGGTGCTGTATACGTTTGGTAATTGGAGCCTACTGATTGTGTTAACCCTATATAAATGTAGTATAAAAAAATTATATACAATTAAACTAACCTATGCATTTTTTCAGATTTTCTGAGATATCACCGAAAAGCTTGGAAATGGGCAATGCGGGCGAGGATCCCCGGCCCGGAAGGGACCACCCGTTCCCGGTCGCGTATTACATGTAGTTCATTTAAAGGTGTTGTATACGTTTGGTAATTGGAGCCTACAATATTTTACCACGATGCCTGCAGTGTTTCTAGATACATTTGTATTGGGAGTTCATCGAACAGACCGGAACAAATATATTATTATCATTGTCTACTCTTCCCTCTGCTAGTTATGTTCGAGATGAATAAAATCATGATGGCATTTTGAAATTTTGGCGATTATTTTGTTATAAAATCAAAACTGTAAATCACTCCAACAAAATGTCTCCCCTCTCTATGAGGTTAAAGAGTCTGTATGACTCTGAAAAATAATGGCGAAAACAAATTACTTGCAAGAAGGACAGCAGCTTTGAATTAATGCATTTTGAGAATAAACTTAACACTTCGAAGTACTACGGTTCTGGAAAAATATATCCATTTTTTAGCCCCCAAAATTTGAATCTGAGAAACGTTACGTTCTCCTCAGACTTTGTATTCCTATAGAGAATCCTGCATGGAAATATTCGCTCCGGTTTTCGGTGATATCTCAGAAAATCTGAAAAAAATGCATAGGTTAGTTTAATTGGGAGTATATAATTTTGTGTATACTACATTTATATAGGGTTAACAAAAATTAATATTTTACCTCATGAATATGCATCTTACGTCTGATTGGTTGAGTTGTGTCCTATGTGGGAGTGAAAGGAATGCGTCTTTGGCGTTCCATACATACTGCACAAAACACATTTCATGCGAAGTTTGGTATTCAGCTGTATTAAACGTTATCGCTGCCGTACCGGAGTAGAGCACAAACGTCAGAGTGAGAACATTTCAACACCAAACTAATTAACACGAAGCGTTAGCTTATTGAAAATGAAGATTATAAAAAGTGATGCTTGATCTTTCTATTAGGAAACACCTTGTGTGTTTAAGGTGTATTTATTTTTGTCGACATTCCCGTGTTTTCTATATTCGTTTTTTAACTATTTATTTTATTTTAAACAATAATACTCACACTTTTGGGGCCCTTTTTGAAACGTGTAGAACGTGGATACGCTCATCAAGTTTCCGTTCGCTTGATGGGTTGGAAAATGCAATATTTTTTATTTTTTTATATGAAAAGATCAAACAACACAGCAGTCTTTGGTTGCAAAGTTGATTAATTTGACTCGTTTTCTTCGTATGTTAATGTATTTAGTAAATCAGTATAATTTAACAAGTCCCCATACAAGAAAGAAAAACAAAATGATATACAATAAGGGTATTATCTATTTTATATATTATATATGCTTCTTGTTTTTTAAAACCTTAAGAGAGAAGGGGGTGGTATAACAACATCCATTCATTGCGGCATGTCTACAGAATATTGCCAGAAATCAAGGATGGGATACTGTTAATGCAGGGCACTGTTTGTTTATCAGTACGTATGAATACGTCATAAACAATAATTATGGCTTGAGTGGTGACATCACTTGTGGCCTAACTTTTCGTGTTGACTCATCCGCTCGGCCACAGAGAGCGTGTTAGAACACGATCAAAACGTAGCAGACGACAACAAAACTACCCGGACTCGTACATTCTTGACTAAGGGGGGGGGGGGGGGGGGGGTGTTATACCAGTTGTTTGAATCGAGAATGTGCAATGTGTTTCATTTGTCTTCTAACCATTGTTAGCTGATACAATTAAAAACAAACCCACCACAACACTTTTTATTAGTAGCGTCTTTGTTTTCATATACAAAAAATAACGCACAAAACATAGTGTAGACGAGTACACTTCCCTTCCATATCTATCGATCAACCCGGTTGCTTTCTGCACCGGTAAAAAGAGGGGGAAGGGTATTGGTGACACCCCCCCCCCCCCCCCCCCCCCCCCCCCCGGCCATCAGGCACCCACATGCACCGCACTATCCTCTTCAACACGATGCAATAGCAAGGAGTAAAATGTGATCCCATTTCGTTAATTCCTAGGATAACGGAAGCTGCATGTTAAGTATTTTGTTTTCATAACATCATCTATTAGATTATTAATGTCACTTAACAGCCAAAACCGCTAATTAGTGATTAATGCAAGCAATGCATTAATATTCTAATTTAATTAAGTACATTTTAGTAGATTTAAAACAACTTCTAAACTTGTGTGAATGCATTTGATATCCAATGTTGTAGGCCTATGGTATTTCTTTAATCACCACTTTTCAAAAAGGCAACGCACTCTTATTGCAAAACTATGGTGGCTCCAATGGGACATCAAACGCCGCAAATAATCTTTCACGAATTTTGCAAAAACAAATTTCCTCTCAAATATTTGCATGTTTCTGACATACAGTGTCCACTCGGACCACCATTTTGAGGTTTCTGCACTATTAGTTTTATCTAGAAATGAAAATTATTTTGTTTATCATTTCCATTGTCATTTATTAAAGGGGAAATTTGAGACTAGGGGGTGGTAGCTGGTGCAAACATCATTATGGAACAATTACCAAAACTATCGTACATATTCTGAGTAACAACTCATTATTCATTGTAAATGGCCGTAACCGCAAATTATTGAATTGATGTGCTCATTAAGGGAATGAGGTCGACGGGGGACTTCTCGCAGGATTCTTTTGACATTGATATCCCAGGTAATAATTTACATTTTTACTGGGCATACAGGGCAAGAAGGTTAGTAGAAAGGCGCTTTCAAAAATTGATTGAAACTATGTAATGTACCAAACCAATAATTGTGTGTTGTATATAATATTATTCTTTAAATCTTGAGGGGAAAGGGGATGCAAGAGGGCGGGCTGTAAGATTTCTGAGCAGGGCGGGGGAGGGGAGGGAGACTTTCTTCCCGTGCACTCCCGCCAATACACGGCAGCGCGGGACGACGTTACACTCTACTACCGCTGTTGTCAATGGACCACGCAATATTTTGTTAAAGCTGGGTCAAGAGTATTTACAGTAGGCCAACCGCATCTTGCTAGCTGGGCATTTTGCTAACTCCAGCCATATTATATTAGAACAAACTGCATTGTTTAGTGGTTACGAAACACCAGCGATGCCGATCACAAAAAGGTAAACTGCCTCCGGTTCTGAAAACGGGGAATTATGAACAGGATTATTTTCCATTTACAAGCAGACAATGTATTTGTATTATACAACTATTTGATTTTGTCTTTAAAAACTTTGTAAATCACGTTGACAAAAAGGCTCCTAAAAGGTGTTTTGTTTTTCTTTTAGAAAAAGGCAAACGGAAACTTTGCCAGAAGTGCCCCATCTAAGGAAACAAACATGCAACCCTTTCTAAACCCCACCTCCCCTCCCCCTAGAATGTTAACATAAATACGTCAAACAATCTTTATGCAGAGACACTCTTGAAAAATATTCTTTGCATTTATTATTTTTAACGAGTGTTACGGTAGCAATTTGAAAGATTTACGGTTATGGAGGCGGTGAATTACTATTATTATTATTATTGGTTTATTAAATCTCAAACATTGCAGCCCAAGGGCTGAATTGTGTTCAATATACAGTAAAATACAACACAGATTAAACAATTGCAAGACAAGATACACTACACCAGAAAAAGCTAAGAGAAAAACATTAGGCTAGAGATTAAGAAAAGATATATAAAAATATAAATATATTAAATATACAATTTCAGAAATGAACAATAGCAAGAAAGAAAATACTTTAAAAATACGAGATAAAATGGGACCAAACAGAAGAATCATTGATTGAGCAAATTAACTAGAGAGGGGATGCAACTGTTTTTGTATCTGTTCGTCCTGCATTTAATTGATTAGAGTTTTGAAAAGTATATGAAGTTGTTATTTTTAGTTGGAGGGAGCCAGTGTCTATAGTTGTCAGAGTTCAGAATTGATTTACCATAACTAACAAAGAGCTGCTTGAGTCTCACTGGAATTGGGGGAAGGTCAAACTGGATATAAATTTCTCTAAAGGACCTAGCTCTACAGTAGTCAAAAGTCAATATAATTCGCAGGGCTTTTCGCTGTAGCTTTTCAAGGCATTCCAGCTGGGATTTGTTAAGGCTTGAAAACCAGACAGGGCAATCATATTCGATGGTAGGTCTCACATACGTAATGTAAACTAGACATAAATGTTTGTTGCATTACAAAAACGAGGTGTTCGGTATGATTTTTAGGAGACATACGCCTTTTGGCGACAGTTATTTTTTTTTACTTTTATGCTCTCCTGGGCACCCCACTGTTTTACTTTGTTTTCTTAAATATTTTTAATGTATGTATGTGCTTGTAAATGTGATTGCCCGAATAAATACTATTATTATTATAAAAAAAAATCGTAATAAATCCCAGCTTGAATTCATGTATTATGGCTTTGTCAGCCCACCGGGATACTAAAACACACAACTTCAAATAAAACAGGCTTGTGAGACTTCTTCTTAAAGATAACACAATTGCTTTATTTATAACTTAACTTACGTAACTTAGACAAACTAAGGACGGAGACTCCAACCTCCCAGACCAGGCTAACAGCTACTGGCGATCATAGGCCGCACCCTGGCTTAAGTACTCACTTCCTTAATTAGTATTCATAATATTACTACGCCATCATACGAAAAGTAGTCCCATAACACATGCAAGCTTAGTTTCAGCTTGACCAAGCATTTATTTATCTGCATACAGATCTTGTAAAACTGTACATTGAAGGTGAAGTCATGTTACACTTAATTACGTCATCGTGATGTGAACTAAATTTGTGGATGTAACACATCCCAACTTGAATATGTGCAAAGTTTCACCTTGATCCCCAAAGTTGTTCTTTACATGTAGATCTCGTTAAAAACTACCTTTATGGTAATGTAACGTGACAAAATAATGATGACGTCGTGAAGACTTCAGTTCATATTTTAACCATAAATGACCTTCCAAGCCTTTTGCAAAACAACATTTGATTGCAGCTTGTTTTGTTATAAAGATATGGAACAAGTGGTTACCAATTTAAAAAAATAACAATGATGATGTCATCACTACGTGACTTCAGGATTTAGCTGTCAATGTCATTGTCTAACAATACACCAAGTTTCAACTCAGTCGGACTTGCAGTTTTGTAGATACACGGCTTCAAAAAGTGCACCTTTAAGGCTTTATCACGTGACACACGATGACGTCATCAATCTACAACTCCACACATTATGTTGTCTGCATGAAGGTCATTAAGTATACGAATTATGAAACGATTATCTTAATTTTGCCACAGATATCTAGTTATCTAGATGGTCCTATTATTAAAAAACGGACCCTTGCTGGACTGGACTTTACATTACAAGGCACTTCCGGTTTCTACCGGAAGTAGAGGTCAAGTAATGTCACGCACACATTGAGAACACTATAGACATAAAATACCTTGGTATAATCTCGCAAAAAGCAACCTACGGTCTCATATCCTTGATTTGATATGGATTTTCCAAATATTTAAACAAATAAGCTGACAGTCAAAAATTATACCATGATCAAACTGTTGTATTCGTAATTTTTAAAAAAGCCACCACTTGTCAAGTAATGGACAAAATATATGACAAGTACTGTACACGAAGTAAATTGCGACGTTTTTTGTAAACGATGATATTTACACAAATCTTACAATTTTCATCGCCGTGTCTGAGAGACATACTCAGCGGGCCTAAAACGCCTTCGGCAGGCATGGCCACGTCGATCAACGTGCCGTCGGTCTCGATGTTTGATGAGAAGTGAACCAATTTCGATCTTTTTCAGATTGAGTTTAAGTCAGTTATTATTATTATTATTATTTATTTATTATTATTCGTTGTTTACCATCAAACCATCAGACGGGCAAAAGGGAAATCACTTAAGTTTAACTTCGCACGAGTTAGCGATAAACTCATCCTGCCAAACACCATGTTTTGTACGATGACGTTTGACATGTCCAGTTGCACACATACACAATTCATGGCTGGACTACACACTAGCCTCGTGGACTTACGACACTGTGATCAATGGAGCGGAACAACAAGCCACACACAGCGCTGTGTACATAGTTAACATGCAGGTCAATACATACGTGGGC
Organism: Leptasterias polaris; assembly: GCA_037783415.1. Classification (NCBI taxonomy): domain Eukaryota; kingdom Metazoa; phylum Echinodermata; class Asteroidea; order Forcipulatida; family Asteriidae; genus Leptasterias; species Leptasterias polaris. Next base: position 12,452 of record JAZGTN010000276.1, on the reverse strand, counting down.
TTTATCGTCCGATTAGTGTTCATGCGTTTTTCACGTACATACGACGTTCATTAAGCTCTTGTCCAATAAAAAGGCTCTGGTATGAAGACTCCACCCCAATCGCCACCCTCTACGACTGTCCAATCCTTATAATCCCACAATGAGCCCGGTCTGTCATTGTTCGTTTTCTTCCACTCCGTTGATTTGCAAGGAAGGTCGTCAAGAAGACAATGCTAACACTATACTTCATTGAGTTGTCTGCCGCTCAGAGGTTAGGAATCTTTCTGGCGATGGTGGCGTCATTTTTGCTTGCCATACACGTTTTCCTGTTTGGTGTGTGGGGGTGTGTGTATTGGAGTAATTGGATTGTTTTTTCTTGGGCGGGGGGGGGGGGGGGGGGATGAAGAGATAAATAAGTATTCCAATCCCAAACCCATCCCCAGTCGTTACGACACTAATCATCTACCAGCAGTTCCCATCGTCGGGCTAGGATTTACAAAGTCATAAAACCCTGTTGAAGATCCCGTTGAATGGCTGCTATAAATGTCAAGTTTACTTGTGTATCACGTATCTGATTTTCTTGTTATGAAAATCAGTTATCTTGATCATCTATAGAAGTTACATTTCTAATTGCACTGATATAGTGTTACTGTAAACAATGGGCAGATTGAACGTAATTAAGTATTGTTCTTTTGGGGGGAAGGGGTCATTTAATACATGTCTTTACCCAGTGCAGTCCAAAACATAACACTTCATTGCAGTTGTGTACAAAACGGAGGAATCCAATTTGGGCTCGCCAAAAATCTGATTCCGTGGGCCCTAACAAATTACTGCTTAAACAAGCAAACACAAAATAACAAAGACACGACAAAAACAATCAGACGCAATTTCAGGGCCACATTAAGCTTTTAGTTTATTTCATCTGTGAGTACAATATGCCTCTGAGCCAAAAATGCTGCAAGTTCACAAACGATTGGCATAAACCAACGAGGGTGTCTAAACACCTCTTTAACTGCTCTGTAGTCTTTGAAATAACTCATAACATGCTCAACATGGATCCGACATCTAGAATGCTCTTGATTGAACATGGACATGGCCAACCAATCTTCATAACTTTCGGCTTGTCTGATTTGGTTGGCTCGGTACTTCGTCATGATGGGGTACCGGTTGGCGTACCCATTGTCCCCCAGTAGGAAGACCGCCTCGGGAAAATCAAGCTCCTCTCCCGGCCCTATGAGAGGCAGAAGAGCGTATACGCCTGCATCGTTCATATGGCCAGGAAACCCGCTGTGGACGTATCTGATGTTTCTGTCATTGTCAATGATGATCTGCCGAAAAATGTAAGATGGATTAGAAAATGAGTTTCGATAGATTTATACCGGGAACAGGAAAACACGGTAAGTGCAAAGGCAAATTGTCTACCAGGATAACTTAACAGTTAAGGCGAAAACAATTGCGTAGCCGGGGAAGGGAGTGTTACTTTAATATGTCAACAACAATAACATTACCTGTGTATTCATGCAGTGGTAACGGGCGTAACCGCTGTAATACTCATGCTGAGGTTCCGTTTGTGGGCGTTGAATTTCGTGCAACGTGCCATCGATGGCCCCGACAGCATTCGGGAAAAGTTCCCATTTTCCCTATTGCGCAAGCCATTCCTCTTGCGTGGGCCAGGCGATCTGTGATTTGAAGTAGTACCACATCAGGGGAATAATCAAGTACAACTCCCTTGAAACCGCGGTAGTTGACATGTTGAAAAGTGAGGCCAACATGTCATATGTTGGATAATGTCTCATCCAGATCAACGCCATCATAACCCGGTTTCTAGCTAGATGTCGGTGTCTCCGCCCAGCTCCTTGATTTTCCTTGAACGGCTGTAGATCCTGCCACATGCGATTTATAGATTCAGGTGATTCTCCCGTCAGTCGGAAAAATCGCGGGAGATCAGAGCGACGTCGAAGAAAAAATCTCTAGGTGGAAGAAGTCCTTGTCCTTCAAAATGGGGAAACAGACGGGCGTACAGGCTTGGATTCGGTCCCGGCAGAGCAAATAAACATGAACTTAAAAACAGGACAAATGACCTGCAAAATGTTTCAAAAAGGAAACAGAGTTCATCGTTCTCAAAATGCGGTACTGGTGGTGTACTGATGAGCAAAATGAAATGGTGAACCGAACACAAAAACATAAGAATGATATTGTGATCCATATTTCTCGTAGGTTAGACTTAAATACCGTATATTACAGTCGGCGGTATCAAGAGTGTTGTTGTTAACAGTCTAGTTAATTCAAATACAGACAACATATCACTGCAAAAGACTCCCAATCCTTTAGGTACACCTTTTATATTACATTTGTACAGACGACGTATCGTTTGAAAAGACAGATAATCCTTTAGGTACGTCTTTTATATTACATTTGTACAGACGACGTATCGTTTGAAAAGACAGATAATCCTTTAGGTACGTCTTTATGTACAGACGACGTATCGTTTGAAAATACACCTAATCCTTTTGGTACGTCTTTTATATTACATTTGTACAGACGACGTATCGTTTGAAAAGACAGATAATCCTTTAGGTACATCTTTCACATGACATGTGTACAGATGACGTATTGTTTTAATGAATAAACACCTAATCCTTTAGGTACGTCTTTTATATTACATTGGTACAGACGACGTATCGTCTTTTATACATACTTTCCATATGTAGATGAGTCAAATGCAAATTGCTCTAACCTAGGTTTAGCGAAAGACTTATATATATCTGTCTACGTCTGTGACCAACACATTTCATCATGGCCCACAGACAACAAGCCCGGTTACCTGTCCATAATGAAGAGAGGCGTTTGGTTTTAGAGGGCTACCGAGCCCATGGAAACCAATGGGCCCTGGTTGTACAGTATGTAATAGAAAACTCCCTTCCTGAAGAGGAAATAAATCAGCACTATCTCCGTAGACACGGGGTCCAGCAAAGGAGAAGGGTGCGAGAGATCATCAATCGAGATATTGGCAGGTATTGGCTAACATGCAAATGCTTGTGATTTGTATGTGACTTTTTTGTGTTACAGCTGTTTAATTACAATTTATTTTTATTTATTATAAGTTTCAGAAAAAGGTTTTATGTCCCATATACAAAGATACACATAAACAGGAATAGGCCTGTACAAAATATTACAAACAAAAGAGAATCGAAAAAGAGCGAATAGAATAAGAACAAGATTTAGGCCTATGGAACAGGAACAAAGTAATCGTGCTATATTTATAGATAAAACGTATGTCTACCTGTAGGGGTTACCGAGCATGCATTTGCACCCCAAATTACCACAATAATCCAAGTTAATATTCTTACTTTTTTTCAAAACGAAAAATGTATAAATAAAAACAAAACACACATTTGAAAAGCTGTCACTTAAAATCCCACCAATTTCAATGTCAATTTCAAAATGTTCCACCCCCCCCCCCCCCGTCTTGTACGGATATGAATCAATATTATTAACAAACGTTTAAATTGTCATAAATTATGCCAAGATGTACATTTTGTCTTATTCTTCATAAATCCAAGTAAAATGAGAGGCTCTGAATGGGAACTGATTCCAAAACGATGTTTAATTTTGTTAGATTTTTAGAATAATCGTTACCCCCGATAGTTTTGTTAGATTCTTAGAATAATCGTTACCACCCCTGCCCCCTTTTCAAACGTCACCTTTACTAATAAGCACGTGATGACTTCATTTTATTTTTTATTTTTGCAGGCTCCAGGAGCAGAGGTTTGCAAACATGCGACATGCAGCCAGGGGCAATCCATACCAACGGAGACAACGAAATGTTGAGCTGGAGTTGCCTGCACAACAGTCGGCACCACCACCACCACCTCCTAAACCCGAAGCTCTTCCTCAACATGCACCTGCACAACCCCGTGAACGAGCACCTCTATTTCAAGAACCCCCTGACCCACCAAAAGGTCCACTTCATCACCTTCAAAATCAGCACCATGACGACCTACCAGCACCAAGACTTGCAAATGATGATGATTGGCTTCCTCAAGAGCAGTACCCACAACAACAACAACCACCCCCGCGGCAGGCACCCCAACAAGTTGACCCAATAGACCAACATGAACTTAATGATAATCCTCCTAATTTTCCTCGGGGTAGAAACATCTCTTTACCTCGAGGCCGGCAGGGGAGGCAGCCATTATACCAAATTATACGGGACAGCCATGTTGGTTTTTTACATTATGTCAACAATATTTTACCTGTTTTGTCCATTGAGTTCTACAATACTATGCGAATGTTCCAAAGGTACATGTTAAATTTACAGGGAGAGGATGACAACTGGCAACACAACTACCCCCGCCCACCACAGCCACCGCCACCAAGACAGCGGCAGCAACAGCCTTGGCAACAGCAGCAGCAGCAGCAGCAACGTCGACAACAGCAGCAACCTCGGCAGCAGCAACAGCCTCGGCGGCAGCAGCAACAGCCTCGGCAACAGCAACTACAGCAGCCTCAGCAACAGCAACAGCCTCAGCAGCAAGAACAGTTACAGCCTCAGCGACAACAGGAACAGCAGTAGCAAAAATTAAAAAATTACATAATTATTTTATTTTGGCTATATATTTTTTACTTTCAATTGTCTTTTAATGTAATTTTCTTTGAGCACCATTAAAGTAAAGAAGCATAGGTTGCCAAATTATATTCTGTGTACTGATCAATTATTGACTCACACATTTATTACTCCACAAAAGAAAATAATTATTTTTAATTATATTGTTGAAAAAATTTATGGTGCTGCCTGTGGAAAAAACGCCACTAGTTTGCCAGTTTTTAAGTTAGAAGTTCCCTTTTTAATACATTGTTTATAACCCAATTACAAATCAATAAGTAAACAAGGAACTCACCTCGCCATAAACTTAGCGAGTAAAATAATTACGGGATATTAATTTAATCCAGTAATAGGCAGGGGGGTTCCCCCCAATATCCGCCACTGTTATCGGTGAAATACAACCCTGGGGAGGCAACAAACTTTCAAACTGTCCCCGCACGCGTATTCCCTGTGTCGCAATTTCCCTGCATGTCAGGACAGCAGTGTGTTGTTGTTAATATCTATTGTTGCAAATCCACGAGTGAAACGATATTGAACAATGGGCTACCGAACTCATTATGAAATTCTATAGACGTCGATGGTCAAAGTGGGTTGGATTTTCTTGGATCTGTGGGCGGAGTCAGCAAAGCAGAGCTTTTCATTGGCCAAGAGCTTTATGGCCGTTGTACGTACGTGCAAAACGCATGAACACTAGTTTGGAGAAAATATTCAAAGGCAAACTTTGACCTTCCGGTACGACCAGAAGAAGATGTCATACGATTTTGGCGTTAACTTTTCAAATGTAGCCCCAGTCTTGATCTATCAGATGCTTAATTATGAATATCATAGTTGTAAAATTCAAAGACATACAGCGTATAACAAATGGTCACTTTTTTAACTTAAAAACCTTGTAATTTGACCTCCTTAACTACCGGGTCGTTACCCTAGGTCGAAGTTCACCTTCGTTTTTTCCTTCAAAAAACAACTTTCGAGCTTATCTACGAAATAAATCAAGATTGAGATTGAATTGAACATTGAAACTCATCAGATAGTTGAACCTCAATATCAAGACGATACAAACTTAATGACGTAATGATGGCGTCATCGGGCAATTAATTATAATTAATCAAAGTTTAATATTTGTAAAAATCATAACTCAAGAACCATTTATTTTGACTTTTACAATGTACACATCATCGGATAGGTCGTTAAAAGTTTGACAAACGCTACACAGGACCCGTACAACATTTGACCTTACTTCCGGTTCAAATCGGAAGTTGAAGATTTCATAATAGGGGATCTTATCGTATTCATGTCTTTTAAACTACTGATCATTTCGGCATAATTTTTGTATCATAGTGTAGAAAGTTAATTCTGCTCAAACTTTTGCACAAACAAGACAACATGTTGACCTTAACATCTGGTAAAAATCGGACAATGAAGCGCACTTACCCATTTCGTACCCCCCACCCCCACTTTAATTGACAAAGCATTATGTACACATAACGTTGAAACTGATGCAAGCTACAGTTCACGCGCTGACTGTGTGCACTGTCGTCGTCTTTGTGAGTTTGATCTGGCGGCGGGAAACACAATTTATCAACCGCGCCCTCTTTCGTTGGATATTTATTAAATAGCGCTGATAAATAAAATCTGTTTTGGGGAATAACTCAAGATTAAAATTGAATTGAACATTGAAACTCATAAGATAGTTGAACCTCAGTATCAAGACCACACAAACTAAATGACGTCATGATGACGATATCGGGTATCGAATTAAAATAAATCAAAGTTTAATATTTTTTTAAATCATAACTTATGAACTATTTATTTGATTTTTACAATCTACACATCATCGGATAGGTAATTTAAAGTTCGACAAATGCTACACAAAAATTGACCCCATTTGACCTTAACTTCCCGTTCAAACAGGAAGATGACATTTTAAATTTGAAAAAATCATCACTTCTGAACAACACATTGGATGTTTTCAATCTGTACTTCATCTAAAAGTTCGTCATAAACTAATCACGCGCTACACAAAATGTGACCCTATTTGAACTTGACTTCCGGTCAAAACCGGAAGTTGATGTTTAATGTTTCAAAAATTCGTAAGTCCTGAACCAGGCATGAATTTATAAGGTATAATGTCGTTACCTTTTCATTTAATCACTCTCCACGAACACCGTGTTTTCGTCACATGACAACAACTTAATGCAACCGCCGGCCTTCTACTTGTGATTTGTTACAGATTTAAAAAAAAAATATAAAAAATATTAAAAACCTTTTAATTCGACACCTGATAACTTTATTATGACGTCATTGTTTAAGTGCCGTCTTCATATTAAAGGGAGTTTGGTAAAATGTCAAAGACCAGTATCCTCACTTTTTGTATCCCAACATATACATGAAACAACAAACCTGTGAAAGTTTAAGCTCAATCGGTCATTGCAATCACCAGAAAAAAGTGGGGAAAAACCTTCAGTGTTTTCACTGTTTTCAAACATCGAGTTTTCGACTCGCGTGAGATCAAAACTAATTGTTTTACTCATTTCTCAAAAACTATAGCATTTAAAGCAAAAATATTTCAAAGGGAGTTTCCCATCATGACCATCTTTGTACCATGTAAGTTATGTGTGGATCTGTGAACATTTATATTTTTACTCTAACCAATGTTACAAACACCCTTTAAGGTTCAAGTATATGCCAAGTTTAAATGCTGTAAGATCTACAGTTTTTGCGAAAATTGCGAGAGAAGGTTCATAGAAAACTGGAAAAAACCTTAACAATTACAATAGGTTTTCGGCTGGTTGGCCTAACACCTAATTACAATAGGTTTTCGGCTGACGAGCCGAACACCTAACAATAGGTTTTCGGCTGACGAGCCGAACACCTAATTAACGATACAATAGGCTTTCGGCTGATGTGCCGAACACCTAAAAAAATAAAAACACCTAACAATAACATTAGGTTTTCGTCATGACGAGCCAAACACCTAAAAAAAAACAAAAAAACTCTTATCAATAACAATAGTTTTTCGGCTGAAGTGCCGAACACCTAAAGCAAAAACAAAAATTAACAGTAACAATAGGTTTTCGGCTGAACACCTAAACAAACTAGATATATCAGGCTCTGCCAGAACAACACATTGATGTCATTTTCGTGATATAACAAGCCATTCTATCAGTTCTTGTACTTACAGTTTTGTCTAGTCTTTTTTATACAAATCATAGCAGTATCAAACGAGAGGGAGAGGGGAAGGGGGGAAGTGCGCAGCGCGTACAGATCTGAGCGTTTCCATTCTTACATCATCGGTTTATTAAGATGACGGCGTGATGACGTCTTTGTATAAGCTCTCTATTTTAATTAACGAAACCTTGAAGCCCAAGAAGACGGTCGGTTCGAGTAATTCTATACAGTATATCTTCCTCCGTGTATATTGATTTTGTGGATTCAAAAGCAACAACCTAGGGCTAACTGAAACCGCCATATATAATTTTTTCTGCTGGTAGAAGTCACGTTTTCAACCAAGCTCCCTTTTTCTAGAAATAAGGAAAACAATCGACATTGAGACAACCTTGAAGCTGTCGCCACAAAAAATAGACAACGTGATAGAAATGCCACATCCCCTTCCCCACAATGATACGCTTGGCTGGATATTAAACTGTGCCGAGGTGTCCTTTGTGAATCTGTAATGGAGCTATTTGATCACACATTTTGAAATCATCTATAGGTTGGCGACAGCTGTACGTCGTCAACATTGGTTCTGCAATTATTATGTAATTCCTACAATTTAGGCTTATGATTTTCCGAAAATATACCTTCAAAGTAGATTTGCAGCACGTCTTGGTTTTTCACGTGCACCGAAGACAGCATCTTCAGTGATGACCAAAAGATTCTTCATTATTGAACAGTCATAAATCAAAGAGTAGTGATCCAAGTCGTAAATATTTTAATCTTATTAGAATGAGAATGAAGTAAATAGCCTAAAGTAAAATAAGTTAGGAATAGGTTAGTTTTAAACGATGTTTTGAATTCAGTAAGAGAAATGGCGCAAGACATATTTGATGAGGAAGATTGTTCCAAAGGTTTGGAGCAGCTGCATAAAAACCTTTGGCATATGAAGAGTATTTGGTTTGAGGTTTTGTGAGAATCATTGTATCTGAGCTTGAACAGAGTGTGCGATTAGGCTGGTATGAAGTGATAAGTTCAGTAAACTAGGGAGGAGCACTTTCCTTTCAACAATTATACGTGATGGTTTACAACTTGAGGATGATACGTTTTTGGAAAGGAAGCCAGTAGAGTTGTGGCACGTGGTCTTTTTTTTCCATATTGATTTATTTGGCTGGCCTGTTCTGAAGTTTTTGTGTATAAGGAAGGAGTTCAGACCACCACGGGACCAAAGAGAGAGAAAGAGAGAGGGAGAGGATGGGGGGGGGGGGCATGAACAAAAACAAAACGGACAAAAATGGACTCAATATCCACATAATGAGTTATTCAAGTAGGGGGAAGACAGACAGTCAGAGGGGGAGTGAAAGAGTGGGGAGGGGAGCGGAAGAGGGGAGTGGGAGGGGAGGGGAAATGGCGCCGCGCGTACAGATCTGAGCGTTTCCATTCTTACATCATCGGTTTATTAAGATGACGGCGTGATGACGTCTCTGTATAAGCTCTCTATTTTAATTAACGAAACCTTGAAGCCCAAGAAGACGGTCGATTGAATTAATTAAATTCAGTATATTTTCCTCCGTGTATATTGATTTTGTTGCATCAAAAGCAACAAGCTAGGGCTAGCTGCAAACAGAATAAACTTATTTTTTCTGCTGGTAAAAGTCACGTTTTTATCGACCAAGCTCCCTTTTTCTAGAAATAAGGGGGAAATCGAGACCAACCTTGAAGCTGTCGCCACGAAAAATAAAAAAACGTGATAGAAATGCCGCCTCCCCTTTCCCACAACGATACGCTTGGCTGGATATTAAACTGTACCCTGGTTTCCTTTGTGAATCTGTAATGGAGCTCACAAATTATGAAATCATTTAAGTTGGCGACAGCTATACGTCGACAACATTTATAAATTGGCTCTGCAATAATAATGTAACTGCTACAATTTAGGCCTAGGATTTTCAGAAAAATTTTCTTCAAAGTAGACCCTGCAGCACTTCTTCGTTTTCACGTGCACTGAAGACAGCGTCTTCAGTGGTGACCAAGAGATTCTTCAAATTGGGAGTATTGTTCTAAGTGGTCAATGTTTTAATCTGATACTAACACCCTTCGCTCCTAATTACACCAGATCGAGCATTATTTTAATACCCCCAAAGTCTGAGTACGAAGATAATAATCTGACAACCCAAGTGTTTACTCCAATAGCACCCAATTAATCAACTTTAATTTATCGAACACCAATAGTTGATCTCTTGCAGCAGCCGCTGTCAAGGTAGACAGTTGGTTTGATAATCCCATTTCACTAATGAACAAAGGATGCTCATCTTAAGTGCGTAAACGCATTTTGCCAAGCAAAGCCCATCAGTCCGGGCTGTGCTCTTAGTGAAATGTTTTCTGTAGTTCCTCTTTTGGGAAATAGTTGTTTGAACTGTTCAGTGGCATAGATGAGGGGGTGGTGTTGGGGGTGTGAAAACATTTTCAGTTAGTCAAACGCGTCCGTTTAGGCGGTAGAGCGCGTTAAAAGAGGGCACGAAAAGCGCGTGCAGATTATAACGAAACGAACTTGATATACCTACAGTGGGTCGATTTTTGTGTAGCGTTTGTCGAACTTTAAACTACCTTGATGATGTGTAGATTGTAAAAATCAAATAAATGGTTCATGAATTATGACTTTTACAAAATATTAAACTTTGATTTATTGAAATTCGATACCCGATGACGTCATCATGACGTCATTAAGTATGTGTCGTCTTTATACTGAGGTTCAACTATCTTATGAGTTTAAATGTTCAATTCAATTTCGATCTGAATTATTCAGTATAAGCCCCAAAAACGATTTTATTATCAGTGTTGTTTATTAAATATCAAACGAAAGAGGGCGCTGTTGAGATTGTGTTTCCCGCCAGACGACAGTGCACGCATACAGTCAGCGCGTGAACTGCAGCTTGCATCAGTTTCAACGTTATGTGTACATAATGTTTTTTTCAATCAAAGTGGGGGGGGGGGGGGGGGGTACGAGTGGGTAGGTACGCTTCAAGGTCAAATTGTTGTCATGTCTGTGTTCAAAAGTTGGAGCAGGACTAACGTTCTACACCCTGATACAAAAAATATGCTGAAACGATCAGTAGTTTTAAAGATATGAATAAGATAAGATATTATGAAATTTTCAACTTCCGATTTGAACCGGAAGTAAGGTCAAATGTTGTAGGGGTCCTGTGTAGCGTTTGTCGAACTTTAAATGAGCTATCAGATGATGTGTAGATTGTAAGAAACAATCAAATGCTTTATGAGTTATGATATTTACAAATATTAAACTTTTCTAATTATAGTTCAATGCCCGATGACGTCATCATGAGGTAATTGAGTTTGTGTCGTCTTGATAGTGAGGTTCAACTATCTGTTGAGTTTAATTGTTCAATTCAATCTCAATCTTGAGTTATTCTGTAGATAAGCTCGAAAGTGTTTTTTGGAAGGGAAAAAACAAAAGCGAACTTCGACCTTGGGTAACGACCCGGAAGTTAAGGTCGTACGATTTTGACGTTAACTTTTCAAATGTTGCCCGTATCTTGCTCTATCATATGTCTAAATATAAATACTGTAGCTTAAATATTCAGAGACATACAGGCATTGGCGCGAGGTCACTTTTTGAATCTAAATGGATTGTAACTTGACACCCGATGACGTAATCGTGACGTAACAACTTTTAGAATCATCTACAAGTTATTGTCTACCAGCATATAAACTTTCAACAAGTTCATATTATTTTCGCACCTATGCGTTTGCTTGCGGACAAACGACTCTGAGAAGTATAATATAAAAAAAAACCAAAAAAAAAACGAACAAAAACAATAGGTGTTCGGGTGCACCCCGAACACCTAACAAGAGGTGTTCGGCTGTCGCCCGAACACCTAAAAAGTAAGAAAACAAACCGGAACAAAAACAAGATGTGTTCCGGGCGGAGTGCCCGAACACCTAATAATTAACAAGTCATCCACAGGTGTACAACACCGCTTCAGTTTGCGCAGGAAGTACTACTTACGATTAATTTGGGTATCCCATTTGAGGTTACTCTGGACTCCAATAATTTTAAGACGGCTAGTTTGAGAGATTAAAGAGCTGCCAATCTGAAAGGTGGGAGCTACAGGGGGGTGCGTTGAAAACATATTTTTAAGGATTGGCATTTCAATGGTTAAGTTTCATATTGTTAGTCACGGACCATTGTTGAAGATGGTCCAGCTCGTTTTGCATACATCTGGGTCTTTAAAAGACTGGCAAAGGGTTATGTGATACACGAATAGGATCCTGATACAAGCTTGCATTACTGTGGATTTTGCATGGCATTTGGAGTTTTCTGGATGAGCTCTTCGAAGTCTGGTTTAACTGTAGGATTTGTTAATGTAATCAAAACAATTATATAGAGTAAATAAAAACATTGACGATTGCAATAATTATATATACCACAAGATCGGGTAAGATTCGTCAACCAGGGCCCAATTTCTTAGAGCTGCATGCTTAAGCGGAAAATTTTGCTTAACAATTAATTGTCTGCTAAGCAGAAATGAGCAGGATACCAGTCACAAATTGTACATGAGACATGGTAGTTTGACTGGTAACCTTGTTCTGGTAAGCGAAATATTTTTGTGCTAAGCTATTTTTTGTGCTTAAGCAGCTCTATGAAATTGGGCCCAGGCTTTAAAGCAAACATATAATATATGTTATAAGAACGTAT